>JAJPUD010000775.1:337289-376674 GCA_023553655.1 Myrmecobius fasciatus | reverse complement strand
ATGGCTGAATAAATTATGGTATATGAATGTTATGGAATATTATTGTTGTGTAAGAAACGACCAATAGGAGGATTTCAGAGAGGCCTGGAGAGACTTGCATTTACTGATTCTGAGTGAAATCAGAAGAACCAGGAGAACATTATATACAGCAACAAGACTATATGATGATCAATTCTGATGGACATGGTTCTCTTCAACAATGATGCGATTCAAACCAGTTTCTATTGTTCAGCGATGAAGATAGTCATATACATCCAGAGAGAGGCCTGTGGGAACTGAGAGTGAACCACAACACAGCATTTTAATTTAATAATATTTCTGTGAATATTTCCATGCATTTTGTTTTCCTTCTTAGGTTGTTTTTTTTCTTCTTCTCTTTCTAGATCTGATGTTTCTTGTGCAGTAAGATAACTGTATAGATATGTATACATGTATTGTATTTGTCATATAATTTATCCTATTTGGCATGTATTAGATTACCTGTCATCTCGGGGTGGGGGTGGGGGGAAAGAGGGGAAAAGCTTGGGAAAAAAAAGTTTTTGCAGGGGTCAATGTTGAAAGGTGACTCATATGTTTTGTAAATAAAAAGCTTTATATTAAAAAAAATAAAAAAAATTCTACAAAAAAAATAGTTTTAGGTCCAGTTTTTTTTTCTATCTCTACATTACTTCCCTCCTCCCCAAGACAGCAAGCAATCAGATATAGGATGCATATGTACAATCATTCTAAGCATATTTCCATGTTAATCATGTGAACTAAAAATCAGAACAAGAGAGAAAAAAACAAAAGAAAAAAAAAGGTGAAAACAGTATGCTTTGATCTGCATTCAATCTCCATAGTTCTCTCTGGCTGTAGATGGTATTTTCAATCTTAAGTTTTTTGGAATTGTCTTAGATCACTGTGATCTAAATTGATCACCACATAATCATTCTGTTACTGTATACGACGTTCTCTCGATTCTGTTCACATCATTCAGCATCAGTTCATGTAAGTCTTCCCAGGCTTTTCTGAAATCAGCCTGCACATCATTTCTTACAGAACAAAAATACTCCATTACATTCATATGCAATAATTTATTCAGTCCTTCCCCAATTGATGGTCATCCACTCAATTTCCAATTCCTTGCAACCACAAAACGAAAAAATATATATATATATTTACCTTTTTATGCTTCTCTTGCATCTTGTATTTGAAGATCAAATTTTCTGTTCAGCTCTGATCTTTTCATCATAAATGATTGAAAATCCTCTATTTCATTGCATGTCCATCTTCTCTCCAGCAAATTTGATTTTTGGTGGTAATCCAAACTTCTTTAGCTTCCAGAATATTATATACCAGCCCCTCTAATCCTTTAATGCAGAAGGTGCTAAAATCTGGATAATCTTGATTATGATTTTTAATTGTTTCTGGCTGCTTAGAGTATTATTTACCTTGACCTGATAACTCTGGAATATAGCGACAATATACCTTGAAGTTTGTATTTTGGGGACTCTTTCAAAAGGTGATCTGTGGATTTTTTCAATGACTATTTTACCCTACCTTCCTAGAGAAAGGAAATTAACTTTGAGGTTTAACCTAACACAAATCAAATTTACTAATATGATAAGCAAGGAAAATATTGGATTTTGGAGGGGATGTGATAAAACTGGGATATTAATGTACTTTTTGGTTGAAGCATTTTGGAGAGCAATTTGAAACTATGCCCAAAAGGCTATAAAACTCTGCATATCCTCTAATCCAGCATTCGCACTGCTAAGTCTCTATCCCAAAGACATCTAAACAAAAGGAAAAAGGACCTATTTGTCCAAAAAATATAGTAGCATTTTTTGTGATGGCTAAGTATTTGAAATGGAAGATATGCATCCAATCAGTTGGGAAAAACAAACTATGATATATGATTGTAATGTAATATTATTATTCTGTAAGAAATGGCAAGCAGGATGATTTCAGAAAAAGCTAGACAGACTTACAGGAATTGATGCACTGCGAAGCAAGAAGAACCAGGAGAGCATTGTAGATAAAAATATTGTTCAGTGAATTACTGTGAATGGCAACTATTCTCAACCATATAATGATCCAAGATAATTTCAAAAGATTAATGATGAAGCATGCCATTTTCCTCCAGAGAAAGAACTGACATTGTTTGAGTACAGACTGAAGCATGCTGTTTTTTTTATTTATTCAAATCTTTTTGTACAAAATGTTATATATAATTGCACATGTATAAGCCATATCTGATTTTTAAAATTTTTTGTTAAAGATTTTTATTTTCAAAACATATGCATGGATAATTTTTCAACATTAACCCCTAAAAAAAACTTGTGTTCCAATTTTCCTCCCCTTTCCTCTGCCCCCTCCCCTAGATGGCAAGTAATCCAATATATATTGAACATGGTGAAAATATTGCATATCCAATATATGCATACATATTTGTACAATTATCTTGCTGCACAAGAAAAAAGAAAATAAAAAAAAGAAAAGAAAATGCAATCAAACAACAATTAAAAGGTGAAAATGGTATGTTGTGATCCACACTCAGTTCCCACAGTCCTCTCTCTGGGTACAGATGGTTCCTTTCATCACTGAACAATTGGAACTGTATTGAATCATCTCATTGTTGAAGAGAGCCATGTCCATCAGAATTGATCATTGTATAGTTTTGTTGTTGCCATGTTTAATATTCTCCTGGTATTGCTCATTTCACTTAGCATCAGTTCACGTAAGTCTCTCCAGGCCTTTCTGAAATTATCCTGCTGGTCGTTTCTTATAGAACTATAATATCCCACAACCTTCATATCCCATAACTTAGCCATTCTCCAACTGATGGGCATCCACTCAGTTTCCAGTTTCTTGCCATCATAAAAAGGGTTCCCACAAATATTTTCACACATGTTAGTCTCTTTACCTCCTTTAAGATCTCTTTGGGATATAAGTCCAGTAGCAACACTGCTGGATCAAAGGGTAGGCACATTTTGATAGCCTTTTGGGCATAGTTCTAAATTGTTCTTCAGAATAGTTGAATCAGTTCACAACTCTACCAGTAATGTATTAATGTCCCAGTTTTCCTACATTTCCTCCAACATTTGTCATTATCTTTCCTGTCATCTTAACCAATCTGAGAGCTGTGCAGTGCTCCCTAAGAGTTGTCTTAATTTGCATTTCTCTGATCAATAGTAATTTAGAGCACCTTTTCCATATCTGATTGTTTATACTCTTAAGGAGAGAGGAGAAGAGGCTTTGATAAATTTTGGAACTTGAAACTTTGAACAACAATGTTTAAAAAAAATGCATTGTTGACTACTTTCAAGAATTGAACTGAAGTTTGTTACTTTATAGTTGAATTTATTAAACTTACTATGTTTCAGGCTCTATGCTAAATGCTAGGGATAAGAACACAAAATGACCAACAACAGCAAAAAACAGTCCTTCCCATTATTTGTATTTATTAAGTCAATATGCATTTATTAAGCATGTATCATGTGCCAGGCACAATGCTAAGCACAAGGGATACAAAGAAAGGCATAGGGAAGAACTTAACCTGAAGAACCTCACAATTTAAGATAGAAAGCAAACAATCTATACAAACAAGCTATATAAATTAGAAATAATCAAAAAAAGGTGTAGAAATAAGAAAGTTTGAGAAAGGCTTCACATAGAAGATGATTTTTTTTTCTCTGAGGCTTTTAGGAAGCCAGGAGGTAGAGATGAGGAGGAAGAGGATTCCATACATAGGGGAAGAGTCAGAAAAAAATGCTCCAAACTAAGAGATTGAGTGTCTTGTTCATGGCACAATGAAGAGGTCAGTATTACTGGAAAGGGGAGGGAGAAATAAGCATTTATATAGCATCTATTATAATCCAGGTATTATGTTAAGTGCTTTGAAGAATACTGGTAGGGCAAAATGTAAGAAGACCATAAAGGTGCAGGTGGGGCTAAGTTATAAAGAACTTTGAATGCTAAATAGAAGATTTTATATTAGATCCAGACTGTGATAAGGAGCCACTGGAGTTTATTGAGTAGGGGATTAACACCAATTAGACTTGGGCTTTAGCAAAAACCATGGCAGTTGAATGAAGGTTGTACAAGAGTAGAGAAAGCCAAAACAATATATCCCAAAGAGATCTTAAAGGAGGGAAAGGAACCCTTATGTGCAAAAAAATGTTTGTGGCAGCCCTTGTTGTACTGGCAAGAAACTGGAAACTGAGTGGATACCCATCAATTGGAGAATGGCTGAATGAATTATGGTATATGAATGTTATGGAATATTATTGTTTTGTAAGAAATGATAAGCAGGATGATTTCAAAGAAGCCTGGAGAGATGCTAAATGAAATGAGCAGAAGCAGGAGATCATTATACACATCAACAAGAAGATTATACAATGAACAATTCTGATGGACATGGCTCTCTTCAACAGTGAGATGATGTAGACCAGTTCCAATGATCTTGTGATGAACACAACCATCTACACCCAGAGAGAGGACTGTGGGAACTAAGTATCATTCGCAACATAGCATTTTTACTCTTTGTGTTGTTGTTTGCTTGCATTTTACTTTCTCATTTTTTTTCTGGTTTGATTTGATTTTTCTTGTGCAGCAAGATAATTGTATAAACATGTATGCATATATTGTATACAACATATATTTCTACTGTGTTTAATATGTATTGGACTACTCGCCATCTTGGGGAGGGAGGAGGAAGGGAGGGAAATTGCAACACAGAGCTTTGCAAGAGTTAATGTCAAAGAATTATCCATGTGTTTGTTTTTAAAAATAAAAAGCTTTAATAAAAAAACAAAAAACAAAGCAAGATCAAACTGCAGGCTACTATAATAGTCCAGGTTTTGATAGTAATGAGTGTGAGGAGTATGAGAAGTTAGGTTTCCATAGATGTTGTTAAAATAGGATGAAGGAAGAGGTGAAGTATTTTGTTAAGATATCTCCAACCAATCACTATGTGAGTTAAGGAACTGGTTAAAAAACAAAGGACTTGACAAAGGGGTCTTGGCTCAAACTGGTCCAAACTGGCTAAGATCAGTGACAGGATACAAGCCTTTTGACATATGGAATGGGTTAATAAAGAGAGTTGTAAATTCAACCAATTGTAACTGATTGTAAATCTGACCTAATTGTAATTCTGAGTATAAATCCCACCAATTGTAACTAACTCTTATCGTAAATCTGACCAATCTGAACTTTGAAGGAAGGGATAAGGAACCAAACTAACAGTATAAAGCTTGCTCCTGCATCTGTATTCAGTGTGTGTCTCTCCAGTGAGCATCTCTCCAGTGAGCATCTCTCTAGTGAGCATACTCACTTCTCATGAGAATTGCTGAATAAAGGATTCTTCTCTCACTCAAAAGAGTGTTAATTGTAACACTATTCTTGAACTAACTTGCAGTGGGAAAGCAGTGGGCAGCAACAAATCATCCCTGGCTTAATCCCCAACTCTTCTGAGTTCCATGGAGTCTTTGACAACATAGGGAAATTTGAAAAGGGTAGGGGTTTCAGAGAAAAGTTAATGAGTACAATTTTGGACACATAGTTTCAGGATATCTACTACTGGGCAAATACTATGAAATTTCTTATAGCCAGTTGAATATGAGGCTGGAGATCAGCAGGGAGTTTAGACCTAGGTGAGTAGACTTAAAAATGATTATTGAATTCATGAAAGCTGATGAAATCAAGTTAAAGAGCTTTTGTTCTAATGAGGTAAGATCTACAGTATGTGGAGAAATGTTTAACAACCATTCTTTTTTAAAAATTTGAATTTCAAATGTTCTCCCTCCTTGCTCATCCTCCCTCTTCACTGAGATGGCAAGCAATATTTCAACTATGCATGTAAAATATCCAAAACATTTCTATATTAGCCATATCTCATAAAAATAAAAACAAGAAAAATGAAGTGAAGAAATATTTCAATTTGTACTGGATTCATCAGTTCTTTCTCTGGAGGTGGATGGAGTTCTTTAGAATTGTCTTGGATCATTGTCTTGAACAGATTAGCTAAAGTCTTAGTTGATTATCATTAAAATATTACTGTTGCTATGTATACTAATCTCCTGATTCTGCTCACCTCACTTTGTATCAGTTGATTGACTCCTATGGCTTTCTGAAACTCTCAGATTTTGCTGTAGCACAGTAGTACTCCATCATAATTATATGTATGCCACAACTTGTTCAGTCATTTCCCAATTGATGAACATTTTCTCAATTTCTAATTCTTTGCCACCATGAAAAGAGCTGTTTTTTTCATAATGTACTTGTGTACTTGTGATTAATCATTATAGTTGTTTTATTATATAATATTCATTGCATAATATTCATTATAGTTTGACTCTTCATGACCCATAGTCCACCAGGCCCTTCTATCCTCCACTATTTATTGAAATCCGTTCAAGTTTGTGTTCATTGTTTCTATGAAACTATCTACTTCATCTTCTGCCATCTCCTTAAATCTTTCCCAACATTCGGGGCTTTTCAATAAGTCCCATCTTTTCATTACATATCCAAAATATTTAAGCTACATCTTTGGTATTTGACCTTCCAGAAAATAGCCTGAATTCTTGCACATATAGGTCCTATTTCCTTTTTTGTTTTAATCTCTTTGGGTACAAATCTAATAATGATACTTCTGGATCAAACAATATACACTACTTTGGACATAATTCCAGATTGTTCTTCAGAATGATTTTCTTTCCTCCCCTCCAGCATTTATCATTTTTGATAGATGTGAGATAGGAACTGAAAATTGTTTTAATTTGCTTTTCTCTAATTAATTATAATTTAAAACATTTCATATGACTATAGATAGCTTTGATTTCTTATGAAAATTTCCTGCAGATATCCCCGATCATTTATCAATTGGAGAATAGCTCTTATTTTTACAAATTTGACTCACTTTCTTATATGTTTGAGAAAAGAATCCTTTATCAGACAAACTTAATATGAAACTTTTGATATTATTTCATTGTCTATGATATCTTTTATTAAAATATAATTTCCCTAATAATCTAGTTTAGTTGTGGCCTTCTTTGCTTTTTTTTTGTCTACGATCATGATGTCACCCTTACTTTTTCTTTCTTTTTTTACCCTAAGCTGAAACATAATAGAATCTTCCTTAGCCCTTTATTTATACATTCTTTGTATGTTTCTATTTCAAATGCATTTCAAATACAGCATGTTGTTGAATTTTGGTTTCTAATTTATTCTGTTATCCACTTCCACTTAGCTCACCTCATCCCATTCTCATTCACAATTATGATTACTAATGATGTGTTTGCCTCCATCCTATTTTCTTTTATTTGTCCTTCTCTCTCTTTATTCTGCTCCTCCTCAAAAGTCTTGCTTCTCCCTAATGTTTTCATTAATCTGCCCTCCCTTTTATCATACCCCTAACACTTTCTTTTATCCCTTTCCTCTCCTATTTCCTTGCTGAATAAGAGAGATTTTCTAAATTAAATGTGTGTGTATGTGTATATTCTTCTCTTTTTGAACATTTCTGGACAAACAGAAGTCCAGGAATTGTCCTTCACCCTACCCATTTTCCCCTCTACTATAAAAGCTCTTCCTTGCATTTTCTTTTATGTAAGATACTTTCCTCTAATCTACCTCTCTCTTCCCTTTTCTCCCACTCTTCCTTTTTTTTTGAGATCATCCTAGCACAATCAACTCACACCCATGCTCTATCTATATAAATTGCTTCTTATGTGGACTTCCATGTTGACTGCCCTAATAATGATCAAGTTCTTATCTTTCATATAAGAATGTAAATATTTTAACTTTATTGAGTTTTTTGTGTTTGTTTTCTCCTGTTATATGCTTCTTTTGAGTCTTATGTTTGTGTATCAAATTTTCTATTCAACTCTGGTCTTATGATCAGGAATATTTAGAAGTCCTCTATTTCATTAAGATTCATTTTTCCCCTGAAGAATTGTACTGTTTTGTGGGGCAGATTATTTTTGCTTTTAATCATAGCTCTTTTGTCTTTTGGAATATCACATCCCAAACCCTTTGCTACTTTAATGTAGAATCTGCTAAATCTTGTGTGATCTTGATTGTGGCTCATGATATTGTTTTAGTATACTTGCTATATTTTTTCCTTAATCTGAGAGCTCTGGAATTTGGTTCTAGTATTTCTAGGAGTTTTCATTTTTGTGTCTCTTACACTGGGTGATCAGTGGGTTTTTACAAGCTTTATTTTACTCTCTATATCTTAGATATTAAAGCAGTTTTCTTTGTTAATTTCTGAAAATATGGTGTATAAGCTTTTTCTTTGAGCATGGATTTCAGGGAGTACAATAATTCTTAAATGATCTCTCATTGATCATTTTCCCCCCAGATCAGTTATTTCCCAATGAGATATTTTTCATTTTCTTCAAATTTTTTTTCCTGAAACTGCAACCCTTAGTTTATATAGGCAATAGAGTTGCTAATCAATACCAGCTGTACACATTGCCAGAAAAAGCCTCCTGTAACCACTTTCTGACCTATTACCTGATTCCTTACCATTTCTGTGCTGAAAGCTCTGGAAGCTGCTGCTGCTGCTGCTACTGCTGCTTTTTTTGTTGATTCCAAAGTACACCACTAAGGCTCCTGCTGCACCCTGGGCCTGTGCCCATTTCAGTGACACAGACCTCTCCTGGCAACTCCTAATTAATCTTGGGCTAGAAAAAAAATTGCTAGCTCCATTGTTTCAAAATTCAAACTGGGGCCTTATTTCAAAGTTATGTGGAGGGGAATGTTGGAATAACTCAGCTGGATTCCTGCCTCTTAATCTGCCATATTGGTTCTACCTCTGACTTGAATTTATTGAGAGCAAATTTCTATGCTAAGAAACAATGTGGTGTCTGACTCCTAATTTTGTCATCTAATGTGCTAGTTATCTCTCCCAGATTTTTATTATCTGTGAATTGGATAAGCTCCAGTGCTCTAAGATAGAATGTTGGACTTGAAGTCAGGAAAGCTATGAATTCAATCAGGCCTCTGCCTCTAGTCAAGTCACTTAACCACCATCTGCCTCTGTTTTCTTACCTGTAAAATGTGAATAATTTGCCTATTACCAGGGTTATTGTGAAGATCAAATGAAGTTGGGTATATAAAATTTTTTGGAAATATTAAAATGCCATATAAATGCTAGTTATTATTATCATCATCAAAACCACCCTAAACTGTCTTTTATCTTCCTTTTATGATTAATTGCTCTAAGTATTAATGGATAGTTTCAATTTGGAGTTTTATAGCTCTTGGTATTGTTATGATAATCTCTCATCTTCTGTTATCTAGTTCCATTTCCATCTTTTGTATCTGTATTTTAAAGTTGATCATTAATTACTTGTGCATCAATCAACAATTCCACCTTTTCTTCCTAAATGGGTGAAAAAAATGTCTTTATGTAATTAGAATATTTTTCCTTTAAGAGTTTTTCAGTTTTCTTAAACTGACTTCTCATTTAGAACATCTGGCCATGGTCTCTTATTTATCCTTTCTATGAATTCTTAAATCTTTTCTCCCAAAGTCTTAAAAGCAGACAAACTATATCCAGCTATCTCTTTTTAGCATATCTCTGAACCACATCCACTAGCAACACAAAAGCCATCTAAGTTAAATTGTTAAGCAGGAAAAAGTTTCTTCCATGGACCTAGTCTCATTTATCAGCAGACTTCCCTAACCTCTGTATTCTCTCAACTGTCTTGATTCAGATGCCAAATGATTCACTTTCATTGACCAATTGCTACCTATCTAGTCTCTAAAACTACTTTTTAACAAATAATCTCTTGTTAGCCATTTATAGCTTAGTGAAAACCTAAATAATTACCTCCAATTTTTTGTTTATACTTTTGTCTTCCTCACAGTAACTTTTCATAAAGAAATAGATATATGAGTAATGAATAAAATATTAGATCTTTATTATAGATCATTTAAGTTGGAAGCATGAAGCAAAAAAATGAAATATTTGGGGTTGTAGAAATGAAGTAACAGAGAAAAAAGGAGAAAAAATTAGAGTAAAGAATGCCACTGAATCTCAGTCATTGAATCCATCTGTAATCTTGGTTATGTGGTTTTGAGGCCACTGAAGAGATCAAAATGCTAGCTAATAGCCTCTTTTAAACTTTTTGTCTCTATAAAGATTATGACCATGTTGGAGGAATGGTGTTTCCTAATGTAAAGGTAAAAGGAAGCCAGACATCCTCCACATAGACTGAAAGAGTTAAAAAAAAAAAAAAAAAAGCTTGGTGGAAGTAGATGAATTACAACCAGGGTCAACTTCTTCAAAGAACAATTGTCTTTTCATAAAGAAGGCTTATTCCTCTATCATAGTCATGATTAAAACAAAAAAAGATGCAAGGAGTTAAAAAAAGTTTAAAAGAAACAAGGAGTGAAAAGCATGTAGTAGGTGCTTAATAAATTCTTGTTCCTGTAACTCTTTTCCCTAAACTGATTGCTCCAAAAATTTAATTTTCTCTTCCAATTTTGTGCATTTACTTATACATGCATCCCTAATGCCTATCTCCTTGACACTACCTCTCTAAATCTTTGTTTTCTTTCAGGTTTCAGATCACTTGCTGCCTACCCACGAAGGCTTCTCTGATTCCCTGTGCTTTTTGGGCTCTCTCATATTTGTCCATTTTCCTTGTACAATGAGGATCTATGGTTATAATGTATTCTCCCAATAGAATATAAGCTCCTTTTGGGCAAGTATTGTTTCATTGTTAATTTACATTCCCAACACTCACCACATTTGATAAATATTTTTAAATGAATTTTCTCAATTTTTCTTTAAAACTCTTCCTTCCCAAATTCTCCAAACTTTTTTATTACTATTAAGCATATTTCCATTGGTCTTCTTATCATCTAAGCCAAAGTTTCTTAAACTGGGGGTTGCAACACTGTATGAGATTGCATAACTGAATGTGGGGATCACAAAATTATCATTTGTTATCAGTAAATTTTAATTTGTACACCTATTTTAGATACCTATATACATGCTGTTGCATAAAAATTTCTTGGGAGAAAAGGGGTCACAAGTGGGAAAAGTTTAAGAAGTCCTGCTCTTGACTCACAATTCATCTTTAATTCCTCATTTACAATCACCATTTATTCATTCTATTGTTGTTTTCTCATTTCTGCCTTCACCACACCTCTTGTGTACATACATCCCCCCCTTTCTGTGACTGACAAAGCCACAACCTTAGTAATAGATTTCCTTTACCTAATTCCTGGACTGCTGCAGTAGGTTTATGGTTGGTCTCCTTGACTCAAATCTATTCTTTTTTTTTTTCCTTCTTAAGCAATTGGGGTTAAGTGACTTGCTAAGGATCACACAGATAAGAAGGTCTTTATTCTAATCCACCTTCTCAGCTGCTAAAAAGATTTTCTTTTTTTTTCTTTTTTTTTATTAAAAGCTTTTTATTTACAGAACATATAAATGATTTTTCTACATTTACCTTTGCAAAACTTTTGTTGTTGTTGTTGTTCCAAGCTTTTCCCCTCTTCCCCCCACCCTCACCCCTAGATGACAGGTAAAAGAGATTTTCTTAAAGGGTAAGTATGACTAGTCATATCCCAACTCAATAAACTGTGGCTCAAAATTACTCCCAGGAAAAAATATAAAATTTTTTGTTTGGCATAGAAAATCTTTCACAAACCAAGATCCTTCTGATCTTTCACATTTTCTTATACTTTACTCCCTGATAATAGTCTATATTCTAGCTACACTGATCTATTTGCTGCTCCTTACCTATGACATTACATCTCTTGATTCTTCTTTGATGCCTGGAGTTTTCCCTCTTCATCTCTACCTCTACACTTCCCCATTTTCGTTCAAGACTTACCTTAAATCCTACTTTCGGCAAAAGGTCTTTCTCAATCATTCTCCTGCTTTTCACTGTTGGTCCCTTCCTTCTGAGGTTACTTTTTACTTGTTCCATATATCTCTTTTATGTACATAGTTATTTTCATGTTGTCTCACCCATTAAATGGGCTCTTTGAGGACAAAGACTATGTTTTTGCATTTCTTTGTCACTTGACCTGTGTGCTTAGTATTCAATAAATGCTTGTTGACTGATGGACTGACTTTGGTGATAGATACATTATTATCATTATCTGACAAATAAAGGGAAAAGTTCTATTGATATGCTATGATCTGAAAGTCCCACTAATAGCCATGCCAGAAAAGTTTTCCATGAGCAATGCCATTGGCCTGAAACACAAATTATGCCAAGAAAAATAAAGCAACCTACTCAAGATCATACATTAAATGACAAATCCCGTTGTTTGACTCTAAGTGTAATGCCAGAGAAACTGAGGCAAAATAGAGATTAGAGATTTTTAAAAATTTTAATAGTGGAGAGTTTGGACTGGCAGCCATATTAGCCAGCTGGCTGGACTGGACTCTTGTCTCAAAATATCCAGCAACGAGCAAGGGGTTCCAGGGACTCTTATAGGGCTCCAGTGATCAGGGAAACAAAGGTAAGGGGAGGGGAGGGCACTGGGAGGATAGAAGTTCCAGGAAAGGACCATAAATTCAGTTCTGACAGATTGAGTATGGAGGAAGGATCATACATTTTGATAAGTTTGGAAAGAAACTAGGATACATTGAGTCTGAGACCAAAAAGATAAGGGGGTCATCTATGTATTTGAGATAAGTCATCAGGAGTTTTATGACTCTTTGGAATGCTAGTAGTCAGATCTCCCAACTCTAATTATTTCAGTCTTAATAGCCAGGGAGAAGGGTTGCCACTGAGGCAGAACAATTAAGGGAAACTGAGATAGGGGAACTGAGGCACAACATAAGTAAGTTCTCTGACTTGTAAAATGAGACTAATAATATTTATATTACTAGGCATCTAGGTAGAGCAGCGGATTAAGTGTTGGACCTGGAGTCAAGAAGGCTTGAATTCAAATCTAGCCTTAGTCACTTAATCTTTCTGTGACTCAGTTTCCTCATCTTCAAAATAACAATGACACCCACATCCCGGGGTTGTTCTGAGGTTAAAATAAGATATGTGTATGACACTTTGAAAATCTTGAGGCATTATATATTGGATAGTTGTTTTCATTACCTATTTAACCGGGTTATTATGGAATGAAGAAAGTATATTATAAACCTGAAAATATTATATTAATGAGAGCTGTTTTTATTATGCAATTCCAGGTGTTAAGTCAATACTTCAAAAGGCATTTCCATCTTTGCTTCTTCATTAAGAGTTTCCATTGCCAACTCACCATTATACATACAGTTAATACATAGCACTCATTTATCTTCACAACATTTATCTGAGATGTATCTGTTCATCTCTCTTTTTCTAAAATGCAGATGGGACTTACAATAGGCTGGCCCCTTTTCAAGATGTTAATGTGGAGTAGTTTATGCTTAGAGTCACTAACCACTTAGACTGTCTTTTAGAAAACCCAATGGAGAAACTGAAGAAGGTTACTGGTTGGGGTGAAGTACAGTATTTCAGCCAAAGCTCTGCCCATTCACTAAATCCTCAGAATGGATAAATGAGTAAGTGGAAAATCTGGTTTTCTCCAATTCCCTGTGAATTCATTTAATGAAAGCTATTTACTAAGCTCTCTCATATTGGCAAATTTATTAGTCATTACTTCCTTGATATACTTTTGACAAATCATTTTAATCTATGTTGACAAGGATGCAATTCAAATAAATGAAAAGGACTATTCAATAAATTTAATTTAACCCCATATGCTTCAAATTTTTCTGAGAACTGACATGGTGAAACAATCAAGAGAAGAATGTATGCCCCTTGGGGACAGGGACTGCTTTTGCTCTTTTTTTTTTATTCCCAGTACCTAGTACAGTATCATGTAAATAAGAGCCTGAAATATTTTTCTTCCTATTTCTTTCCATTCACACAACTTCAGGTTTGATTCTGTCGCTAATGACTTCTTATCTGGAGTCCTCAAAAAGGCTCCTTTGCCTTTGAACTCACCATCTCCATCTCTCACCTTTATATTGGAATAGTGTCCTTCCTTACTTTTTCGTCTCTTAGAATCCCAGCTATCTTAAAGGCTCAACTCAGAAGTCATCTCCTCCATCTTTCTTGATTCTCTAATTATTATCATTCTCCAAATAACTTTGTACACAATTTGAAAATAAAGTGTACAGGGGCAGCTAGGTGGCGCAGTGGATAGAGCACCAGTCCTGAATTCAGGAAGACCTGGATTCAAATCTGGTCTCACTTTCTAGCTGTGTGACCCTGGGCAAGTCACTTAACCCCAATTGCCTCAGCAAAAATAAATAAATAAATAAATAAATAAATAAAGATAAATAAATTGCACAGTTATATGTGTATGATTTGGAGTTCTGTTATCTCTTGCATAATAGAATATAAGCACCATAAAGACAGGAACTACCCCAAATTTAAAACAGAGACTTGTACATATTAGGCACTTAATAAATACTTATTGAATGGAATTGAAGTGACTAATTAGTAGGAGCCATGGAATGTGCTTTCACTTCCAAGGGTGCTATCACCAATACTTCTAAAACCCACAAGAATTCACTCAATATGGGAGCAATGGTAGAAAATAAGCTATTAAACATTCCATATTTAATAGCTAACCTTCAAATGATGAACCTCTCTAACCTTGCTAGATTGGTACTCATGTTAATTATAGTCTTTTAAATATATTTTTTCTATTTTTAGTTTGTTAAAAATCAATAACTTGTTAAATAATAGTCTTTTGTTAGCTGATGGTTGATGTCTTAACTTTTTATATTATCTCCCAAGTAAAAGGGGGGAAGATCTTAATATTAGTCATTTAAGTGTAATATGAATCAAATTTTTATCAACATCATACTCTTAGTATTAATTTGATAAGCCCTTCCCTTTGACTTCTTCTAAAGATGTTCACAGAATTATAATTGAGAGGATTATAGTTGAGAGAAAACTAAAGAATGATCTATCCTAACTTATTTTGCCAATGAGGAAACCATGGCCTCAAGAACTTAAGTGACTAGCCCAGCCAAGACTAAATTGGTACTTAGCTAAGATATGAGTCTACCAATCTTTATACTTTTTAAGCAGGCAACTAGGAGAATTAGTGGATAGAAAACTAGACTTGGAGTCAAAAAGATCTGAGTTCAAATCCAGCCTCACATGCTTTTTATTTGTGTGACCTGGGCAAATAATTTAACTTTTATCTGCCCCAGCTTCCTCAGTTGTAAAATAGGAATGATAGATTCTATTTCCCAGATCTGCTTACATATATTTGAACAGAAATACTCTTTATAAAATCCATAATAGATGATTGTCCAACCTCTTCTTGAAGACCTCCAATGATAGGAGATTCATTAAATCTTGATGCAGCAAATTTCTTTTGTAAAGCTCCATTGGTTAAGAAGTTGTTTTCTTTTCTTTCTTTTTTAATCTTGTTTTATTGGCTTTCATTTACATTGAGCCTATATTTACCTGTAGGAAACTTGAACATATTATTCCTAATCTTTCCCTTGGGCAAGGAAAACTCCATGGTAAAGAGCAAAGAGGAACCCTTAAGAAGTGAATCATTTCTTCAGTCTTCATTTTTTGATTTGTAAAGTGAGGGCAATAATGCTTGGCTGTCTATATGGCAGAGTTACAGTAAAATTGAGAATATATTCTAGTAATGAATGTGAAAATATTTTGTAAACTGTGTAATTTGACTGTAAGGTACTTGCCTAGCAGAGAACTGCATATGTAAAACACTTTAAAGGCATCTGTTAAATCAATGAATGGGATATATTCTCAAATATTTTGTAATAGTTTATAATTTAAGATCATACTCCAAAATGCTTCTTTAAATAAAAAAGAGGTAAATCAAGGGATTTTATGTTGAATGTAAGGTTCATTCCATCTTTTTCATCTAGAGCTGGGATTCTTAACCTGGTATCCATAGATATCTAAGGCATTAGTAGCTAGATTTCAGTGGGTCCATACACTTAAATGTTTCCTTTCTGACTGATATTTAGCATTCCCTTGAACCATGAATTTCAAAAAACATTAAGAATTTGTTTAAATGTTCCAATATACTGCCAATGGGATTTATTGCGCATGCGCATGCGCACAGACACACACACACACACACACACACACACACACACACACACCAATTTCTGAATTTTGACTCAGAGCAACAAAACTTTGGGGAGAATGGGAAAACTTACAGCCATATGTTGTGATATATTTTTTCCAGGGTACTGGATTGTGTACACTTTCCACAGAGCTTGAACACAGATCAGAGTTCTTTCTGCCATGCTGGCATCATCCATTGTACTATTAGCATGGATGTTGTTATACCATCATGTGAAAATCTTGACTCTTGAAAGAGAGATTTTCTGGTGCTGCCAGGGTCACTAGTTCTTTCCAGGAATTACCATCTGTCAAAGATATTCTCCTCAATAAATGGATCTTGAAATGTATGGCTGGGCACTGTCAGCAAAGAATGTGAATGCTGTCAAACACTTCACTGAACTCCAGGTGTGTATTAGTATTGGGCCAAAGATCTGTGTCCCTCTGGATTTGGGCCTAATGAAAACTAATAAGTTTTAGGGGAGATGTCTGACTTTCAAGTAAAAAGGGGAAACTTCCCACATACTGGGAAGGGAGGGAAAAGGAGCAAATTAATACCCTTCCTTTCTTTAATCAAAGAAAAGAACTTTTGCAACTGCTAATGCACCTTCTACCTCCAATTCCAAATCCATCAGTGGCCCTTTATAATTAATTTTCTTACGATTCTACTCACCATTCCTGTGATGCCTCATATCACAATTCCTTTCCTTACCTCTCTTATTTTTGTAGTTGTTATTGTTGTTGCTTGTTCATGTTTCATGCTTTATGACTCTTTTTTGCATTTTCTTGGCAAAGAAAATGGAGTGGTTTGCCATTTTTTTCTCCAGATCTTTCCACAAATGAGGAAACTGAAACAAATAGGATTAAATGACTTGCCCACATCACAGAGCTAGCAAGTATCTAAAGCTGGATCTGAATTCTGGTACTATTGACTCCAGGCCCAGCCCTCTATCTACTGTACCACTTAGGTTCTCTATCATATACTCACATACACATGTATATGTGTGTATGCTGGTATTTGTTTCTCTCTCTCTCAAAGAGAGAGAGAGAGAGAGAGAGAGAGAGAGAGAGAGAGAAATTATATATGCTTTATATATGTGTATGTTACATATGTCATATATATAACATAGTAGAGTATAATATTAGTTTTGCATTTGCACCTCCAACACCTTGGACAGTTCCTGAGTTTATTCTTTACTACTTTTACTTTCATTCATTCATTCTCCTGGCTAGCTTTTCTTTTTCTAATAATGTTTTCAGAGAAATGTTTCTTTACTTCTGTCCACAGGTCATATCCTTCTGTTTGTGTAAGTTGCTTAAATCTAATGAAGATCTGGCATTTTACAAAGGTATTAAAGTTTTTGCCCTCAAGAAATTCCATACCTAAAATCCCCTGCAGAGTCAAATACACAATGTATATAAGGGGGTAGCGGAGGTGGTGGTGGTGAATTGTACTTAATATAAATATAAGGAAAAGAGTAAGAGAAAAGAGAAGGAAGTTGATTTTGAACCAAGTATGTGTATTAGTAGGTTTGAGGAGGGAGATAGTAAAAAGAAGTGTCTGTGGGGAGGAGTGGGGGAAGGAATGGGGAATAACTGATACTTTCAGAAATATGCAGTCAATAAACCTGGCTTCTAATTTACAACTCAAGGATTAACTAATTGCTTGTCATTAGATAAATAATTTCTCTCCTCATGTTCCCCTTCATTCATGATTCAATTCTTTGAATTTTTTTTTTATTTTCCTCCTCCTCCCTACTGTCTTTCCCCCCTTACAAATGTCCTCTTACTCGTTTCCAACTCCCAATTACTAGAAGTATTTGAGCAGAGGTAAGATCACACATTATTAGGGATGTTAAAAAGTATGTTCTATATTTGGTAACATTTGACTGGGTGATATTTAAAGTTCTTTAATATGGAAAAGACTATGATTATATCATAGATATGTTTTTAGAAATTATCTGATCCAAGTTCCTCACTTTGCAAATGAAAAAACTGAGTCCTAGTAGTGTAATGCGACTCACCAAAAGTCACACAGGTAGGCAAAAAATAGAAACAAGGTTCAAACCAAAGGTCTAGGATTGTAAATGTAGCCCTTAGTCTACTGTGTTACAACAGAAGTTTATCTCAAGTTTCCTTATTTTCCATTCAAATGTTTTACACCATATAGACCTCACATTAAAATATACTGGAGAAAAAGTTGAGGAAGCATTCTTCCTTTCTTACATAGAGAAGTGAGGGGACAATGAATGTCATTGACAAATGGGGCTCTATGCTGGTTGTTTTTAATTTACTTTTATTTTTTTTCTTCAAGGAAAGGTTTAATATATGTTTTTGCATGGATAAATGAATATTTGCATCAGTGTGCATGAGCACTTTGGAGGTTTGTGTAGAGAATTGTATATCAGAAAATTACTCATATAAAAAATGAAATGTATAAATAAAACTTAAATTTTTTAACAACAAAATACCAATCATGCCAATTATGTTGTTATGCAGATAGTTTCATTTTTTTTCAAACATAAGGTCCCATCAATACAACAGAAGAGATGATTCTGGTTCTGAAAAATAAATAAATATATATATATTCATTTACATATTTGTTAGTTGTCCTATGTTAAATTCTAGATTCTGCATTTTAAGAATGGCATTGACCATCTAGAAAACCTAAAGATAAGGACAAAAAGAATGATGAAGGGACTCAAGTTCAAAGAGGATTTAATAGTTGTGTGACTTTAAATAAATCACTTCACCTCATTTGAATTAGGTTCTAGAACTATAGAATGAGGCATGTTGAACTAAATGATCTCCTGACTTCTATATAGTTTTAAATATTTAATTTCATTTATACTATACACATACATATTTGTATTACAAAACGAAGTCATTCATACACAGACATATGTCTTTTATTGACCTATGTAGAGATGATCATTGAATCTATATTATCTTTTATGTTATTTCATATCTGTATTTTAAGTTAGTGGTATAGGATCAGCACACAATAAGTCCTTTGATATGCATGGAATTATGTGGAATTGCATTGAATTGAGTTGAATTAAATTGAATTGAGAGAATCTAAAAAGAGAGCTAACTTACAATTAGTCAGGAGCTGTAACCTTTGGAAAATGTAGCTCAATGTTCTGCAATTGTTTTCACACCCTTGAAAATAAAAAAAAAAAATAATGTGCCTAGGATTAAAGTATTTTATTGCCTGATGATGGTCATGACCAGAGAAAACAGGGAAATATAGCCTTTAGGTCAGATGCAGATTTCCTCCTGCATGATTTATCTCTATTCATGGGTCTGTGGCTTAAGATTTGGAGTATTCTTCCACCTAACAAGAATCCTTAAATCTGTTACTCAATAGCCATAAAAGGATGGCAAGAGTCAGTGTTATAACTTGAAATTTTTGAATCACTTAATTGTATCTTTTTCCATCCTTGTGTTTAAGCTGGAATTTGGGGCTTCATGAGTACAGTTTTATAGACTAAATCTTCTTAATTTGTTGTAATGAGAGCACTTAACTTAAAACATCGAACTCATGTGACCTGAGTTTGCATTTTGCCATTGACACTTAGTATTTCTGTGATCTTGGACAACTCACAACCTCTATGGATCTGAGTTTCCTAATAAATGAAATGAGAGGAGTTGTACTAGATAACTTCTGTCTCTTACATCTGATACTAAGTTTACATGCCATCTTTTTCAATAATATTTTACAGATGTATTGCCCTTTATACATATTATTACTTATTCAAGAAATGTATTATTGAATTAATTCTAGAAAATTAGCATGATGGGAACATGATTGTTATAGTGATTGTAGCCATGAAAAAAAAGCCTTAAGGAGGTATTAGAGCTCTGGACAACAACCTCCTGGATATTGTTCTCTAATTTTTTATCACCAGAATTCTAGTTTCCATCCAACTTCTTCCATGTTGTTCTGTTGACAATTACCGTTCCACCAATCTGAACCCAACCCAGCTTGTATCTAGAAAACAACTCTTAAATGTTGCTTCTATTTTGGCACATGTTCCTTCCCCTCCCCATCTCTGAGCTTTTAAATTATCTGAATTCTTTTTTTTATTTTTATTAATACTTTTTATTTGCAAAACATATGTATGGGTAATTCTTCTACGTTAACCCTTACAAAGCTTTCTATTACAAATTTTCCCCCCCTACTCCTCACCCCTTCCCTAGATGGCAGGATATACACTACATGTTAATTATGTTAAAATACTTGACAAATCGAATATATGTATACATATTTCCACACATCATTTTTGTGCAGGAAAAATCATATCTACCAGAAAGAATAATCAGATAAAGGAAATACAATGCAAGCAAACATCAATAGAGAGTATGAAAATGATATGTTATGGTCCACATTTCACATCCCTCTCTCTGGGTGTATATGGCTTTCTTCACTGAACAATTGGAACTGATTTGAAGTATTTCATTGTTGAAGAGAGCCATGTCCATCAGAGTTGATCATCATATAGTATTGTTGTTGCCGTGAATAATGATGTCCTGGTTCTGCTCACTTCACTCAGCATCAGTTCATGCAAGTCTCTCCAGGCCTCTATGAAACTATCTGAATTCTCACAGTACCAAGTCCAGTATCCCAGTGCTCTTTTCTTTGATTTGCATCTTTAGTACTCTGTGTGCTACAATTATCTAACTCTCCCTGGTCTAATATTATTTCCATGATGTCAAGGGACTCTGCCTTACCTAACACTAAATTCTCCCACTACCTAGCATGGAATTTTCTACAGTCAGCATATAATACATCTTATTGACTTGAAGACAACACAGTTTAACTGAGGAGAGTTGTAATTCTCATGGATAAATATTAACTCTTTAATAGAACCAACAAATCATAGATTTAGAGTTGAAAGGTACCTTAGAGGTCATCTAGTCCAATTATTAGCATTTATATAAGTAAGAAAATCAAGGCTTATAGAAGTGAATTGATTTTCTGATAGTCATGTATCTATTAGATGTCAAAGGTGATACTTGAACCCAGGTCTTCATGACCCCAAGTACAGTAGTCTATCCACCATTACTTTCTCCTCCCCACTCATTAGTAAGGCACATGTTTGGGACTTTTCATCATAAATGGGATTTTATAACAACCACTCCCAGTTTTCTAGCCAATCTCCTTTATGACCAATGGCATACATCTAAGAGATGTAAGATCCAAGATTCAGAGTGGATATTAGAGCCAAATGGTCTTGATGGGCATAAAATCCATAACTTTTACTTCCTTGGTAGTATGGCAGATGAAAAATAAATTGAGGAAACAAAGGCTGTAGCTTCAGAGACAGTGTATGCCAATTGCCTAACAGATTGGGACCAGACCTCTTCAGTTTAGGACTGGACCCCAAATGCAGACAGATTTTTATGCACCAAAATCAATTAATCAGATAAGAACAATTAATTAAAAGAAAACATTAACACAGACATAAAATTAGGTAACGTGATTTCCAATTGAAGGAAAAATTAAAGACTTTCCAAGTTGAAAGGGGGAGAGATTTCCTAAAATCAGAGAGAGGTTTCCTACTCAACCCAAGTGACTATTTAATCAAAGGAACAGGGAAACAATAGCTGATTGAATAGTAAGGGTCCAATTTTAAGAAAAACTATATGGGTTGTTTGAGAGAAAAATCCTTGCATCTATCTTTATGACTAGGTTTCTGGTCAGCATAATCTTAGTCCTTAATTAAGCCTCTCTAAATGGTCCAACAGTTTAGCCATATAGGGTTTGGTTCAAACAAAGCAACAAAGTTTTCTCATAATTCTCATAAATGGAAAAAGATTCCTTAGAAAACATAAGTTGGATTGGACTCATAATTGAATAGAAAGAGAACAGAGCTAGCCCCAGAACTGAGTCACAAGATGAAATCTATATAGCTCACCCAATTCCCACTGTCACTTGCTGTTCTAATCCTCTCATTTCCCACAGTATTCAACACTAAGCAACAGAAAACACTCTATTTAGGTAAAAAATATAGAGGTCTTTTCATGTAGATAATGATATTTCTGCCTAAACTTTTTAAGGTGAAGAAGTTAGACTATGTAAGATCTAAAAGGTCATCAATGTCTGAGAATCAATTTTTGATGTACTTTTCATAGTACTAATCAATGTCACTATGCATAGAAAGTGCCAAATAATTACCCAAAAACCACTTGGGATTAAAAATAATCAATCTGAAACAGAAGTCATAATTGTAGTTCAATTTCATATTTCAGTACATATTCTGGAAGGCCAGTGATATCTTCACTTCCTCATGGATTTTGTGGAAGTTATTGAGAGACAGGGAACAATTCCAGAATATGATATGTGCAAAGTCCCTATCTCCCTTTCTCTTGAGGATGCAACAAATAATCTCTTAATACCTCAGAAAAATCTGCATATTTCCTTCCTGTCTTCCACACTTCTTACTTTTTTACTCTATGCCCAAAATCAATCAGAACAAATATTTTCTGGAGGCAGAATTTCAAGGTATAATAAGCACCTTTGATCTTATTCTCCATTTTTCCTTGACCTCAAATTATCCCAAATTGCTGGATTCATGAGAGTTTCTTTCTTCAGATTCTCACAGACTTGTAGGTTTCCTATAAAAAATATAGTAAACGGTTTCAAGAAAACTGCAAAAAAAAAAAAAAACAATTAGTAACACAGATCAGTGGACAAGTTTTGGTATGAGCTACTTGGTAAATATCATTATTACCTTTTATAATTCATTTAACTTATTATAAGAGATTAGCTGTCAAATTTATTTCCATTTTAGGGAAGGAGTATGGGGGAGCCAGAGCATAGCATGGATAAATGTGTCCAAGTTTTTTCTTTCTTTTTTTTTTAAGTGCCATGGATATCCTGGTAGTTATTACTTTAATTCAATAAGTGTGCATTAAGCCCCTTTTTGTATATGAGAAGGAGGCATAAAGCAATGGATAGAAAACTAGACTTGGAGTCAGGAGGATCTGTGTTCATATCCTGATATATACTGACTGCATGGCCCCATGCAAGTCACTTAATCTCCCCATACTAATGCACTCACCATTCATTTCCTAAATTAAAGGCAAAGATAGGTGCCTCAATTTAGTATACCTTGCACTGAGCATAATAAATACTTTTTAAAATGTTTACTTTTTGAAGAAAATAACAAAATGTATAATTCTTAAAGCATGATACTCAAATTTAGATTGTCAAACAATCATATATTAAGCACCTGCTGTGTGCAGAACACTATTCTAGGCACTATTGGAGAAAGTTTAAAGAGGACACAATCTCTGGCCTTATGAAGTTTACAGCCTAAAATGAGTATCAAAGATTATTGATTTTAAAGCAGGAAGAAAATTTAAAGGTTATCCAATTCAATTTATTTTCCAGATGAGTTAGCTGAAGCCTAAAGAGATTACATGATTTTGAGCAACACCACGAGCCAGGATTCAACTTCAGACTTCCTAAGAACTACAGCAGTGCAAAAGTTGAAGGGGCTGACTTGGGAGGTGGGGGGGTTCCTATTCTATGTTGTCTTGTACTTTCCAAAACTATATGAAGGCTAATAAGTTCTTTCCTGTGATCTTTTGAATGACTAAGGAGTCAAGAGACCCCTTTAATTGGTAATTGCTAACCTTACCAATAAAGTGAACATGCTCAGAAATAAATAAATAAATAAATAAATAAATAAATAAATAAATAAATAAATGAATAAATAAATGAATGAATAAATAAATAAATAAATGAATGAATGAATAAATAAATAAATAAATAAATAAATAAATAAATAAATAAAAGAGATTACATGATTCATTCAAGGCCACATCCCTCTGTGATTAATAAAACTGAGATCTGTACCCAGGTCATCTAGGTTCAAACCAAGACAAATTTTCTTTTTTGTTTCTACTAAAACACAGATTAATAGAGTAAAAAATAATATTCATTTTTAAAAAGTTGAAAACATGAAAAGGTTTTATGTTGATCTGATCCTATATACAAACAAAGGAAGAAATGGGAAGGGGGAGTTATAATTACTCTGATCCTGGAGTTTGGCTCTATGTATATGCCTCCAACTCCCAAACCTTCATAGATGCTACTCCCCTGCTCTAGATGGAAAAATAGAAGGAATTTTGCAATTAGGAGGATGGGGTGCCAATCCCAGAATGTTGGCAGTTTGTTAGGAGGACAGCCACAGGATCTTAGAGTCTGATTTGATTTATATAGTCTAGCAATCAGAGGAAAATAGAAAGGTATAGGAATGTCCCCTCAAAAAATAAATGAGATTGAGAGCATTTGCCATTTAGTTAGGTACAATCCTTATCTATCTTCTAGACAGACTGGTGCCCAGAACAAAGAATAGCTTATAGTATATGGGAAAAAAAGCGTTCTAGTCAAGACTTTAAAAGAAAGATCCTGGCTTCTTAAAGAATAAAAGCTAGAAATGTTTTTACTAATACCTTCCCCAACCTCAGTCCAATGATTTGATAAAGAAGTAGAATAAAACCAGCTAAAATAAGAATTCTTAGGGCATTGAACTAAAAGAGTATGATAGAGCCTGCTCTTCTATTGAGAAGAGAACACTCTACTTTAAGAACTTCAGATAAAATAAAATATTAGGAGGAAAAAGTTCTACAACTATATGTCTAGTGACACTAGTCCTTGAAACAGCCATCAGTAACCATAAGACTAGTGGAAAAGCTCCTGTCAGAGATAATGTATTCAGTAGAAACTCTACCTCTCAATAGCCTATACCAAAGCTTCTTAAATTATAGATTTTGACCCCATATGGGATATCATAACTGAATATGGGGCTCATGAAATTAGGATTTATTATCAGGAAATATTTGGTTTTTTTAATATCCATTTTACATGCCTATATACCCAGAGTTAGGTAAAAATTTCTCCAACGAAAAAGGATTGTGAGTGGAAAAAAGTTTAAGAAAACCTGGCCTATACATTCTGGTGAAAATCACAGGAGAAAAGGATTAGCATGATGATATTCTCAGGAGACATTAATATCCCTACTGCAGCAGAGAGATGAATTTGTTCCTTCAATTGTATATTCCCTTCCATGCATGTACAGAATTATATATTCTCCTTGCTTTTGTGGCTCTCTACACTTTTGCTCTAAGTATGATCATTCTTCTGACTACTAGTAAACATATTTGTAAGAATGTTCCCCAAGCTTATTTGGAAAACATTTTTATTTTTAACTTTCTTACTATATTATTTCAGTAATGCTTTTACTTTGAATTAACTATATTCCTATCCGACTATTAAAGGTAGAAGAAAAACTAGGTGGCACAATAAATGGAATGCTCATCTTAGAATCAGGAAGACTCTCCTTCCTGAATCTTGAAATCTAGTCTCAGATAGTTGGCTATCTGTATCACACTGTTTGCCTCACTTTTTACATCTGCAAAAATGAGCTGAAGAAAGAAATGGCAAACCACTCCAATATCTTTTCCAAGAAAATCCCAAATGGGATTAGGAAAAGTCAGACATGACTGAAAAACAAATAAACATATTAAAGGTAAATATTTTGTTGAGACTTGTAAGAGCTATGTTTTTGAGAAGGTATAGATACACAGAATTCATTGAACCTATGGTAACCATTTCTTCCCTGTGAATAGGGAACAGGAATATGCTCCTAGGTGAAATACTAAAAAAGTATATTGAAAACAGAAGCAAAATTGTGTTTAGTTAGGCAAAATGAAGAAAGGAAAGATTAAAATAAATTGGATCAAGGAAAATCTTGATGTACTGAAGATATACTGAAGAAAAATTGCCAATTTTTCATTTTTCAAAAACAAAAGGAGGGAAGGGTAGAATTTGAACAATTAAACTAAAAACTTTTAAACATTTACTCTGTGAAGAGCACTGTTCTAGGTACTAGGGGAGACACAAACTTTTGAGAAAATACCTGTTTGTGCCTCAGGAAACTTATGATTTACTGCGAGTTGACCAATTATGACAATTGCATAAATTACTGTAACACAAACTAAGAGTCCATTAAAAAGATAAAAAATTCTATATGATTTGAGGAATAATGTGCAGGAGGTGGAGTGGAAGAAAAGTCATTGCTGAAGAACTGAATCTGTGAGATTTTCTTGGAGGAAGATATGTTTGACTTGGGTTAAAATAGACTGGTGGCTATTTAAGGGATGTGGTCAAGGTACAAGGAACTGTAGGCATACAGAGAACAATCATGAATCAGCAAACAATGGGTCACTGACTTGCCCACAATTTTTGATAAAATATGTTATTAAAATAGTAACTTGTAAGTATAACTCTTGCAAAAATGATAGATCTTTTCAGGGATCTGTTTTCCTTGAATATGTTTTTGTTTCAAGGATTTCATTTTTCTTTCATTTTGTGGGAGTGTGGGGTGATTTGTGACAGGAAAAGGCAATAAATGCTCGTTAACCAAAAAAAAAAAAAAAAGAAAGTAAAATATTTTTTAAAAGAGAAGCATAGATCTTTTCCACATGTATCTCTGTTTTCTCATCATATGTGAGCATTCTGATGAATAGCATAGAATTGAAATTAAGGGGAATACCAGAGAATTGCCATGCTGATCAATGAAAACTCTTTAAAAAGAAATTCTTTCTTGCTGGGAGGAAACATGCCAGAGTCATATTAGACCATCATAAATGTTCAGACAACTAGAGGATAGAGACCACCAGATGTTGGTCACATTGTCTGACAAAGGACTCCTTATTTGTCATGTATCTGGGAGTCAGAGGATTCAGTCTCCCAGGAGGCTGGAATGAGATCTGCAAGATTCCAGACAAAGGAAAAGCTGAGATGTTATGTCGAGACAATATATTTCCACTACTCTACGGAACTGAAGGGAAATGAACAATATCTCTTCTCTGCCAACAGCTTCAGAAGTTCCCTTGGGGGGAATAAATGTGTGATCTCAGTCATTAAGGAAGCATAAGTGCTGCTGAACATGGAGATACCTGACCCTTCTAACTGTGTCTTGAGTAGCCCCTTGGGGAGTCTCAAGACTATGTTTTATTATCTTTCTATTTTATGTAGTAAACGTATTGAAAAACATGTGAGTGTGTTTTCTTTTGGGCCACAAAGAGTCAAGTTAGAAATCTCAGTGGGAAGTGACAAAACTATATCTAAGCTATATTTGGAATTATTTTCTTGAGTAAATTTCAGGTGAGGACAAAGACTGTAATAAGTTTATGACATTTTATAGTGAATATAGAAGTGATTCTTTTATATAAAAACAAACAAAAAATCTAGACCTAAACTAAAAGAGCATGGACCAAGTTGGAAGGACAGTTGCTGACTACAATTGATACAGGATGTCCCAAAAGTGTTAGGTATCAAAAGCCTTAAAATTTTAAGAGTATTTTGTGTGTGTGTGTTTTTTAGCTTGGATAGTTTAAAATAACATTAAGACGTTAGAGTTGCTTTACACAATGTCTTAAATTCCCTATAATTGTTCATCAGTGACTTGAAGAATGATAAAAGGACAACTAATAGATCTTGAAACTGTATTATACAAGGACCAGTTGAAAAATTTTGTATATTTAGCTTTGTGAAGATATTTAAGACAAAATTTGGAGATGTCTTGAAATTTTTTATAAAATTGTCAAGTGAAAACAGCATGAGGTGCTTGTTCTGGAAGGAAAAAGTTAAGAGCAATGAGAGATCATTGCAAGGAAATTTGGGGCAAAAAAAACCACTTTCAAATATTGTAGAATAAGCTGCTTTATAATTCACTGTTTTTCTTCACTGAAAGTCTTCAAAGGTTACATATATGATTTTGTAGAATAAAATTTTGTTCAAGTATGAGTTGGACTTTTGAGGTCCCTTCTAATGTGAGATTTAATCCCAAATTTTGTTCTAGAATTAGATATTTTCAAAGGTCTATTCCAATTTGAAGCATTTCTGAATTTAAGTGTTAGATTGTTTAGACAACAAATGATCTGGGACTTCAGTGGAAGAAGAGATCATTCATAAAGAGAATAATTTGTAATAATAGAAAATTATATATATACATACATATATATGTATATTACTAACTGCAAAGCACTTTACATACCTTATCTCACTGGAGCCTCCAATAACTCTTTCATGTAGGTGCTTACTACTGTGCAGAGGACAGAGGGATGTTTTTTTTATCTTCTCTATGAGACCATCATTAAAAACTCACAGTTCAGCTTTCATAAAAGATCTTTTCATTTATATTGTTGTTGTCTTTCTATAGGTTGTTCCTTTAGTTCCTCTTATAACATTCTGTATCAGTTCAAATGTTAATAAGATAGTCATCAGGTATTATTTATGTACTCATTATAAACCAAGTGCTGGAGATATGAATACAAAAGTGAAGACAGTCCTTGATCTTAGGGAGTAATAGGGGAAGCAACACCTGTAGGGAAGTAGTGGACAGAAAGGAAGTGTTTTAATACTGGAAATTGTTGGGTAGGGAAGAGGGGAATTCCATATCAGGAATTAGATTGGCACATCCTTTCCAATAGCAATAAAAATATTGATTTGAACAAGGTTTGAAAACAGGAAGGGAAAAAGAGATTGGAAAAAAAGGGTACCTATTCACCTCAGAATGACTGGTAAATGACAATTCCAAAGGACTCATGATGAAAAATGCTGCTTCCAGAGAAACAAATAATGGTTTCTGAAAGCATTTTCATTGTTTCCAATTTCTTTATTTTTCTTTGTTTATTTGTTTCTTTCTTTTTTTTTTCCTTTTTGCTGAGGCAATTAGGGTTAAGTGACTTGCCCAGGGTCACACAGCTAGGGAATGTTAAGTGTCTGAGACCAAATTTGAACTCAGGTCCTCCTGACTTCAGGGCTGGTGCGCTATCCACTGCGCCACCTAGCTGCCCCTATTTGTTTCTTTCTTTACAATGTGGTTAATGTGTGACTTCACATGTATAATTAATATTACATTTCTTGTCTTCTCAATGGGTGGGGGAAGGATAGAAGAGAGAATTTAGAATTCAAAAAATTTTTAAATGAATGCTAAAATGATAAAAACTAAAAGAATGGCTGGAGAAAAAGATGAGTAAGGACTGAAATGAAGCACAGTGGAGCTCAAGCAAAAATGTTGTCATCTGAGGCAACAATCAGTTGGAACAGCAGGGATTCAGAGTAGGAGTTTCTAGAGATGGAAAGATGAAGTCCTCTAGGACATGGTTTTTTATTCATGAGATAAAGTGAATAATAAGATGATTGTAATTTAGGAAGAAAGCTGGTAATCAGATTATGAAGGGCTTTAATTGTTCAATAGGAGAATTTATGTTTTATTTTAATGACAACAGGGAGCCACAGAAACTTTTTGAGCATGTGAAACATGTGGCAACATAGTGTGGTGGATTGAATAGAGTGCTGGATTTGGAACTGGGAAAACTTGATTTCAAATTCTAATGCAGACACTTAGCTTTGTGTGCTCTTTTTTGCTGATCAATATTTTCTAATAGGATCTTAGGAGGAAACTATAGAAAGGATCAATTGGGGCTTTGCTATAAGATTATGGTGCTAGGAAGTCATAGGATCACACATTTGAGCTAAGTAATCTAGTCCAAACCTCTTATTTTAGAGATAAGGAAACCAGAAAAGTAAAATAATTTGCCTAAAGTCATAGAGGTGGTGAGTAATAGAGACAAGATTTAATTCACGTCCTGTGTCTCCAAGTTCAGTTTTTTTGTAATGGACTGGCTCTCACCACAACTGATGTAAACTGTGATCTTTGGGAAGGATGGTCCTGGTCTGGAGACCCTAAATCAGAAAACCCCTCCTGGCCTCTGGGAGGGGCTACACCCACCTATTCATAGGGAAATTTCAAGATCTCTACCTATTCAATCAGAAATCTTGGCCTAGGGCATAATCACCATCCTCTACAGATATTAGTCCTTAATTTCCCCAGCCTGAAGCCTTAGAAAGCAAAATAAAAGGATGACTTTGAACCCCAATCTTTGTTTATTCCTACACCAGGAAAAGCCCACTGAGCTAATGCTCAATGTAAACCCATCTTAGCTGATTCCTACATCAGGAAAAGCTCAGAGTCCCTGCTCAGTGTAAACCCATCTTGGCTAATTCCTTACCTTTGTTACTTTCCTTTTGGAACTGGCCCACTGGGAGAGTTCTTTTCTCAGTATAATAAACCCATTTTTGCCACAAACCTCTCACCTCATTCATTGGGGTTTGGGAATTCTTTCACAAGCCTGTGAACAGCCAAAGAGGGATCTCTCAACTCTCGCTTCTCACACCTCAACACAACTGTCAGGCTGGAGTGCCAGTTTCTGGTAAGGTAGAACCACTCTGAGAGTTTCGGCTTAAAGGAATTAGGACTACTCCCAAGCTTCTAGTATGGCCACCTCAACAAGGGCTTGACTAAGGGGCAATATGGAGAACAGTGAGACCTTATAACTAAGAAAGGAAGAAGTTAGATGAACTCTGTCTTGGTCTGCGTGTCTAAAAGCCTTAAAAGGTGAGGTCTCCATTTAACTAGATAGCTCTAAATTCCCTAGGTGATAGAGTAGAAGATTAGGAGACTGTCATCACATGTACACATTACTTCTTTTTTTTTTTCAGAGATCTAGCCGAGAGGTCCTGTTGAGAGGTGATATAAAGAACCAAGAGAAGAGTCAAGTCCAAGAGGAAATGTTAAAAACTTATTGTGTATTAAGTGCTGTCCTAGATGCTAAGGATACAACAAAAGGCAAAAATATTGTCTTTATTCTTGAAAACTTAAATTTTAAGAGAGAGAGACAGCATGTTAACAATTAGGGCATTTCAGATAATGTGATCAGGCAATACAAAGATGGAAGGACAATAAAAAGCTAAGGAAATAAGGGTTACCAGGCCCATAGATTATCAAGTAAACAAGCATTCATTAAATGCCTATTATGTGCAAGCACAGTACTAAACACTGGCAAGATACCAGTGCCTGGCACATAGTTGGTACAGAATAAATATTTATTGATTAAGGCAATGGTAAGATGACCATTGGGTCCATGGTCTGTCTTGAAGGAGGTAAGGGTGGTACAATTAGCAAATAGAATCTTTCTCCACTTTTCAGATTAAGATATTTTGCTGAGGCAACTCTGGATGGGAACCTACTTTCTGAGTCTTCTGTGCTGAGCACATGATCAATCAATAAGCCTTTATGAAGTATCTATCATGTACTAAGTCCTCTGCTAGGCTCTAGAGATACAAAGTCAGAAGGGGAAAAATCCTTGCTTCAAAAAGATTACTTTCTATCGATGTAAACTCAAAACCTTCCAGAAATTAGGATCTCACTGAGATCTTTGAGTTGCAGCAACTTACCAGGCACCTAAAATTTTTCCCTCCCTGAGTTTTAGTTTTCTCGACTGTCATTGAGGATAATTGGACCTCCTTCATATACCCTTACTCAGTTGTGACAACAATATTGCAGGATACCTAAAGAAAAACTTTGAGAATCTTTTTATTCTATACATAAGCATAATGTTTAAAATATTTCAAAGTATAAATTCTACTGGAAGTGGGAAAGGAGAATCATGCTCATCAAACCAGAAGAATATGTTGTGGCCCAGTTCTTAAACTGTTCAAAGCAGCTGGCACTATAGTGGATCGAACACTGGGCTAGAAGTCACTAACCTGAGTTCAAATCCACCTTTAGGCACTTATTAACTGTGTAGGCAAGTCACTTAACCTTTGTTTACCTCAGTCTCCTCATCTGTAAATCAGGATAATAATAGGGTTGTGAATTTAAAAAAAAAAAGATAATGAATGTCATCTAACACATTGTAGGTGCTATTTAAATGCTTATGGCTTCCTTTCTTCCCTTCCTTGTCTAATAGTAGATCAGAGAGTAAGATTGAGGTGAGAGAGGAGAAAGATCAGTGAATTTAGAGTAAGAAAACAAGAGTTAGAATCTCAATTTTGCCATTTAGTAGCTATGTAACATTGGATAAATTACTTCCTTTCCCTTGGTTTCAACATCCTCATGTGGAAAATGCACTAGATCAGTGATTCCCAAATTTTCTTTTCTACATTCTAAAAATTATTGAGGACCCCAAAGAGGCATTGATGTGCATTATAGGAATGCTGTTAAACATTTAATAACTGACTCTCCAGAAAAACAAATAGGTAGGCATAACACACATTTAAGTTTATTAAACACTATCTCCATTACTTTCTGAAGTAGTCAATCAACAGAATAATCAACCAAACCCTGATTTGTAGGCTTTCATAATTTCTGAGTAAATGTTTAGCATGTAAATTTTAAAATTGGCTGCAGCTGATACAAGCTGGTGCTAGCACACTTCTGTATATCTATCAATATTTACCATATTAAAACTTAATAAAATTTAATATTTGTCTATTCATTCATTTAGGATGATAACAAACCCATTACATGTTAGTATAAATTGTTTTTATGAAAAATAATTGAATTTTCAAAAAAAAATAGTGAGAAGGGTTGTATTGTTTTACACATTTTTGCAAATCTCTAATATCTGGCTTAAAAGAAGACAAATATATTCTCATATCTGTTTCTATATTCAATCTGTTGGAATGTTGTTTTGGTTAGAGTATATGAAGAAAATCTGTTCTTATACATATATGTGTATTTGTAAAAAAAAAAAAAAAAAAAAAGAAGGCATTCTATTAATAGGTAAATTAAATCTTATAATTTTGACCTAGTGGACTCCTTGAAGGGTCTTTAAGAATCCCAAGGGCCTAAAGACCTCTTTGAGAACCTAGACTAGATAATCTCTAAAGCTTCTTTCATCTCTAAATTCTATGACTCCCCTAAGGGAATAGACTTGATTGTTTTTGTGCCATAAACAGCAGTCAAGGCATTGCAACATTTTCTCCTTTAGAATTCTGAATTTACTCCAGGAAGGATAATAGCTCCTGATACATTTTATGATGTCCCTTCCTTACTATACAACACCCAGCTATATTGCCTACCATTGACTAATTCAGGTGTCATTTTCAAGCCAAATGATACCTGCTGAATTTCAAACAAACAATTCTTTCCATGCTGCATTATACATTTGGGAGAAATATACACTATCTTAGAGTAGCCTTCTAAAATTGCATTTTCTGATGTTAGTAATCTTAAATCCAATTGAGGGAGAATTTCCTTGGTGTGCATGATCTAATCCCAGTAGAGATGACCTCTCCCAGAAATTCTTGTCCAATTCCTATAATGCTGCAAGTTTTAAGTGATATTCTATTTCCTGAGGCTTGCAAATGAATTGGGTACAGGGCTGTTTATTGACCTTGCAAAGGCATCTGATAAAGCTACTTCTAGCCCAGGCTAGGGAGACTTTGACATCCTCAAAACCAGAACATGGCATGCTCAATTTATTTATATTCAAGTAAAAGTTGGTTACAGCAAATCCTGTCTGCTGGGGTTTTAAATAAATTGAAAGGGAATGCAATTGTGTCCCCAATCTTTGTTGTTTACTGTGCATATTAAATCCACCAGAATAAAATCAGAACTTTGATTCTGGGCCCTTTTTAAAGACAATCCAATTCTCTATCAAAATCACAACCTACCGAGAAAGCAAAATCCACGGGCCTTCACTCATCCTAAATGTAACTACATTAATCCTAACTCAAGACCACATATGAATACAAAGCTGATGTCATCTCATAACCAGCCCACCAGTGTACTGTTTTAACAACTTATTCTTCTCAGCTTGACAAATATAAACATTTAGATTCCAAGGTAATTTAAATTTAAAATCCCACACCAGCAGCTGATAAGGGAAGATGGGATATTGAGTTTCAGCACATAAATAAGCTTTTCCTGAAGAACAAAAGAGTATTCTGGTAATGGCTTTCATTTAGATAGCATATTTCACCCATAGGGAATCTGCACTAGTGTGAAGCACAAAGGAAATTTAAATAATATGTATTCTTTATAAATAAAAAATTATAGATGTGTGCTCCTTTGTACCATATACCCTAGTGATTTCACATGGTTCAGACAGAATTAGTTGACCCACATTCTGAGTGCTTGTTTCAGAAGGTTGGGGGGGGGGGATGTGGAGATTCTTATAAGTGGATTTTACATATAAGTTTATGGAGCATACAGTAATAGAATGTTAGAGCTGGAAGGCACCATAACAATCAGTTACTCCAATTACCTCATTATGCAAATGAGGGAATTGATGCCCCAAAAGTTTGTGATTTGCCCAAGGTTATAAAAATAAAAAATGGCAGAATCTGGGCTAGAACCCACATGTCCTGACATGAAATTTAGTTCTTTTTCAATTATACCACTATATCCATAGACACACACTGCAGTGTTCCAGATCTCTGATCTCATTCATGTAGTACTCCTTCCAAAGATGGAGACATTTTTTATCCTATCTATGCCTTCCCGACATGGGCAACTCTGGATCATATCTTTCCATAAGTTCAACATGATGGGTCCACTCCAGGTACTAGAAAGAATAACTCAAGTTCTCTTAATAATATATGGATACCTGTGATCAATAATCACTCTCTACTGGTATCATCAGGTGATTAAACCTTCTTTTTTCCCCCTAGGGACATTTTTTTTAATAAGATCCATTATACTACTTTTATTTGTCTATTATGGGGGTGGTAGTGGTGGTAATCTACCCCAAACGTGTGAAGACTTTCCCTGGCAGAATTCCCTAGTAGATGAGAACAATTTGTTCCAAGACCATGAAGACGTATGAAGTAGGTACTTATGAAATGCTCAGAGCTTGATGAGGTATTAGAGATCCCAAGATCATCCACTGCCATCCTGGATACAGGCAATCAAAATCTCTGAACTTTACTTAATAAAGATATTTTAGAAGGATTTTGAGGAGAAAAGTAATGTGAGCAGAACTGTATATGAGGAAAAAATACTTTGGCATTGGTATAAAAGCTGAATTAAGTAAAGGAATTGTAGTGCCTTTTAGGAAGCTTCTTTTGGGAAACTATTTAAAAATCTAAGTAGGTGACAAAGAGGTTTTATAATAGGCAGTGGCAGTAGACATGAAGAAGAGGGGAGAGTTGTTATAAATCATGCAAAGGATCAATCAGCAAGACTCAGTAACCAACTGGATATGTGAAGGGGAAAATAGAGGAAAAGAAATGATAACCACAAGGTCCCAAACTTGGAAAGTAGAGAAATACCAATGTCAAGCATGAAAGGAAAGAGAATTATCTTGATAATAGACATTTTGAAGTGGAAATGCTGGTAAGACATACAGGTAAAAATGCTAGACAGCTGGAAAACACAGGGTCATAGATTTAAGACTGAAAAGGACCTCAAAAATCATTTAGTCCAACCTCTTTATTTTACTGGTGAGACTGAAGTGGAGATGAAGTAGTCAAAAAGCAAAAGTACCCTGTCCAAAGGTGCACAGATAGTAAATGACAAAGCCAGGACTTTAATCAATCCTTCATTGTTAGACCCAGCATTCTTTCCATTTTACCATACTACTCTATAGTTCTTTAAATTATTCTACTACATACATATACAGTCAGGGAGTCAAAATGTATTAATTGCCTATCTTGTGCCAGGCATGGTGTTAAATGTTAGGGATACAAAGAGATACAAAAGATGGTCCATGTCATCAAGGAGTTTATAACCTAGTAGACTGTGATACTTCAATGCTTTAATATTTGAAAGATCTTTCATCTCATCCATGTAAACCTTTCTTGATATGATAAAGGCTTATCACAGCCATTCAGGCCAAATCATTTGTACAACTCTAGACCAGTGATATCAAATTTAAATAAAAACTGAGGGGTCATTAAACTTCGTATAAGTATCCCTATAAGCCATATATTGACTTAGAACTAATTGGTATTTTTTTGAATTTTTTAATCAAGGGAGTGATTTGTTCAGACTTGTGCAAACAAATCATTTAATAAGAAGGGAACATGGTGATCATTAGTTACATCAACCTATTTTGCAGGTAAGGAATGGAGACTTAGGGAGGCTAAATAATTGTCCACAGTCACACAGGTTGTGATAAATTCAGAATTAATATGGGAGTATTCTAAGTTAAACCTATCATTCTGCTACCAACCTTACTATTAACCCTAAAACTCTCAGAATGTGCTTGAAAGATATGGAGACTTAAAGAAGTAGACTTTGCTTATTTAGAAAGACAGATAAATATTTACCAATTGAACAAGAGATAATTTATCTTGTGAAATTAAAACCAGAAGCAGCAATCCCAGTAAAGCTTAGTCTCCAAAAAGATCAGATCTTGAATATTTGTTATAATGTAAGCATAATATAAATGGAATTGAATAAAACACGTGATTTCACTGCAGTGATTTCCCTAATAAGGAAATTCCCTCTGTCCTAAGCTATTTATAATCTTAGGGTCAGACAGCCAGTTGTTTCAGAAGAATTTTGATCCATTTCTCTCTTACAAGTTATTAACCCTCTGTCTATGGCACAATATTTTAACTCATGAAATATATGTAATACCAATCTCACAAAGTTGTTGTGAATCTCAAATGCAGTAACACATACAAAGAGCTCCGTCAAACTAAAGGCATTGTATAAACATCATGTTATTATTATAAGATATGAAGTCATAAATAACTAATAATAAAGTTTATACAGTGTCTTAAGTTTTGCAAAGCTTGTTGCATATATTATGTCATTTAATCTTCACAACTTTGTGAGGTAGGGAGAAAAAAAGAAAACAAGAATTTATTAATTACTTACTAGGTGCCAAATAGTTTGTATAAGTGCTTTACAAACATTTTATCAGCTATTATAAGTTGTTAGAGGCTGATTGACAGTACAATGGCTACAGTGCTGAGCCAGGAAGAATCATCTCTGAATCCAAATCTGACCCCAGACATGTACTAGTTTTATGGCCCTGGGCAAGTCATTTAACCTTATTTACTTCAATTTTCTCATCTGTGAAATGAGCTAGAGAAGAAAATGGCAAACCTCTAGAGTAGCTTTGCCATGAAAAACTTAAATGGGATCATGAAGAATATGACATAATTAAAACAACTGAACAACAACAGCGTAGGTAATATTACCTCCATTTTATAGATGAGGAAACTGAGATTCAGAGGGAATAAGTAAATATCCAGGGTTTCACAGCTAGTAATAGTTGAGATTCTAGCCCAGGTCTTTCTGATTCCAGGTTTAATGCTTCATCCAAGGCAATGCATTGTTTCTAACATATATGTAAGTGATATAATTAATGCAATTTAATTATTGTTTTACACTGGGTGACTTTTAAGTGGAGTATGTTGTTAATGGGATAAATCTTTTTCTCCATTTATACTCGTACATGTGTTTAATTACTAAAGCCGGGGCCAGGTCTGATATCTGTAAACAGAGAAGAACAATTAGTTCAGTTATTCATTAATGTTCTGCCAGTGTAGGATAATCATTCATTGGCTAAACTATCCTCATGGGCAGGATTTCAGCTATCTTCTGCCACATACAAGTGCACCAAAGAAAGGGATGAGCTGCAGGTTGGAGGAAGAGAGAAAAATTATGTTCATGGCCCTTTCAAACAGTTATCCTTTTCAAGATTCTGCAGAGTCTGTACTATGCAGGATTTTATTTTATTTTATTTTATTTCATGTATTCATTTCATTCACAACTATATTTTGATCAATGGAAAAATTCCAGTATAAAAATTCCCTTTTATATATAGTAAAGTATAATTCCAAAATAACTCTTCTGTGACTTATGATCTTAGGGCTACCTTGGCCTTTCTGGGAATGTGAGCTTCTCCAAGACAACTAAACTACATCAGAGATAGCACTTGAAAATCTAGGTTTTCTTTGCCTCAAGGCCCAGCCCTCTATTACCTGAAAGTAGAGTCAGAGGACCTGATTTTTCTAACAATTACTTCCTTTATTCTGCTGGGCAAATATTTCACTTCTTTCAGAGTCAATTTCCCCGTGTTTAAAATGGCTTCAAACCAGTTGATTTGTGAAGAGAAAGATGAGCTAATCTAGGGGAGCAGGTGGAAGGAAGGGGGGAAATTTGGAACACAAGGTTTTGTAAGGATTCATGTTGAAAAATTATCCTTGAATATGTTTTGAAAATAAAATATTTTAATTAAAAAAAAAGATGGGCTACAGGTAGGAGATAAAATAAGTATATAAAATAAGTTTTGTCTCCTTTTGAATCATTGCTGGCAAGATTCTTGCCATAGTCCTCCTAAAAAAGGTAATCTACCTTAGAGCCAGTGTGGCTTCAGAAAGAGCAGAGGAACAATCCATAAGTGTTTATTGCCCAACAACTCCAGGAAAAATTTCAGGAATAGAACAGAGATCTGCATACAACATTGGTAGATCTGATCAAGGCCTTTGATACTGTCAGTCATGAGGGCTTATGGAAAATTTTGTCAAAATTCAGTTGCCCAGAGAAGCTCATCAGTATAGTACATCACTTTTATCACAGCATGCTTGCTCAGGTTCTGGACAATGGGCAATGCTCTTGAATTTTCCCAGTCACCAATGGAATGAAACAAGAATGTATGCTTGTTCCCATGCTTTTTTAGCATGTTATTTTCAGCCATGTTATCAAATGCCTTCAATGAAGATATACATGGAATCAAAGTCAACTATTGCACTGATAGCAAATTCTTCAAATTGAAAAGGCTACAAGCCAAATCTAAATTTACTATCAGTGTGTGATTTTTGTTTGCAGATGATTGTGCATTCAATGCAGCCTCCAAAGCAGAGATGCCACAAAATATGGATCAATTCTCTGCTGCTTGTGCTAATTTTGTTCTAACAATTAACAACAAGAAAATACAAATTCTCAATCAGCCAGTACCACACCATCCATTTGTGGTACCATCGTTACAGTAAATGGTGAAGTTTTGAATGCTATGGATAAGTTATCTCACCCATACAGATTGTATGAACCTGGGCAAGTCACATCTCTCAGTTGTCTAGACAACTCTCAAAAATTAGAAGGTTCATTTAGGAAATTGCATCTTCCAGGAGTTCTCTATATTAAGGAAATTGTAGGCTTAATCTTTAATCCTTATCTTCACAGTCCAGAGAGATAAGTCACACATACAATATCTCTATTTATACATGAGAAAACTGAAACTCCATAAAGATGCTATGAATTGTCTGTTATCACACAGATAGTAGATGAAAAAGATGAGACTCAAACCCAAGTCTCTAGATGCCAGGGCCAGAAATGTTTCCACTATACCATAGAGCTGCTGAGGTCACAATTTTGTTAACATGGGAAGGGACCTTGAAGACTACCTACTTCAACACTTTCATTTAAAATTTGAACAAATTAAAGCATTAAAAAGCAGAGGGACTTACCCAAGTGACACAAATATCGTGT
>JAJPUD010000775.1:294506-337279 GCA_023553655.1 Myrmecobius fasciatus | reverse complement strand
ATTTTCTTTATATTCTCCTCCCCCTTTCATTATCCTGAAATGGATGAAAGTCTTTTTTACCACTGCAACATAATTTGGGGCTTTGTCCTCATAATAACTTCAAAACATTAATTTGCATTTCTCCCACATTTCCCATTTACATGCTTTTTTGTTGTTGGATATAATTTCAGAACATACAGAAATCAGATGTGCCCTTATTTCCAGGCCCCAACTTTCTCCTCTTCCTGCTGCCTAATCAACTTGATTTCTAGGTTTCTTTTGTATGTATATGTTTTAATTGCATTATTCTTTTTTCATTGCTTTCAAATGCTCATGGTCCAGACCAAACAGATAACAGCCAAGAATGAACACTTTTCTCTACCATGCTAATTATGTGTCAGTCATCAGCAAGGCAGCTAATGTTCAGTTCTGTTGCCAACTGGAGCCTAGTCAATGCTAAAAAGAGCGAGTTTGCTTTGGTTCTCTTATCTGATACTTGTATAATTCTTCCACCAAGCTGTTTGTCTGAAAATGGAGACAAATTCAGAAAAAATTTTGTGTAATCTTTTTTTCAGAGCCCCATTTCCCTTTCCCTTAATGCAGAAAATGAATAAAACCCCCTATCTCTGGAATGCTTCTTTTCCACTTAATTAATCAATAAACATATATTAAATATCTACTACCCAATCTCCATGCTCTAGGTACCAGAAAGAAACAAATGTGAAATGGTCTTAAGAACTTACATTCTATTGGAAGAAAAAGTATGTAAGTATGTATGCATGTGTATATATGTATTTATGCATATATATCCATATGTGTGTATATAAAACATGCAAAACATAAGATAATTTCACAGGGTGTGCATTAGCAGCAAGGAGATGGTGTTTAAGCTGATATTTAAAGGAGGTTAGCCACTTATAAAAGGCATGATGTCGCTCCCTTATGGCTTGTTCTAGCATGAGAAGGGCATATAACCAGCAGTTATTTTTTTTTTGTGAGTTTTGTGTATGTGTATATATGTGATTATAATTCTTTATTGAGTATAATTTCATGGGAAATGGGAAAAGTTGGTGGTGTAAAAATGAAGACAAATAAGATGATCATAAAACTTACTAGTCAGAGACACAGAGGAGGTAGAAGTGAGGGAAGGATTTTCTGAAAGGCCTGAGGATTGGGTCCAATGGAGTCAGTAGAGTAGTCTGAATGAAACACCTAGGAATATCTTTTTACTAGATAGGTGGGTAGGATACTTGAATCTGGAGCTTGTGGTAAGAAGTTGGAAACCCATAAATATTTTCCCCTATTTAAGGCTTGGTTAGTCTGGGAAGCAGACCATTTATATGGGAGAGTACCCCAAAAGTAGACTAAATTCAGAGAGGTAGATGGGCCCATTCTTTAGAGGGTTCTATTTCTGTCTTAATGCACAAGAAGGAGAGAGATGAAAACTTAGAATGAGGAGACAATCTGTACCAAAAATGCTTGAATACTTGCACTTTGCCCAGTGATAGAGCTTTGAACCTGAAACAAACAAACAAAAAAAAAAAACTGAGTTCAAATCCAGTCTCAGACACTGACTAACTTCGTGACTCTGGTTAAGTCACTTAAACTCAGTCTGCCTCTGTTTCTTCATCTAAAAATGGAAATATGATCTTCCAAGGTTTTTTGTAAGGCTCAGATAAGATAATATTTGTGAAGCTCTTGTAAAACTTAAAGTGATAAGTCCTATATAATTGTTATCATCATCATCATTCTCATCATCATCAATCTTTTTTTATTTTGTTTTGCAAGCAAATATTGTGTCCTTATATTAAAAATAACTTCTTTTAGTATAGAGAGAATATGTTATATTGCTTAACATAGTACTGTTATTCCAGCACAGTATTAGGAATATAGTAACTGCTCAATGGGACTTTTTCAATCCAATATAATTTAATTCCCCAAACATTTACCAAATACATTATTTGTATCAGATTAAACTTAGCTCTAATAGTAGATACATCATTTAAACAAAGAAACAGTCCCAGCCCTCACAGAACTTATATTCTATTTGGGAGATATGTCATATACGCAAATAACTATAGTATAAATAATCCTTATTAAATGTATAAAAGAGGCCCCCAAATTACTAGGCTTAGAGTTAAGAAAACATGACTAAATTCTGCTTTTGAAACTGATTAGTTGGGGGATGCTGAGCAACTAACTCAACTTCTTTGTGATTTTGGAAACTTCTGACAAATTAAGTCATAGAGGGGTTAGAATCTGTACTTCTACAATGAATTGCTACACCAAGAATTGCCAAAGCTAAGGAAATCACAGGCCTTTCTATAGGGATACCTTAATTATGTAGGTATTAGTAAAAGGCCCCTGTGAAGTTCAGAATGAGAAAAGGTTACTACTGATTAGAGATTAGAGACTGACAGAGGGTAGAGGATTAAAGAGGCTGAAAACTGATGTGATTTTTCCTTGAGCTTTAAAGAATGACTAGGTATTGGACAGGCTGAAGAAGATGAGAAGGAAATTGCAAGAATAGGAAATAGCATGGGTCATTTCATTTGTCTCACTGAGCAGTCACATTTAAAGTAAGCTCCCAGTTTTAATATGTACTGATTGTCTCTTGATCATGCTATACTTCTCACAAGCAGCAACTATGAGTAAAATAAATAAATAAATAACCTAATGATTTAAAGATTGTTGCAAGTTGTCATATATGTTATTTCACTAGATCTTCAAAACACCCTTTGAGATAAAATAAAATGGCTATTTTCATCCTTATTTTATAGATAAGAAAAAAGCCAAATCTCAGAAAGATTCTGATTTGTTTACAGTCATATAGCTAGTAAGAGAAAGGTATTTACTTTGATTCTAGATTTCTCCAGATACTATATTGTGTTTTGTTCATCATAAATACTATACCACTTCTCAAAGTTCATAAGATTGTAAATTATAGATTTATAGCTAGAAAAGATCTTAGGACCATCAAATACAACTTTCCCATTTTAGAAATGAGGAAAGGCCTAAAGAACTAAAATAACTTTAAATAGTTAGCAAATATCAGAGGTGAAGCTTAAACCTGGACTTCCTAACTCCAAGACCATAATTATTATTCAATATGCTTTGCTGACTCTTGGTTCCTTATATTTCTTCTTGAATTAAAAAGAAGGTCCCAGCTTACTTCTCTGTACTTAAAAGAGAAAAAACTCCTCTCTTCTTCAAATTCAACTTTCTAGTCAATCCTTCTTTTTGGAAACTCATTTTTCCTACACAGAATAATAGGATTAAATGTTTTTCATATCCCAGTGTCTAGTTTCTTAAACACCTAATATCATTGTTAAGATTAAGTGGTGATGCTTATTAAGTAGACCTGGAAAATAATTGGAAGCTCTGTAAAGCTGTGAGCTTTAAGGCACCTTGACATGGTGGGTGTGAGGAATAATAGATCCAATAGCTGTTTCTCTACCATTTCTTTCACCTTAAAAAGATGAACTCTTATTTTGGTGGCAGGTGTGGAGGCCTAGTCATCTGATTCTTCCATTACCTCCTTTATTCCCGTCCTGTGGACTCTATAAGTTTCCCACTTTTCTTTTAATCTTCACCCTTGCTCAAGACTTATTTAATTTCCTATCAAGCAGTAATCCATTTCTCAAGTATAAATTTCATGCCCATTGTCCCCTTTACTCCTTTTTTTCCACTCCTCAGAAGTGTTTTATCATCTCCCCATTTGCCCTCTTTGCTCTTTCTTCTTCATATTTCTGAGCCCCCAGTGACTGTAATTAAAGTCAATAAATCCTAAAAATAGTGTCAGTCATACAATTGCACCATGGGCAAAAACAAACAACCAAAACATCAATATCAACAACAATAACAACAACAAAACTAGCATCAAAGTGAACTTAGATATAATACAGGATCATAAGCCTCTAAAATTTTTAAAAGTGTCAGCAAATCCCCTGAAATAGCTCCATAGAAAGCTCCAACTACAACCCCAAATTCTTCCAAATAAACTTTTTTTCTTAAGTACCAACTGTCAGGATTAAAAAATAATAAAAGAAACAAAATTAGTATACTCCTTATTTCTTAGCCAGTATTAGTTTCATTACTAGTGTCACAATAGCACTTTTTTTTTATTGGTTAGTGTGATTCAGTCCTTCAGTCTTGTCCTACTCATAAAGACTCTGTGGACCATAGCATTCCAATTCTGTCAATGGAATTTTCTTGGCAAAGATACTGGAGTGATTTGCCATTTCCTTCTTCAGTATATTAAGGCAAACAGAGATTTTAGTTATTTGCCCAGAGTCACACATCTAATAATTATCTGAATCCAGATTTGAATTCCATCACTCTATCTTTTGATAGTTATCTCCTGTTTTCACATATACACAAATACACACACACATACACACTACATATATATTCTCAATCAAAATATATTTCCCACAAACAATTATAAGTAAAAAAAAAAATAACCTAATTCTTTAAAGACTGTTACAAGTTTCCATATATGTTATTTCACTAAATCTTCAAAACAAATAAAATAGAATGGCCATTTTCATCCCTATTTTATAAATGAGAAAATCAAATCTCAGAAAGATTGTGATTTGTCTATATTCATATAACTAGTAAGTGGAAGTATTTCCTTTGATTCTAGATCTCTCCATATACCATATTGTATTTTTTCCATCTAAAAAACCACCTTACTAACAAACTTTTTAAATATAAACTGGTCATTGGTTGGGGATTGTTTGTGTTCTAGAGGATTAAACCATTTATTATAAATGTTTAATGACATAATCAGGGATTAGAATATTAGATTACTTTCCAGTGGCACAGCTAGCTGAGAGAAACTAGGACACAGTTCAATTATATTTTAAAGGGTTACAGGGGTGGGAAGATTTTGAAAAGACATAAAAGGATCAGAAGTTTTTAGAAAAAAAAGAAATAAACATTTATTAAAGGGCTACTATGTACTAGGCCATGTGCTAAGTACTTTACAAATATTATCTCATTTGAGACTCATAAAAATCCCTGGGAAGTAGTACTATTATTATTTTCATTTTATAGTTCAGGAAACTGAGGCAGACAGAAGGTAAGTGAATTCTTGAGCATCAGGAAGATAAAAAACAGTCCAGTATCATGTTTGAACTCAGGTCTTGTTGATTTCAGGGGCAGTTAGGTGACACAATGGATAGATTACCAGGCCTTAAGTTAGAAATACTCATCTTCCTGAGTTCAAATATGGTCTCAGACAATTACTAGCTGAGTGATCTTTGGTGAGTCACTTAAGCCTATTTGCCTCATTTTTCTCATCTGTAAAATGAGTTGGAGAAGCAATTGGTAAGCCACTCCAATATCCCTGCCAAGAAAACCATAAATCATATCATGAATAATCATACCCAACTGAAATGGCTAAATACCTTCCTTAATCCAGGATCAGGACTCTACCCACTATGTGAAAGAATACCTTCCTTAATTTTATGAAAGGTAATAAATCATAAAATCACAGATTTAGATTTGGACAAAGTTAGTCTGAGAATGTTCATTGTCTTGGCCAAATCCATTCTTCTTTCTGTTTAACCTCAACTGAAAATAAGAAAATAAGTTCTTTGAGGAAAGGGAACATGTTCTTGATGATCTTTGCAATTCTGGCTTAGCATATATCTGGTACATAACAAGCATTTGATAAATGCTCCTTGACCATTAGTTGATGGAGTAAATGAGGCTGTAGAATTAAGGGAAGCTTGGGAGACAGAAGATCTTGGAGAAAGACTCCCCAAAAGGAGGTAAAGACAAAATTTATCCAAAGATAACCCCATATAGAGTAACATGAAAAATGATACCAAATGTCACAATGATATAATTTAATTATTGAGCCACTGGTACCATCATCATTATTCTTATTATTGTTTTCAGTTGTAATATTAATAAAGTAAATTAAAGTTTTAAATTTTACATACAGCTCATGAGAAAATGAGAAAAGAAAATGAGAGCTTTTCAGGAGAGTTTGGAAAAGGAAACACAAAAATTATCTTAAGAAAACTTAAAATAGATTTAGAAAAATGGAAATAGTATATAACTCCTTACAAAATAGATTTGACAAAATGGAATAAGGAAACAATTCCTTGAAAACAGAATTTGTGAAATAAAAAAGAAATGCAATGAATAAAACATCTCATTTAATAGTTCAACTGGTCAAATACAAAAAGAGATTAAAAAGCTAACTGAAGAAAATAATTCACTAAAAATTAAAACTGAACAAATGGAAGAGAATATCTCAAGGAGACATGAAAAATCAATCAAATTAATCCAAAAAATGAAAAATAGAATAAAATGTGAACTACCTCTTTGGAAAACAGCTGACTTGGAAAATAGATCCAGGAGAGACAACCTAAGAATTATTGGTCTACCTGAAAACTATGGTGAAAAAAAGAGTCTATACAACATCTTTCAAGAAATCATCAAGGAAAACTGCCCTGATGTCCTAAAAACAGGAGGTAAAATAGCCATTGAAAGAATTCACTGATCACATCCTGAAAAAGACTGCAAACTGCAAGGAATATCATAGATAACTTTCAGAATTATTAGATCAAGGAGAAAATATTGCAAGCAGCCAAAAACAATTCAAATATCAAGGAGCCATAAACAGGACCTAGCAGCTTCCACTTCAAAGGATCGAAAGGTCTGAAATATGATATCCTGAAGGGCAAAAGACTTGAATTGCAGCCAAGAATCAAGAATCAACTAGCCAACAAAATTAAGCATTTTCTTTCAGGGACATTCAAATACAGAACTTAAGAGAACCATAAAAAGGTAAAAAGGAAAGGAAAAAAACTTTCTTTCAAAATAGGAAAGGAAAGGGGAAAGGAAGAGGGGAAGCTAATAGAAGGGAGAAGTAGAAAGGGAAAGGCCAAATAAGAATAAGTGGAGTTTTCCTTAAAATGATCATTAGCATCTATTTAAAACCACCAGCAGGCATCATACATAATGACAATAAACTCGAACCATTCCCAATACAAACAGGGGTGAAACAAGGTAGTCCACTATTACCATTACTATTCAGTATTGCATTAGAAATGTTAACTTTGGCAATAAGAGAAGAAAAGGGAAGAAAAAAAGATTAAAAAGTAGGTAATGAAGAAACCAAATTATCACTCTTTGCATATGATATGATGGTATGCTTAGAGAATCCTAGAGAATCAACCTAAAAAACTACTAGAAAAAAATCACTTTAATAACAAAATAAATCCACATAAATCATCTGCATTTTTGTATATTACCAACAAGTTCAGCAGCAAGAGATACAAAGAGAAATTCCATTTAAAATAACTGTAGATAGGGGCAACTAGGTGGTGCAATGGATAGAGCACCAGTGCTGAAGTCAGGAGGACCTGAGTTCAAATCTGATCTCGGAAACTTAACATTCCTTAGCTGTGTGACCCTGGGCAAGTCACTTAACCCCAATTACCTCAGCAAAAAAAATGTACATAATATAAAATATTTGGGAGTCTACCTGCCAAAGCAAAATTAGGCACTATATGAACACAATTACAAAACACATGCACACAAGTAACATCAGATCTAATCTACTGGAATAATATCAAGTGCTCATGGCTAAGCAGAGCTAATATAATAAAAATGACAATACTACCTAAATTAATCTATTTATTCAATGCCATACCAATCAAATTCCCAAGAAATTACAGAGCTAGAAAAAATAATAACAAAGTTCATCTGGAAGAGCGTAAGGTCAAGAATTTCAAGGGAATAAATTTTAAAAAATGCAAATGAAATTGTACCAGACATAAAACTATATTTTAAAGCAGCAGTCATCAAGACCATTTGGTACTGATGAAGAAATAGAGTAATTGATCAATGGAATAGGTTAGTTGCAAAACTCAATGACTATGGTAATCTGGTATTTAATAACCTCAAGGACCCCTATGTTCTGGGATAAGAACTCACTATTTTACAAAAATTGCTGAGAAAATTAAAAATTAGTATGGTAGAACTAGGCAATAACCTGCAGCTAACATCCTATACCAAGATAAGGTTAAAATGGGTTCATGATTTAGATATAAAGAGTGATAATATAAGCAAATTAGAAGAATGATGGATAGTCTATATCTCTCAGATTTGGGGAGAAGAAAGGAATTTGTGGCTAACGAAGAACTAGAGTACATTATGAAATGAAAAATGTATAATTTTGATTATATAAAGTTGAAAAGTCTTTGTACAAACAAAACCAATGAAGAAAAGATTAGAATGGAAGAAAAAAATGGGAAAAAAATTTACATCCAGGGGTTCTGATAAAGACCTCATTTCTAAAATATGTAGAAAATCAACTCAAATGTATAAGAATACAAGAATCCAATTGAGAAGTGGTCAAAGGATATAAATAGACAATTTTCAGATGAAGAAATTAAAATCATTTCCAGTCATATGAAAAAATGCTCTGTTACTATTAATCAGAGAAATGCAAATGAAGGCAACTCTGATATACCACTACACACCTGTCAGATTGGCTAAGATGACAGGAAAAAATAATGATGAATGCTGGAGGGGATGTGGGAAAACTGAGACACTAATACATTGTTGGTGGAGATGCAAACTTATTCAGCCACTCTGGAGATCAAGATGGAACTATGCCCAAAGGGCTATCAAACTGTGCATACCCTTTGATCCAGCAGTGTCTCTCCTAGGCCTATATCCCAAAGAGATTATAAGAAAGGGAAAAGGACACATGTGCAAAAATGTTTGTAGCAGCACTTTTTGTAGTGGCAAGAAAGTGGGAACTGAGTGGATGAGTTGGAAAATGGTTGAATAAGTTAGGGTATATGGATGTTATGGAACTTATTATTCTATAGGAAATGATCAGGAGGATGATTTCAGGAAGGCCTGGAGAGACTTACATGAACTGATTCTAAGTGAAATAAGTAGAACCAGGAGAACATTGTACACGTCAACAGCAAGATTATACAAAAATCAATTCTGATGGACTCTTTTCAACATCAAGGTAATTCAGGCCAGTTCCAATGGTCTTGTGATGGAAAGAGCCATCTGCATCCAGAGGCAGAACTGTGGGGTCTCAGTGTAAATCACAACATAATGTTTTCACTTTTTGTTGTTGTTTGCTTGCATTTTGTTTTCTTTCTCATTTTTTTCCTTCTTGATATAATTTTTCTTATGTAGCATGATAAATGTGAAAATATGTAGAAAAGTATTGCATATGTTTAAGATATATTGGATTATTTGTTATCTAGGAGTGGGTGTGAGGGGAAGGAAGGGAAAAATTTTGGAATGCAAAGTTTTGCAAGGGTGAATGTTGAAAATTATCTATGTATATGTTTTGAAAATAAAAAGCTTTATTTGATAAAAATCCATCACCTATTAAAAACACTAGAGAGTATAGGAATAAATGGGCTTTTCCTTAAAATGATTAGTAGCATCTACTTAAAACCACCAGCAAGCATCATATGTAATGGAGACAAACTAGAACCATTCCCAATAAGATCAGGAGTGAAACAAGGCTGCCCACTGTCACCATTACTATTTACTATTGTATTAGAAATGTTAGCTTTGGCAATAAAAAAGAAAAAGAGATAAAAGGAATTAGAGTAGGTAATGAGGAAACCAAATTATCACTCTTTGCAGATGACATGATGGTATACTTAGAAAACCCTAGAGACTCAACTAAAAACTACTAGAAACAATTCACATCTTTAGCAAAGTTGCAGGATTCAAAATTAATCCACATAAATCATCAGCATTTTTATATATTACCAACAAACTTCAGCAGCAAGAGATAAAAAAAGAAATTCCATTCAAAATAAGGGATGATAGTATAAAATATTTGGGAACCTATCTGCCAAGGAAAAGTCAGAAACTATACGAACTAAACTACAAAACACTTTCCACACAAATAAAATCAGACTTAGTCAATTGGAAAAACATTAAGTGCTCATGGGTAGGCCAAGCGAATATAATAAAAATGACAATACTACCCAAACTAATTTATTTATTTAGTGCCATACCAATCAAACTCCCAAGAAATTATTTTACAGATCTAGAAAAAATAGTAGCAAAGTCTATTTGGAAGAACAAAAGGTCAAGAATATCAAGGGAATTAATGAAAAAAAAAGGCAGATGAAGGTGGCCTTGCTGTACCAGATCTAAAATTATATTATAAAGCAGTGGTCATCAAAACCATTTGGTACTGGCTGAGAAATAGAGCAGTCGATCAGTGGCATCGGATAGGATATCAAGACAAACTAGGCAATAACTTTAGCAATTCAGTGTTTGATAAACCCAAAGACCCCAGCTTTTGGGATAAGTATTCACCATTTGACAAAAACTGCTGGGAAAATTGGAAACTAGTGTGGAAGAAACTAGGGCTTGACCCACACCTAACACCACATACCAAGATAAGATCTAAATGGGTTCATGATATAGATATAAAGAGTGATATTGTCTTTATCTAATTTATCTAATTTTGCAAATTAGAGGAACATAGGATAGTTTACCTCTCAGACCTGTGGAGATGGAATAAATTTATGTCCAAAGAAGATCTGGGACTCTTAATTGAACACCAGATAGATAATTTTGATTATATTAAGTTAAAAAGTTTCTGTACAAACAAAACTAATGCAGACAAGATTAGGAGGGAAGCATCAAATTGGGAAATCAACTTTACATTTAAGGGTTCAGATAAAGGCCTCATTTCTAAAATATATAGAGAATTGTCTCATATTTATAAGAATTCAAGCCACTCTTCAATAGATAAATGGTCAAGGGATATGAACAGGCAATTTTCAGATGATGAAATTGAAACCATTTCTAGTCATATGAAAAGGTGCTCCAAATCACTATTGATCATAGAAATGCAAATTAAGACAACTCTGAGGTACCACTACACACCTGTCAGATTGGCTAAAATGACAGGAAAAGATAATGATGCATGTTGGAGGGGATGTGGGAAAACCGGGACACATACATTGTTGGTGGAACTGTGAATGGATCCAACCATTCTGGAGAGCAATTTGGAACTAAGCTCAAAAAGTTATCAAACTGTGCATACCCTTTGACCCAGTAGCATTTCTATTGATCTTATATCCCAAAGAGATCTTAGAGGAGGGAAAGGGACCCACATATTCAACAATGTTTGTGGCAGCCCTTTCTGTAGTGGCTAGAAACTGGAAACTGAATGGATGCCCATCAATTGGAGAGTGGCTCAATAAATTATGGAATATGAAAATAAAAAGCTTTAATAAAAAAGAATTTTGAGAAGAATTGCACATTTTGAAAATATAAAATCTTTATATAAAAATTTAAAAATAAAGAAAAAAAGAAAGCTTTTCTAGGTCAGAAATTTACCCTTTTTTGTGATTTCTTCTCATGGGTTCTATAATCCCATTTTCACATGATAGCCTTTCAATACAAGTCTCATTTCTCTTTTATGTTTCTTCTGCAGACTGGATTTACTTGTTTCCTTCTTTGGGATTTTAATATGGTAGGCATCGTGGATTAAAAGAAAAACCAAAATTTAGAAACAGGAATAGCTGAGTTTGAATCCTGCCTCATGTATTCACTATGTCACCTTAGGCAAATCATTCAATTGCTTAGCTTCAGTTTAGTGGTGTGTAAAATGGGAATGAGTACAGCACCTATCTTATAAGCCAGTCCTTGTAAGATGTATTATGTTGTTGTCCAAGAAGCCATCCTATATTTTAAGCAGTGGTTTGGAAATCTAAGCCCCATTTTCAGGCACCACCTATTCTTAGATCTGATTTTCTTATATGATTGCTGCCATCAGCTAATAGTAAGGAGAAAAAGATCACATTCCCTTAAGATCTTCAATTTCTTGCTAAGGTCTTCATAATTCTTAGTAATGTTTTATAGATTCTTTTCTAAAATTGCTTCTCCTAAGAATTAGGAGGAATGGGTAGTAGTTGTAACATTTGACAAGTCTCAAGGAGCTCTCTTCCACATTCTGGATTCTCCAGAAAGAGGTCAAGTTTTGCTTTTGTTACTGTTACATCAACAAAAGATTGTGACAATATAGTCAGAAGGAAATCATATACTAGTCTCTTTTTCTGAGTTTTATTGGTTGATTCCTTTTCCAGTCTATGTGCAGATTTTATATTATTGTATTTTGGAGTACAAATTGTTATTTCCTCCTCAGAAAATCTAGTTCCTTAACTTTTTTGTGCCACAGATCCTTGGCATTCTTGTCATATTTATCTAGAATTTTGATCATCATAAAACCAATACTACTTGTAATAATATAGCATTCATATAACACCTCAATTTTTTTCTAGAGCATGTGTACAAATATCTCACTTTTCCCTTAAAAACTCTGGGAGATAATTGCTATTTTATTTTCACTGTAGAGATGAGAAGAAGGAGGCAGACAGGGGTTGAATGCCTGTCAGGGCTGCAAAGCTAATTTGTGCTTGAGGCAGTATTTGGATTCAGGTCTCCCTGATTCCATTTCCAAAAATCTATATACTATACCATATGGCTCCTTTTCCTAAGACTTTTCTCACATATTAAGCTCATGACTACTATCCTACAAATTCTTGTTGCACATTTAGAATCCATATTGAATAAGGCTTCTCTTTCTTCTATGTGACAATACTTGAAATATAAAAAAAAAACTTGTGATCTTCCCAATTCAATCTTCTTGATAGCTTAAGCATCTCTTCTTCCAAGGGATACTGAAATGAGGTATTATTTCTCTAGCGTACCTAAAATAGTATCATGAACAATTCAATGCTTAGGAAATTATTAATATTTCTTTCCAATGAAGAACATAGTTTAGTTAATCAAGTGCCTTGGGCTTTTGGTAGAAAGCTACTAATTATCAGATAAAGGCAATTTAACAATCTTTCTTCATCTCCAGAGAAAATGCAGGAAGAATGTTATAAATAAATAAGGATTTGCTTAGTATCCACCAATAATTACCTTTCCACTGATATAAATAGATTGGGTCAATATAGAATTTGTTGTAGCAATCCCTCAAAAAGTTATGGATAAGAATTAAATGAGAACAATGAGGTTTGGTTTTGTGTCTTTGTTACTGTCAATTTTAATGTCACCATTAGTAGTAATATTAATATTATTATCGCTATTGTTATTAAAATTAGAAATGTCAGTGAACTATAACAGTTGGTCTGATGGCATAGTAATATCCTTAATTATTGGACATGTTGAAGTACAAACTGATTGATCACTGATAGGTTGTATAGAAAAGAATCCTTCATTTCCAGTGGCAAGATGGCAGAGTGAGGAAGGAACTTTCTGAAGCCCTCCTAAATTCTTCTCCAAATAACTAGAAATCCACCTCAAAATTTATCTAGGAGGAAGGAATCAGCTTACTAGCATTGAAGGAAAGATCTATCTCACAAGAGTAGGAAAAGAAAAAGGTCCAAGAGCAGCAGCAGCCACCCTCACAGCAGGGGTCTTGCAGCAGGCCTCCAAGCCTGGGACCCCACAGAAGTGAATGGTCTGGGATAACCCCAGTGACCCTAACCTCAACACAAACCACCATCAAGGCCCCCATGTTTGACCAGCAGTGAAGTACTGTACCAAACCTAGAAATTGTGAGCTGAGAGATCCTGTTTCCATAGCAAACCACTAGCAAAGCCCCACACCTGGGGAAGACCAGCAACAAAACCCTCCTCTATCTATAGCCACCAAAAAGATTTTATTACCATAGTATCCCAGCTATGGGATGAGTGAGGCTCCACTGTCCAGTACAAGCCAAAAGGATAGCCTATCCTATAGTGAAAGCAAACAGCTAAGTTCTGAAGCCCAACAACAACAACAAAAAGTCAACAGTAAAATCCTGAGTCATAGCACAAACAGCTTGAGAGAGTGCGGGACCAAAGCCCCACAATCACATGAAAACACTAAGTAACAAATGAAAAGCAAAAAGAGACAAAGACAGAGAGACAGACATATAAAGAGACAGACAGACAGACAGACAACACCAACAACAACATGATCCTTGTCATATATTGCGGTATTTCATTTAAAATCTTTGAATCAATATTCATTATGAAAATTGGTCTACAATTTTCTGTTTGGGCTTTTCCTAGTTTAGGTAACAGCACAATAATTTTATTGTAAAAGATATTTGGTAGGAATCCTTTTTTCTCCTTTTTCCCCAAATAGTTCATATATTATTAATTTTTCTCTAAATGTTTGTTAGAATCTCCTTGTGGATCCATCTAGTCCTTGGGAAGTTCACTGATGGCTTATTGAATTTCTTTTTTTTTAATTGGGTTATTTAAATATTGTATTCTTCCGCTAGCCTGGATAATTAATATTTTTGTATTTATTCATCCATTTCATTTAGATTGTCAAATTCATTGGAATATGATTGGGCATATGTGGGTGAATTCACCCCATTAGTTCTTCATACTAGTAACTTGGTTTTCTTTTTTCCTTTTCTAAATCAAATAAACCAATGATTTGTTTTATTTTTTTCATAAAACCAGATTCTAATTTCATTTATTCGTTGAAAATTTTCTTACTTTCAATTTTATCAATCTCTTCTTTGATTTTTAGGATTTCCAATTTACTGTTACATTAGAGATATTTGATTTGTTCTTTTTTCCTATTTTTTTTAGTTGCAGACTCAATTCAATGATTTTCTTTTCCTCTGTTTTCTTGAAGTTAGCAATCAGAGATATAAATGTTCTCTTAACTATAACTTTGGCTGCATCCTGTAAATTCTGATGTGTTGTCTCATTGTTCTCATTTTCTTTAATGAAATTATCAATTATTTCTATGATATATTCTTTGACCCACTTATTTTTATCATTAGATTATTTAATTTCTTTTTTGAATAATATATTTTTTATTTTCAAAATACATAGATTGTTTTCAACATTCACCCTTGCAAAATCTTGTTTCAGATTTTTCTCCCTCCTTTCTCTTCACTCGCTCTCCTACACAGCAAATAATTCAATATATGTTAAGTATATGCAATTCTTCTATATATATTTCCACATTTATCATGCTGCACAAGAAAAATCAGATCAGAAAGAAAAAAAACAAAAAGCAAACAAACAACAATAAAAAGGTAAAAAAATACTATGTTGTGATCCATATTCAGTCCTCATAGTCCTCCTTCTGGATGCAGAGGGCTCTCTCCTCCACAAATGTATTGAGATTAGCCTGAATCACATCATTGTTGAAAAGAACCACGTCCATCAGAGTTGAGCATCATTATGTGATCTTGTTGTTGCTATGAACAATGTTCTCTTGGTTTTACTCACTTCACTTAGCACCAATTCATGTAAGTCTCTCCAGGCCTTTCTGAAATCATCCTGCTGATTGTTTCTTATAGAACAATAATATTCCATGACATTCATAAACCATAACTTATTCAGCCATTCTCCAAAGATTATTTAATTTCTGATTAATTTTAATCTCTTATATAGATTGCTAGATGACGATATAAAATTTGTAACTCTTAACTTTATTACTATTACACCAATTAGAAGGAGTACATATAGATAAAGGGTGTGAATCTAAGATGCCTATGATGGAATGATGCCCCACAAAAATTAAGGGAAGGTAATGACAATTTCACTGGAAGGAGGGGAGTGTTTGAATAGGATAAATTATCCAACATTAAAGAGGCACAGAAGAGCCATTATAATGCAGGGGATATTAAGGTGGGGGGATGAGGGTGGAGCTGGCAAAACTTAAACCTTACTCTCATTAAAATTGGCTCACTCAGTAAGGATGTAACAGGACATAAGGATAATAAAAGGTGGACCTGGCAAATAAAGGGAGGGTAGATTGAGAAAGCAGTGATCTTTAGTAAAATACTTGTGAGGAGGGAAATTGGGGTGATGATAAGGGAAGGGGGGGAAATATACAAGGAGTTGTCATAACTACAAACATGAATGGGATAAACACCCATAAAATGGATGCAGATAGCAGATTGATTAAAAAAAAGAATCCTGCAATATGTTCTTTATAAGAAAAACATTTGAAGATGAGAGATATGTACACAGATTGAAGCTGAAAGAGGATAAAGGTAAGGGGCTGGAGCAAAGTTTATTTTGATCCAACTAAAGCAAAGAAAGTGAGGATAGCGATCATAAATCCTTCAGAATTATTTTTGGAACATTGGATTGCTAAGAATAGCTAAGTCATTGCTATGACTAAATACAATATTTTCCTCTTTCTGCTCAGTTTACTTTTCATCAGTTCATATAAGTCTTTCAAGTTTTTCTTAGAGCATCCTTTGCATTATAGTATTTCATCACAATCGTATAATTTATTTAGCCATTTGCTAATTGATGGATATCCTCTCAATTTCTAATTCTTTGGCATCACTACAAGAGCTGATGTAAATAATTTATACATATAGATCCTTTTCCTTTTTAAAAAATCTCTTTGGCATATTAACCTAGTGGTGGTACTTCTTTGTCAAAAGGTTTTATAGCCTTTTGGGCAGTTCCAAATTGCTCTATAGAACAATTGAATCATTATACCACTTCACCAACAGTGCATTAGTGTCTCAATTTCTCCCCATTCCCTGAAAAATTTGTCATTTCTTTTTTCTATCATACTAGTCAATCTAATAGGTAAAGGTGGTACCTCAACATTGTTTTAATTTGTATTTTCCAAATCAACAGTGATTTGGAGAATTTTTTCATATGATTATAGCTAGCTTTAATTACTTTGTCTAAAAACTGCCTGCTCCTATCCTTTGATCATTTATCAATTGAGCAATGCCTCTTATTTCTATAAATTTGACTCAGTTCTCTTATCTATTTGAGAAATGAGGTCTTTATCAGAATAACTTGATGAAATTTTTTTTCATACTCACAATTATTATATATTTCTTTCCATTCTATATTCTCCATTCTATCCTACTTTCTCTCTCTTCTTTTACCCTGCTCATTGTCAAAAATGTTTTGCTTCTTTTACTTTCCTCAATCTGCCCTCCCTTCTATCAGCCCACTCCCTTTTTCCACTGTAAAAACTCTTTTGTACCTTTTTTATATCAGATATTTTATCCCATTCTACCTTTATCTTTCCCCTTCTCTCAGTTCATTCCTTTTTTACTCCTTTAAATTTTATTTTTTTATATAGTCATCTCATTATATTCAATGAACAACTGTCCTTCTAATTGTCCTAATACTGAGAAAGGTTTTAGGAGTTATAAATATTGTTTTCCCATGTAGGAATGTAAATAACAACTTTAATCAATACTTTATCATTTATTTTCTTTTTATCTTTTTATGATTATTTTCAGACTTGTACTTAAAAATAAAATTTCCTAGTCAGCTCTGATCTTTTCATCAGAATACTTGAAAGTCATCTATTTTATTGACTATTCATTATTTCCCCTAAAGGATTATATTCAGTGTTACTGGGCAATGATTTTTGGTTGTAATACTCTCTTTTGCCCCCAAATTTTGCCCCCCTCAATCTTTCAATGTAGAAAATGCTAAATCTTATGTTATTCTAACTGCGGGTCCAGACTACTAGTATTATTTCTTTTTTGGCTGCTTGTAATATTTTCTCCTTGACCTGAGAGCACTGGAATATTCTAGAATTTTCTGACTATACAATCCCTAGGATTTTTCATTTTGGGACTATTTTTAGAAAGTGCTCAGTGGGTTCATTCATTTTGTGTTTTACCCTCTGATTCTAGAATATTAGAGCAGTTTTGCTTTCTTGAGAAATTATCTCTCCTGGATCAGTTTTCCAATTCAAATATTTTTTCAAAGACATATTTTACATTTTCTCCCATTTTTTCATTATCTTAATTCTTTTTTTATTATTTCTTGATGTCTCATAAAGTTATTAGCTTCCACTTACCTAATTCTAATTTTTTTCTCAATACTATTTTGGTTTTCCTAATATCTGTAAAGATAGCTTTCAATATTCATTTCTGCAAGATTTTGTGTTCAACAGTTTTTCTCCCTCCCTTATCTCTTCCATACCTAATACAGCAAGCAATCTGATAAAGGTTAAACATGTATAATCCCTTTAAACATCTTTTCATATTTGTCATGTTGTACAAGAAAAATTGGAACAAAAGGGAAAAAACAAGAGAAAAAAAGCAAACAAATAAACAAACAAAAATGGTGAAAATAATATGTTTTGATCCACATTGTCTCCATAGTTCTCTTTTTCCATACCAAATCTATTGAAATGATTTTGAATCACTGCATTGCTGAGAAGGGCCAAATTCTTCATAGCTAATCATCACATAAATTTGCTGTTAGTGTACAATGTTCTCTTAGTTCTGTTCACTTCACTCAGCATCAACTCATGTTAGTTTTTCCAGTATTTTCTGAAATCACCCTTCTCATAATTTCTTACACAACAATAAAATTCCATTACATTAATATACCATAACTCATCCAGCCATTCTTCAATTAATGGGCATTAACTCATTCCTTACCACTAAAAAAAGCTTCTATAAACATTTTTGCACATGTAGGTCCTTTTCCCTCTTTTATGATCTCTTTGGGATATAGGCTCAGTAATAATACTTCTGAATCAAAGGTATACACAGTTTTGTAGCCCTTTGGACATAATTCAAAATGGCTTTACAGAATGGTTGGATCATTTCACAACTCTAACAATAATGCACCTAATTCTAATTGTTAAGGAATTATTTTCTTCGATGAATCTTTGTTCCTTCTGTACAATTTGGGCACTTTTACTTTTAAAGGATTTCCTTAGTGAATTTTTAATTATCTTTTTTCCATTTTGTCAATTGTTCTTTTCAAGACAATATTTTCCTCACTGTATTTTTGTGTTTCTTTTTACCATTTGTTCTGTTATTTTTTTAAGCTGTTATTTTCTTCAGTGTTTTTGTGCCTCCTTTACCAAGATATTGACTGCTTTTTCATGACTTTTTTATATCACTTTCATTTGTCTTCCCAATTTTCCCTTTACCTCTCTTGATATTTTGAGTTCTTATATGGCCTAAGATAAATTCATATATTTCTTTGAGACTTTGGATATAACCATTTTCATTTTGTTGTGTTCTGAGTTTGTTTTGTCCTTTCTTGTCACCATAGTACTTTTCTACAGTCAGGATTTTTTTTCTGCTGCTTGCTCATTTTATTTTTATCTTTATGGTAAAGTGGGGTTCTGCTTCTGGAGTGAAAGGGACACTGTCCCAAGCTTCAGTAGTATGTTGCTGCTGTTTTATATAGATGTTTCAGAACTAATTCTAGGTATGTGTAGGTTTTGGGTCTTTCCAAGGTGATAGGATCTAGGAAGAAGTCTGTTTACTCCTCTCCTGGCCTGTGTTATAATCTGTGAACAACCTCAGTCCCTCTTTTTTACCCTGAAACTGTGCCTGAGGTCCCAACTTTCTTCTGGCTGAAAGCTCTGATATACTAGTGCTCCTCCTCATCCTCAGACTGAAATCCATATAAAAATATGGACAATGCAGCAGAATCCTGCCCCTGCTGCCAGCAAAGGAATCCCTTTGATCTCCTTCTGACCAGTTATCTGAGTGTGACCTCGAAGTCTGGGAACTGCCTAGTTACCTATTGATGGTTTACTGGGATGTGGTCTGCTCTAAACTTTGCTCCATCATTACCCAGTGCAACAGACCTTTCCTGTTGACCTTTTAAGTTGCCTTTAGTTGGAAGATCATTTCATCTCATCCTTTGTGAACTCTGGAACTTCAAAATTTGTTTTGAGGCATTATTTAAAGTTTTTTGGAGGTGTTTTAGAAAGAACTCAGGCAAGTCTCTGCTTTTTCATTTACCATCTGTGTGCCTTACTTTTCTATTTTATTGATATATGCTTGTAATGATTTGTTTTCCCTAAGGAATTGGCAGGTAGTAATGCAATAGATTTAGTATCTAACCTAGATTCAGGAAAACCCATAATCAGATCGGATCTCAGACAGTTACTAGTTGTTTGACTCAGTTTCTACAACTGTAAAATAAGGATAATAATAGCTCCTCCCTCATAGGGTTGTTGTGAGGATCAAGTGAAATAACAGAGGAAAACTCAGTACAATTCTTGATGCAAAGGAGTAATTTAATATGTTTATTCCCTCCCATTTTTCTGCTCCATAGATGCTCAGAAGTTTTGGTGTTTTATTTCATAATTATAAGTTTTATATATGAATTTTTTCTCTGATGTATACTTTGACTCATTAATTATTTGGCATCTTATTTTTAACGTTCATTTGAATATGCATCTTTTGTTTATACTTCCTAAACTGATTAGTATTTTTATTGCATTATAGTCTATAAAGGATATGTTTAGCATTTCTTTTTATATTTGTTTACAATATATCTGTGCTTTAACATCTGGCTAATTTTTGTAAGAGATCTATGTGATGTTTAGAAATATATATATGTGTGTGTGTATATCTGTGTTCTTGTATTTGTCGATCAGTACCATTAAGAAGAGGCCAGAGATTCTTTATACCTAGTCTCTCCAAATTTTTTTTCAATTTTATATTTTCCCTTTTGCTTATCTTTGTCAAATTAATCCAAAGCATAGAGAGTGACTTGGAAATTTCTGCCACTATCATATGTATATCTTCTGATAATTCTGTTTATTTTTTCTTTTTGAAACTACAATGCCATTTCAGTTGGAACATTTAAATTAATACTGAAATTGTTTTGTTCTCTATGGTTCTTTCCAGCATAATGTGTTTTTCTTGTTTATCTCATTTTATGTCATTGTATGTTTGTTTGCATTTTTTCTTTTTTTCTGATAGCATGATTGCAACTAGCACTTTTTGGGATTCAGCTGAAGCACAATATATTTGGTTCTGGCCTCTGATTTTTTTTTCTACAAATGTTTTGGTTGTTTAGGCTTGTTTCTTGTAACGAAATATTGTGGTATTTTGTTTTCTCATCCAATCTTTGGCTTGTTTTTACTGGATTAAAACAATTAAAGTTTAATAATTTGTATTTTAAGCTTTGGGTTAGATTTTTATTTTCTTTCACTTGTCTCTAATATTGGGGGTTTTATTATAATTTCCTTTTTTCTCTCTCTGCAAATACAGTATTTTGTCTCAACTTATTTTGGCTATTTTAAGGCAAACCTATTCTCTCTGGCTCTTTTGCCTTTCCCAATTTTTGTTAAGAAGAAGAGAAGAAAGTTAGCACTTATTAGTGTGTCAGGAACTTTGCTAAGAGTTTTATTATGTTATTTTATTTGACTTTTGCACAGTCCTGTGAGGTAGGTGTTGTTATTATCCCCATTTTGCAGTTGAAGAAACTGAGGCAGAGAACTAGTAAGTTCCTGAAACCAGATTTGAACTCAAGTTCCCCTTTCTCCAGGAACAGTTTTCTATCTACTTCACTACTAGCTACCAGTTCTTAGGAAACTAGTTCCCTAAGATTCAGATAATTCTTATTTTTAGGGAAAAAACCCTTTTTATTTATGTTGAGTTTTGCTTAATTTATTTGTTCCTTTTTGTTCCTTTTGTTTTAGCTAGTTATTTACTTCTTTCTCTCTTTTCCTTTCAAATATTCAAGTAAAAACCCTTTTCCTCTTCTTTTCAATTCATTTTGTTTATTAGTTTTTAATGTTCATTTTCTGCACCTATTTCTAAAAAGAATTTCTTTGCTTTGTTCCTTTTATTATTTCTCTTTCCTTTCTATCTATTCTAGATATTTTTCTTAAATTCATGGTCCATATACATATTTAGTCCTTCTTTAGTTACTTAATTCCTGAAGGAGTTAAAGCTTCTAAAGTACCTATTTTGTGCTTCCTCTTCTAAAATGTTTTTATATTGTTGCCCTGAAGATCTTGTCCCTGACTATCTTTTTTTCTGTTGTACCTCATTCTGAGAGAGACTTATTACTGCAGGTTATAGAAAGGATAGAAATATCACTCCATGGTATAAAATTTCTCATGTTCTTTCTTGTAAAATCCATTTTATCTTTTTCTTGACATAATCATTTTTCTCATTTACCATAAAATCATTTCACTGGGTATTATCTGTCCCCAGGAAATCAGAGGTGGGATGAGTGGTCAGTTCTCCTAAGAACCCAAACCTGTTGATTAAATGTATGTGATTAAATAAGAGCAATACTTAAGCAAATGATGTGTTTGGGGGTTAGCACCAAATGATGACATTGATGTAGGCACCAAATGAAGAATTTCCAATGACTATTCTCTTTTGCAATTCATATTGGTCATTCTTTAGGAGAAGAGGTTACATACAAAATGAAGGTATACAGTACATACCAGGAATGATAAATATGAAAAGAGTTGGAAGAGCATATATTTAAGCAAGGGGTTTTAACAACCAAGATTGGAAAGGACAAGTTCCCCTAGTGGAACTCACAATTAGCCAGGAGAAAGGGAACACTCCAAGAGGTTGGAATATGTCCTTAGCTGACAAGTCAAATCCATAGACAAGCTTAAGTACCCTAAAAGAGTTAGTTAGCTATAAAAGGAGAAATACACCACAAGGCATAGTGATGTGTTGGGCTGTAACCTCAAAACAGATTCAGCAAAGATGAATGGGCCATGGACAGATTTATAGGGGAAATTTAACTTCAGGAATTGGACTTAACTTGAATTTCTTGGCTGGGACATCTACAGAGGATGGAATTATAAGGTTTATCTTCTTGTATTATTGTTGTCCGAAGTGTTTGTGAAGCAAATTATTTGTTCCAATCTGCTTTTCTTTATAGTAATTCTTCAAATTGAATAATTTAAAAAAATATATGCACAGCATTTTTCATTAGTGGCTAGGCTCAGTTTCTCAGGGTATATGACCTTGAGTTGCATCTTGAATTTCTGTAGTCTTTGGAACGTATTATTTTATTCCTTTCTGCAAAATAGTTATGCAGAACAATTTTCTGTTGTTTGAATTTCTTTTTCATTGTATTTTAAGTTCTTTTTCTTGATCTCTCTTTGTAGTTGAAGGACCTTTTCACTTACAGAATCAATACAGTTTGTCTTTAGAATTACTGAATTTAAACAATATATGTCTAAATGTTTGCAGCATAGGTTTGTTGTTATTTTTGTTTTGTTTTCCTACAGGTGATTAGTTGACTCTTTCCATTAGTATTTTTTATGTGTTCAGAAATCCTGGGTAGTTTTGTTGTATTATTTCTTGTATTATGGAGTTCAGGTTTTTTCATTTTTGTTTTTACTTTTTATGCTTTCCAGGAAACCTATGTTTGATCCTTCAGTATCCCTATGCATCTTTTAAAAAAATTAATGTTTTGCTTGCATTAAGATCATATTTTCTTTTAATGTCTTTACTTTTTACTTCTTCCAGATTATCTTTCATTTTTTGTGTATTTGCATTCCCAAACAATTGTTCTCTTTTGTATCTTTAGTGGTTTCAAGTTTTTTCTATTTTCTCATTTTTTTCTGATGCTCATATTGTGATTCTTTCATAATTTTTTCCCTTTTAAATCATTTGGAAACATCCTTTTATGGTCTTACACTCTTTTGCAAATCCACAGAGACCCCTTTGGGTGCTAATTCATTTTTCTTTTTTATACAATATTTATTCATAGATGTTTGACCTGTTGTAGCTGATCTGGAGACTAAATTCTTTCTGTTATAAATGTCTTCAAAGTTGATATGTTTGTTCATGTTCAACATCTTTAAGTTTTCATGTAGCTGAAATCTTTGGTAGTTTTAATCTTCCTCTCCCTGCCCCCTTTTATTTCCCTATTGCTTATTTTCTTACATTCTTCCTATAGACTGAGGCTTCCCTGGGAGCTGGACCCCAAAACTGTTTCAGGCTCCTCCTACATAAGATAATTTTATTTTTGGACTCAATCATTTGCAAATTGCTTTATTGCCCTCTGTTCCTCACTTCTCTAACTGAGATATGCTATATGTGACAATGGACTGACACACTACAGTCCCAACCAAAAGAATATTCTATCTTTTAGCTTTCTATGTAATTAGGATAAAGGGAATGCAGGAAAAAGTGGTGTGTGAGTAGCATTTTCATACCCTTTCCAAATCTGTAATTCCAGCTCTTCTATCCTTTTCATGCTGGTCAATGAGAGTACTGAATGAGTATATTAGGATTGAAGAATTAGTTTTTTTTCTGTTTTCAGTACAGCAACTTTTTGTCTTATTAAGGTTTTTTGTGTCCTAGAACCATGGAGATAGCTGAAATTGCTTTATTTCTTGTACCTAATGCCTATTTTGGAGTGGTTGAGAAGTTATGAGGATCAAATATCTATTCCTTCATCTTGTTGGTCACATAAACTACAGGATCAATCTAATATACATTTATTAAGTACTTATTGTGTGCCAGGTAGTCTAGGAATAAAAATGAAAAGCAAAAGATAGCCCTTATAATTCAGGAGCTTAGAGTGTAATGGAGGCAGGCAAGGGGACTTGGGGATGGTGGGTTTAAGTACTCATATAAGGGCATATTGGTAAAGTATGGAAAGTCATAAGGTCCTCTCAAAAATAAAGGCCTCAGGAGGAACTCAGCAATGGGAGAAGGGGGCCAGCAGAGTAGAAGGTATTCCAGAGTGTTCTGACCTGCAATTATAGAGGGAGTTTCTTCACTGGGGAATTTTTCATACCAAAGAAATCATAGTTCCATGATCTATTCATGGACTTAAAGGATTTTACAAGTGAAAAAAGTGATTGTACAGGTTATGTGATCTATTTTTTTTTTCATTTTAATGGCTCAGAAACTGAGGTACAGAGAAGTAGAATGACTTAGCAAAGTCACAAAAATAGTTAGCACCAGTTAGGAGCAAAATCATAGGAATTAGAGTCAGGAAGCATCTTAGAGCTATTTTTCCAAACTTAATTTAGCATGATTTAGTGGAAAGCACTGATTTTTAAATTCAACAATTTGATTTAAATTCAAGATCTTTTATTAGTTATACGATCTTGATCAAGGTACTTAATCTCTCCAGACTTCTTTTTATCATATGCCAGACTAGGAGCTTAGACTAAGTAACTTCTTGGGTCCCTTCTAGCTTTTTTTTCTTATAAACCCTTCATTTTATACAAGAGGAAACTGAGACCTACACAGATGACTTATCAAGTTTTACGTGAATAATAGGAAGCAGAGGAACCAACTCTTCTAATTCTAAATCTACTTTTCTACTAACTGAATTCACTGTTTTTGACCAGCCAGGATTCTTCCCAAATCCTATAATTCATATCTTATGCTCCTTCCCAATGCCACAATTCTCTATAGTTTCTATTGGGTCTCTAATATATAGATCAAAGATGTTAAATGTTTCCTGTAACATTCCTTGATGCTGCTCCAATCAGATTAAAATATAATTGGAACTATTTTTAACAAAATAAAAAACACAATAAAATATATATAATGTGTAATTTTCTAGTCTATATACAGCCTATAGGGATCGTTGATAGTTTTGAATTTTGTCCAGTTTGTCTCTTTTCTCCTCATTCCAAGCCCACTAACCAAAGAACAGAGAGATTAGAGGGCTTGCCCACTGTGACTGTGGGCAAGCCCTCTACAGAGCTTGGTAGTGGTTTAGTCAAGATTAGAAGAAAAAATATTCTTTCCACTGTACCTAAAGCCTCTCTAAGTATTATTGTTGGTGTTTTCCCCATTAATGTCTATTCTGTCTCCCCTACTACACCATAAGCTTTTTGAGGGCAGAAATCTTAATTTCTATTCACTCTATTTCTCTTCACTAGTACTTAAAAGAGAGACATGGGCTTCACTGTTGGAAGGAACCATAGATATTTTCTGATGTAGAAGCTCTGTACACGGTGGGTGTCCAATGAATGTTGAAAACTTGACATTTTTTTTCCCAAAGAAAGAAAAAAAAATGGTACCCATATTATGACAAGATATGTCTGATCTTGTCATAATATGGGTACCATTTTTTGTTTGAGATGCAAGCTTTTTAAATGTTTTATAGAAAAAATACTACTCTGGGGCGCATTACTTACTTCCACAACCCATCTGTTTGATGGTCTAGAAGAGATTTGAGGAACAAAGTCACACAAAACAATTTCAGGAAGGCAGAGAGAACTGTTTCTACCAAATCTATTTGTGAGAGTAGGTACAGTGACACACTTTTTTTTACATTCCTTTAAAAAGCTAGGGGGAGGTGAAAAGGAGAAAAGAAGAGAAACTTATTAATTGTTTTCCACTTTAAAATCTTGTGTCAAACAAACTGATTCATACAATATCTCTTTTCATAATTTACATTTGCCCCGATAATTATTTGCACATCATATAGCCAAAACTTCCTTACAGAAAAGCCAAAAAATAAGTATAAATATATGTATGATCTCGCAAAACTCAGCTCAACTACCACTTTCTATACAAAGTCTTTCCTGAGTTTCACAGATACTGATGCTCTGATCATAATCACCTAATATTTATCCAGTATGGCGTAGGAGTGATACCATCCTCCACATGGAAGAGTCTTGGGAAACTTCTTCTTCTGAAAAAGCATGAAGATATATAAGGAAAACACCCTACTTCTTGATGTGGCACATGAACAGACATTTTGTAACTTGTTCTGGTCTACTAACCAACTGTGAGAAAAGAGACTGTTAATTTACTATGTAACTGGGTCTAGAATCCATTCAAAAGGCACTAATCAGCCAGGAACTCCTTTTGTTCAGTCTTTTTCCTTCATAACTACTGTTCAAGTAGGAAAGAAAATGACATAATAGGAGAGTTCTTGAACTTTCTCCATTCAAGACCAAAATGTAGCCCATAAATATGAGCTTCTGTTCTTTGCCTCATTTCTATTTTAATTGAAAAAAAAAAAGTTGTAAGTGGCTATAAACTTGAAAATTCAGGAGAGGAAGCCACTAGAAGTTGAGAAGCTGGAGATCCTATAATTTGAATAGCAAAAAAGCAGATGTGTCTCATCTAATAATTGTCTATGTTGTGTTTGAAAGTGAACTTGATGGGGCAAATGCTACATAAAAATTATGTTGTCTTAATTCATTCTTCTCTTAGAATAGGTGTATAAAATTGAGTTTGTCCTCCATGGGTATTAGTAGGTTTTTATTTTTATTGTAAAATATTACTTTGTAAAAGCTAATCAATGTTAATTGATTAAAGAGAACTAGAATACTTAACAACTAGAGATGAACAATAGGGGAAATATATTGTCATTGTGCCTGAACCCAATAGTATTTAAAAAAAATAGAGGTAACCTAGAACTCTGAGGTAAAAGCATAATCAATTCATAAAGAATAAAATCATCACTACATAAATCTAGATAGATATAGAGATATTTGTATGTGTCTTGTACATACTTTTGTATGTGTATGTTGGTCTCCTCTGAGGAGAATGTAAGTTCCATAAGAGCAGGCACTAATTCATTCTTATTTTGGGTGCCCAATATGTACTACTGTACCAGGCACAAAATCAATTGAATTAACTTTAAGTATCTTCAATGACTTTCCTTGTTCAAAATCCTTCTGGGCTATGACTAAGCTTCATTCCAGATTTCCACTACTATTCTCCAGAATACTCTTTAAATTAGAATCTCACTCCAACCTGTAATTCACACTTTGGAAGTAGCCTCCACCCCCAAAGGCTCTTCCTTTGATTGGATGACTTCATCCAGAACCTCCTTTTTCAGTAGGGTCACCAGGTCAACCTTGTCTCATTCTTCATCAGGTTGCATTTCAAACTTTCTCTGTTGTGTTCCTCATTGGTATGGTTGGCTTCTTGCCTCCATCCCCTTAGCTTTGTTTTATGTATTATCTTCCCTCATTAGAATATAAGCTTCTTGAGAGCAAGGACTGCTTCTCTTTCTGTCTGTATTTGTGCTCCCAGAACTTAATACAGTGCTTGGCACATAGTAAGTTCTTAATAAATGCATTTTGACTGATAAATTGATATTTTTTTCCTTGATTGATTCATTTCAGATGTTCTCATGACTGTAAATTCATATCCCCAAGAGAAATCTAGGATTTTATAGTTTTTTATCTATTCATTAAATTTTTCCATTCATTCATTCATTTATCAGAAATTTATTGAATACCTGATATGTGCTAGATAATGTATTAGGCATTAAGGATATAAAGCCAAGAATGAAACACTTTCTTCCTTCGAAGAATTCATTCTCCTGGGAAAATGCAACATATAAACAAATAAATGAATCCAAAATAAATACAAAGTAAATTCAAGGTTATTTCAAAATATAGGAACCACTAGAAATAGAGAATTGAGCAGCATATACTGAGCATCAGAATGCAGAGTTCTTCTGTCCAGTGAGAGAAGTTGTACAACCCACAACAATTTACTGAATCTCTTAGGAGGGTCTCAGACTGGCAAATGTCACGAATTGCATTAGCAATAAAAAAGCTTCCTCATGGGCAGTTTGGACAGTTCCTTTATGATATGTGATGACAGAGGTAGAAAGGGAGATAAAGACACAGAGAGACACAGAGACAGAGATAGAAACAGACAGAAACACAGAGGGACAGAGACACACAGGGAGAGACAGAGACAGAGAAAAAGACACAGAGAGACAGAGACAGAAAGAGACAGAGACAGAGAAACAGACCCAGAGAGACAGAGATAGACCCAGAGAGTGAGACAGAGTGAGAGAGAGAAGAGAGGGGAAGAAGGGAAGGAGAGGAGAGGAGAGACAAAAAGATACACAAAGAGAGACAGACAGAGAGAGACAGACACACACACAGAAAGAGAGAGGGGTGGAGAGGGAGAGGAAGAGAGAGAGAGAGAGAGAGAGAGAAGGAGAGAAAAGGAGAGAAAAAAAGAATAAGACAGAGACAGAGAGAAGAGAGGAAAGGAGGAGTGACCACAGTCATAGTGTTTCATGAAATCGAGGGACACTGTTGCTAGACCCTACCATTGCCTTTGCACCAATCATGTGAAACAGTTTCAGCCTTGGGGACCAAAAGAGTGACTGTGACAGGAGAATGGTCACAATATGAGTAGACTTCAAACATTCTAGTTCACCTAGAATAACAATGAAAGTGACACATTTTTTTGCTACAATGACATGTAACTTTGTGACATAAATGTCAAAATGACACTGGTAAGAGGTTGCTCTTACCTCTCCATCTTTTACTTTGCTTTGTATCTCTCACTGACACTACATCTCATTCTTTATTTTTCTTCCCTCCCCCCTTTTTAAACCTTCACTTTCAGTTTTAATCATGGTTTTTTTTTGGGGGGGTTGGGTTTTTTTTTTGCTTTTTTGATAAGGCAATTGAGGTTAAGTGACTTGCCCAGGGTCACACAGCTAGGGAATGTTAAGTGTCTGAGACCACATTTGAACTCAGGTCCTCCTGACTTCAAGGCTGGTACTCTATCCACTGTGCCACCTAGCTGCCCCTTAATCATGTAGTCTTGAAAGAAATAGGCTTCTCTCTAAGAGATGATCCATTGCCTATATGACCTCCTGGAGAGAGGAAGTGAATTTTAAAAGTAGGGAATTAAGAGGCTTTCTTCCCATTGGGACATAGAAAGAGAGAAAAGAATTCTTTTTCTAACTGATGGGACATTTTTTGTTTGTTTTATTTTGGTTTTGCTTCATTTTGCCAACTGGAAGTTCAAGGGAAAAAAGAGATTTGTATTTATACCTATTATTATAACTCCCTCAAAATAAAGAAAGGATCAAAAGAACCATCCAGACTTTTATATATACCCAAAAGGAAACAGTAGTGCTATGGTAGGAGGTGACTGGATGAGGAAAGAGCAAGGAATATCCTGCTCTGACAGATTTGCTCAGTCAATTCCTTTCCTCAGTTTTCTCTTCAGAAGCAGGTGAATGAGCCTCATTACTTTCTTTTCCCTCCACTCATCCATAAGCTGAGCTGGGTAAAAGCAGTGACCAAGGGAATAGTTATGCCCAGAGATAATTTAAAAGAAGAATCTAGGAAAGAATGGCTCTGCCCATATGGAATTAAGGACTGAAGAGAGAAGTGGCTAGTTCTTTAACCAAACATCTTCATTCACCACCTCAGATAGATAATAAATAAAACCAGAAAGAAAAGTGCTAATCTCCTCAGAAAGGAGATTAAGGCCTTAATAATAGCTATAAAGGCAAATAAGGATTAAGACTCTCAGGAAATGGGAAGTAAACCACAGGAATCCTGAACTTATTGGCAAAGCATATCCAGAAAGGGAGAAAGACCTCCAAGTAAGGAAGTTAGAATCCAAAAGATAAGACACTATTGAAACAGTGGATAGACTGCTGGGCCTAGTATCAAAAAGATCTCAGTTCAAATCTGGTCCTAGTTGTGTAACACTGGGTAAATCCGTTACCTCTGTTTCCTTCAATTTCAGTATTAAAATGGAAATAATCATACTACCTGCCTCCCAAAGTTACCATGAGGATCAAATGAGGTGATATTTGTAAAGCTCTTAGTCCTGTGCCTGGCACAAAGTATTTCAACATTTCATACCATTATTTCAGCACTTTGGAAACTCAGTCCTAGCTGGGGGAGTCACATAGGAAGGTCACATTTGTAATCATTCTTCTATACAGAAGAGAAAATCTAATGGGCTCTTGGTTCCTTAAGGAGTCTAAAAATAATTCCAACAAATAAGAAGCATTCTAGTCTTAAGAGCCATTCACTGAAAGAGAAGAAGAAAAATGGCTTCAGGGAAAATTAGAACTCATTCTATGGTATTAATGGGTGCCTATAAACTCTCAATTCCTGGTGAATAGTCTTAATTTTCTTCTATCACCACATGTCAAGGTTTGGTACTCTGACTCCTCTGATAATCATAGTCTAACATTAATTTTTTATCTTTCTTTTAACCACCTAGAATATGATTCACTCAACACTCAGGTCCCAATATAGTCCCTCAGGGGTGAGCCCTTTTGTACATAGTCTATGCAGTCCAGGCTCTCACCTCAATCTTAGACTCAATGACCAGAGACATAAAAAGTTTTCCCCTTTACCTTTACTTTGTCTTCAAGCAAGAAAAGCTTTATTCTCTGCATGATTCAGTCTCAATCCATCTATACCTGGAACATGTTAAACAATAAATTTTTTAATTTATTGATTGATTCTGTGAGGGCTATGTGCTGACCAGCCAAGAAGATAAAGAATGCTCCTGGAGCATACCCTCCGGGTTCACTTCCCCTTTCACCAACTCACATTGGGCACTAGTAGGTTGGATTTCCCTGAAAGCCAATTGGTTTGGGGTGATAGAAGTAACCAGGTGAGTGGCTATCCTTTTAACAATGTAGCTCAGAAGCCCTTATCAATATGATTCCCTTTAATAATTTGTCAAAAGATTCAATTCACTTTTTAGAAAAGGCATTTATTGGAGTGGCATAGTAAGAATAGCAATTACAAAGCATTAAAAAAGCAATCCCACAAAGCATATGGAGAAAAGAGAGGGCACTTACTCCAAAATACAATGTTGGTAAAATTCATATACAGGGACATATGTGGCCAAGGCAACTCATAATATCAGAGTGTCCTCATGAAGTTCATTCATTAGGAATAGGGTGGTGGTGTTGTTGTTAGACAATTTATAATGCCCTATATGACTAAGCTATCCTCCCAGCAGGGTATGATGTATCTCTATTAGATGAATAGCTCAGCTGAACTTGTGTCAACTCTGCTATGGATCAATCCTCTGCTGGGAGGGATTAGTCCACTACTAAGTAAGTAATGTTTTACTGGACTTGACTGTAGATGGGCTATACTGATCAGGGACTCTTAATCCCTTGGCAATTGCCTAGGCTGGGATAGATTGCCCAGTTCCTAGAGAGAGAGATGTCTCTTATGTTTTCAGTTTTCAATGTGTAACCACAGCCTTCACCACCTGCAGCCTAAGGCTGTATTGAATATTACAATGTTCTTTCTGGGGTATCCCAACACTTCTTTCAGTAAGGACAATAACACTCAGTTTAGGTCTAGAAGAAGACTTTCCCCTAGGATTCTTTCAGAGCAATGGGTATGAAGTCTTTCACTTTGAAAGAGATGGGAACAGTTTATCATCTCTTTTGGGAGGTCCTGTACTAGCTTGAATTATCTAGAGATATCAAAGAATTTTATATATATATATATATATATATATATATATATATATATATAAAACACAATATATTATTATAATAATAATAAGCATTATATATATAAAATACAACACAGTACAGGATATGTATACATATACATATCCTGTACTATGTTGTATTATCCAGAGATTTCAAAGAATTATAGGCCATTCCTTGCCTTCAGAAAACATTTGAATATAACAGATAATAAAAATCGATTGAAATAACATATAACAAAATACAAAATCATAGAACTGGAAGAATGCATAGAATCTAGCATTAGAAAGGGCTTTAGAGATTATATTACATTCCAGATGCGGAAAATAGAGAGGTTAAGTAATTGGTCCATGTCCTACAGATAAATGATAAAAACCAGGATTTGAACCCAGGTTCTCTGTCAGTATAACACACATGCTATAAAAGTACTTATTATATGATAAAGTCCTGCTAAAAAGTAGTATGAAAAGAACCTTAGACTAGGAGCCAGCAGACCTGTCTTCTAATTCTGAGACTGCTACTAATTAATTTTGTGGCTGCCTTGGGTGATTTCTTTCCCTGTTTTACACTTTTATTTCTTCCTCTATAAAACAAATGGGTTGAAGTATATGATCTCTAAGGTTCCTTGAACTTTAATTTTTTTAATTAGTCTTACTATTTTTAACACCATCTCCATTTCTGATATCCCTTCCTGTCCCTAAAGCTATTCCTTATATCAAAAAATTAAAAAGAAAGAAAGAAAAAAGATTTAGTAAAACTAACCAATACATCAACATAGTATGATGCGTCATAATCCCCAAGCTCTGCAAGGAAGGGAGGTAAATACTTTTTTTCATCTCTTCTTTACATTACTCAATATCTAAAAATAAAAATGTCCATCACCTAGCACAGTGACTTGAATTTATTGATACCAAAATAATTAAATGAACCAATAATCAGATAAATGAATAATATTCTATAGTTGTGAGCAGACATATCCTAAGGATTTGGAGGAGAAAAATATTGAATAAAGTCTTCATAGAAGAGCTGTGATCTGCATTGAGTCTTGAAAATGCAAAATAAGTCAATAAGCACAGGGAAAAAGAGTATCTATTTTTAGGAAAAACGAATGTGAATAAAAGCCTAGGGTCTGAAAAGAGCCTTCTACCTTATACAGTACAATTAGCAGACATCTATCAATAGCAATGTGGGACAATGGATGGAATGCTGGTCCTGAAGTTAGGAAGACCTGAGTTCAAGTGTGACACTTTCTAGTTGGATGGTTCAGGGCATCTGCCTTCCTCAGTTTTCTGAACTGTAAATTGAAGATGACAATATCACCTACTTCACAAGGTTATAAAGATCAAATGAGATAAGATTTGTAAATTTACCACCTGGTACATAGTAGATCTTACTAATTTTTTTTCTTTCCCTATGTATCATCTAAAATGTACAAGAACCTTGTTTAAGCCCTGCCTTCTCACCCCACCATTCTAGAGAAAATTTTTTATCCTCCTTTAAAAATTAATCTGAGAATAAATACTGGGAATCTGGGAATAAATACTATTAAGACTCCACACTTAGAGAAACTCCAGAATGTATGGACCTGCTCCTTGCAGATATGATTGGAGAGGTAAACTTGAGAATATTTTGGTTTACAATTAATTAGCATTCAGATCACTGATGGTAATGTCTATTTGTCAAGTAATGTGTGTAGCTCAGTTTAATAGGCTGTGACAAATCAAGTGAAATAGAAGAAATCATTTAATATTATGTAGATATATTCAGGGTAATAACCCACCCACACAAAGATTTGATGGGCTTTCTTATAGCCCTGAGTAGATCAGATAATATGGGGAAAAGCTAATTAGATGAACTTTATTCAAAGAATTTTCCATTGGTTCTGCTTTAATGGTCCCTAACGTCCTATTTGCTTCTCCAAAGCCTAGCATCTCAGAATATTCCTCTGAACAACCTCCAAACCAGACCCCTGAAGCAGGACTACTATGTCTAGAACTTTGGGACTTCTGAGAAATCATAGGCTCTAGACCATTACCCACTGCCCTTCTAGAGCCTTTTCCCACAGAATGGAAATTAGTAAATAGAAAAGGGCTTATTTTTCTCTTTGCTTGTATTGGGGGTGGAGATGGATGGTAGAATCTACACACTGAAGAGTAGAACAGGAAAAAGGATGGTTATCTCTATGACCAGGAAGAATCAAGTTTGAGATAGAAGCCTGTAATATTAAGCTAAAAAATATAACATTCTGGGACCCCATTATAGATTTCTTTCATAGTTTAGTGCTCACCTAAGCCTCTAATCTTGTTTTATTTTCCCTAACAAATGTATGTTTTAGCCTATATTAATGATCACCTTCTCCACTGTAAAATCCTATCTCCTAGTATGACAGCATAGGCAATTTTACATCTTTAGGATATATATATTCCTTTATTCTAACTTCCTCCCATCTCTCTAACTTCTGCCCCACCAGAAAAAGGGTTTTTTCTCTTTCCTTCAGTTTTTGTACTTCTCTTCTTCCCTTTCACTTTATATCTTTTATTATAAGTATTCCTGGATATATTGTATCTTTTCACCCCAAAAGAATGTTGTCTGGTAGTAGGGACACACTATATCTTACCTTTGGAACCACAGAGATTTGACATGTAAAAGAAATTATTCTGCTTATTCTTGGTTCCAGGAGGCAAAACTAAGAGTAATGTGCATGAATTTGCAAAATATAAATATGAATAACATGAAGAAAAACAAAACATTCAATAACTCAACTTCCTAGCCATTAGAATTTTCTAAAAGTAGTATGTGTTTCTTTAGGAAATAGAAGATTCACTGAGCTCTTCAAGTAGAGATTTAATGATCACTTATCAGGATATTATGCAAGGAGTTGATACTCAAGGATGCATTGGGCCAGATGATCAAATGGTCCAGGCTAACACTCCAATTTCCTTTGCTTAGGGATCTTCCCTATCATAAATCCAGGGAAGGAATATCTTCAGCATGAAAAACTTCAAGATGGATTGGTATGTTTTAGCAAAGTTTCAAAGTGTCAAAAATACAGAGAATCTAAAGTACAAGGATATTTCTGTCTCTGTGTTATACCACTAATGATACCTTGGAACAAAAGAACAAATAATGACTATGATCATTACCTGTAGTGAATGAGATTGTGATAATGGAAAATTAAAAGAAAGAAGACTTAATCAAGTCCTGTTTATCTTCTACTTTGTCTTCCAAGTAAAATGATCTTCCAACTAAACACAATAAAAATGTTAACTAGAAAGTCTAAATCTAAATTAACTCAGGAAACATCAAGATTATCCATATGCCCTTGATGAATTTAGGTGATTAACATCAGATGAATTATATTCCAGGATGCTGGAGATTTAGATGTGATTGGTAAGCTATTGTCAATTTTTTTTAAAAGATGATAAAGAATGGGAGAAGTGATATAAGAATGGAAATAGTTGGTGCTGTCCTGCTTTTCAAAAAAAAAAAAAGAATAATGTAGAATCCTCAAAGCATAGGCCTAGAAAATTTTTAAATGCATAATTAAAGGGACAATTCATGACCTTTTAGGAAACAGTGACCATCAGGCTAAACATGTTGACAGTTACTACATTGATAGATAATAGGAATGTTATAGATCATGGTTATCACCATTTTTCACATGATTAAAGTTGTATTGTTAGTATTTTTAACAAAATATATAACTGAGCATAAGTACCTTAAAATAATTCATAATTATCAGGGGTTTGCAGTCAATAATCTAGGATACCTTTTATAGATATGGAAAAACAAAAATATTTGATAATGCTTCTCATTTCATCTTTATGGACAAAAAACGAGAAGTTAAGAACTTAAGAAGTCAGTTTCATTGTTGGCCATAATGAGCAGTCATTAATATATAACCTGAAGGAGGTTTCTTGTTGTGCATAATAGAACTTGGTCTTGTATCATTTAAACCATGATTTGGATATAGACATAGATGATATTTTCAGATTACAGATAATACATTTTCAGATTCAGGAGGGACATACACATTGGATGAGATAGGACTCCCCCAATAAAAGGTTTCAGTAGCTTTAAATGATTAAGTGAATCTAGTAGGGTGAATTTTAATGGGATAAATGTAAAATCCCTTCAAAATAAACTGTGTGAATATAGAGTGAGCATGGCATATCTAGATAATTCATGGAATCTAAACTAGACAACATCAAAGCCTCATTTAATTCAAAACAATATAATCCTTACTGTTTTCACATGTCCTACCAATTCCCACCTTTTTGTCTTGCATATTCTCTCCTATTCTTTATTATACAGCCTAAGTCTTTGAAAGTACATTTTAATTTTTTCCTCCTTCATGAAACCTTCCCTGAGCCTGATGGATATCATTAGTCAGGAAGATCTTTTTTATTTTGTCTTTTTGAAACATTCAGTAGTTGTGTAACTCTCTGGGAAAGTTATTTAACCCCTCTAAAACTCACTTTCTTAAAATGTAGAGTTAATAGCATCACCTACCTCAGCAGGGTTGTAAGGACCAAGTGAAATGATAAATATAAAATTATTTGCTTTATATAATTTAATGCTTTATATAAATGTTAGCTATTAACTCTTAATTTAGACTGCCTTCCCTTTTTCCTTAGCTCTGAAACTCCTGAAAGTCAATGCCAGATGACAGAGTATTGGATAATTTGCTTTATTATATGTATGCCTTTATATATATATATATGCCTTCTGATTATTTTAAATATGATTAGCATCATCTTTCCAAAACAATTTAACAGGACCTAGCACAAGAGTCTAGTGTAGATAATTGATAAGTGCTTATTGATTGAGCAATGATTTGGAAACTCTTGATGACAGACACAGCTTCTTCCTTAGCACAATTATAGTTCTGAGCTCAACATTGGACATAGTAAATGATTCATAAATTCTCATTTACTTGACTACCCAGTAATCTTGTCAAAATGCTACAATATCCTTAAACTAAAATGCCTCAGTGTCAAGCAAAAGGAAACTATTGTATTCAGTTCAGACTTATATTAGTGCCTGAAAGATAAAGATGAATTGAAGAATATCTATAGAACAAGATGTGGAAAAATGAGTTAGGAGAAAGTAGGCACTAAATTTTGAGGAATATCAAATGTGTTTTAGGTTAAGTGGTGACTGATAGAGATTGAGAGGGGACTGGGAAGAGAAAAGGAGTGATGGTGGAACAAGACGATGAAATATAGGTTAAATAGAATACGAGTTACTAAAAGCATTAACTTGGATTTCTTTTCCTCTTTCACTTTCCCCACACTCTTTGACAAATGGAAAGTCATTTATTGTTCTTAAGTCTTTTTATCTCCAGAGGCAAGTATAGTGCCTTCCTCAATTGGGTGGTGGGGAGAAGAAAGTCTAAAACTTTGATTTCATAGTAATAGGAAATACCTTGTGTGGCAATTTCTTCAACTATTGATGATTAGCAGTTCATGCTTTGAAGGGATAAATAATTGGTCTGAAGCCACATGACTCAGTATTAGACACAGATTTTGCATCTAAGTCTTCTGGACTTAAAGGCTGACTTTGCATCCACTTTACCATGCCATCTCTCTTTTGCCACAAAGTAAATGCTTAATAAATATTTGTTGACATGAATGAAATAACAAAAAACCATCGAAGGACATTTTTGGTCAATGAGTATTCTTAGAACTTTAAGATCACAAAGTTCCAAAAGTGCTAGGACTCCCAGGCCATCTAGTCTAATCTTACCTAAACAAGATTACAGACTGGAAAAACAACATTGTCAAATCACTTAACTTCATGACCTACTTCCCCAGTCTTGTCTCTTTGTCTCTGTTTCTCCCTGTTTCTGTGTCTCTCACTGTCTTTTTCTATCTCTCTTTCTCTCTGTATTTCTGTCCCTGTATCTCTATCAGTCTCTGTCTGTCTCTTTCTCTCCTTTCCTATAATAAATATGCATAGATGCATTTGTGCATAGATAGATAGGTATGTCAATCTTCCCAATAGAGTGTTTAAAATGATAAAGACATGCTCTCCCAAGGAAATCTCTCCACAGGGTATTTTTAGACTATACCAAACACTAAAAGGTAAAGCAGAGAAGATAGTCCCACCCACAAAGAAAGGGTAATAATCTGCTTTATTTATTCAGTCATGTTTATCTCAAACTTGCTTATTCCTCTGATTACAAATCCCTGGAAATAGAAAGAAAGAAAGGTCAGGCTTGGCTGTGATACTTATTTCATTCTCCTGGGTCCTTAGCATCCTGTCTTTACCTCCTCTTCCTGGTCACTCCAACTAGCCCTAACACCTTCCATCATAATCAGTTCATCCTTGTTGTAGTCTCAAACCTTGGAAACTGAAGGAACAGAGGAAAGTGTAGATGTTTGGGTTTAGGAAAATAGAACCCAAGAAAACAAACAAGCAAATAAACAAACACAAAGAACTTGAAAAAGAGACACATAAAAATAGATATGAAAGAGGGATATCAAGGACATCTTTTCTGGAGTGGGGGTTTTATTAGATTGTGGAGGAGTCATCTTCACCCATCCCTGCTTAACTGGAAACAGTCCCACCTGGTGGAGGAAAAGAGTGGTTGATGAATTATAGGAAGCTGTCAGAAGCTGGCAAAGACAAGGGCCCCTTGTCTTGCTTATTTCAGTTTCCTCAGTGTGAAGAGTTTTATGTTGCCTTCTGACTAGCAGCCCCAGATAAATCAAAGGCTCTAGAGCAGCAATTCCAGAAAGTATATTTGCATTTTAATGGACAACCCAATGCAAAGGGATAGTCACCACTCTGTAGTTTGGGCAATCCATGCTAGTTGATTTGTGTGATGACTCTTGCTGAGCTTGCCTCTCCTGTTGTTTTATTAGAACTGGGCAAAGTGTAATCTCAAACTGGAATACAATTGTAAAAAAAAATACAAAAACTCCCAGTTCTTTTTCTCCAAGATAGACCATTATAGTCAGTGCTATCTTATGTTATTATTTGGGACCAGTACAATGTGAAGCCCTGGTATAGGTGGGTATGGAGGATTGAGGTGACAGTGTCATTGTAATAGGAAGAGCAGTAGCTTTTCATAATACATTACTTCCCATTAAGTACTTTCTAATACATTTCAGAGTTTGAGGGTTTGAGAAAAAGTCCCAAGAGTCCACACAAAAATAATTTAATAATACTGTAAATAGTAAAAAATTACAGAATATTATAAACATCATATTCAATTAATATGGAGATTCACAATGTTTTTGTTGTTGTTGAAAAGCATTCATGGAACGACGACAAAAAAAACACAAACAAACAGTGAAACCTCCTGGAATAATGCATCATTATGATCTTTGAGTCAATCAGTCCTGAGTTCAAGTCCTGCCCCTGACAAATATGAACTATTTTCTCTAAGCCTAGAAGTTGCCAATCAGGTGCTAAATTCCATTGGCAAAAGGATTTTCCTACATTGATATAATCACATGATCAATCAAAAAGAAAAATGAATGAAAGGTACATGTATATAAGTCCATAAAAGGTTAGGATCAAGACTGAGGGAGGTCTTATTCTACTCTACCCCAAAAGTCAGAATAAGAACAAATGGGTAGTAAGAGCAAGCTATGAGAGTAATAAAGCCCTATATAAATGTAATATAAGGGGTGGAGTCAAAATGGTATGGTACAGTCAGCAACATATTTCAACTCTTCCGATATTTTCCTTCAAACAACTTCAAAATAACATCTCAAATCAAATTTTGGAGAGGCAGAGCCAACCAAAAAGTCATGGTGGGATATTTTTCTAAATAAGACAGCTTAGGAAGCAACAGGAGACATCTGTGACACTGGGATGAAAACCTGTCCAGAGGTCATACATGCAGGAGCAATACCAGAAAGGAGGCAGCAGTAACTGCAGCTTTTTCATCTTTTTCCAGAGAAAGTGAGTCAGACAATTCATCATAAAGAGATGACAGGAAATTTTTTGCTGGTACTGTTTGTAGCTGCTACTGACTAGCAATTTCCATGATCAAGAGCTCTGAAATACTTTTCTTATCACCATTGCCTATCATTCCATGGCTCTCTATTTCTTTCTCACAAACATTCTTTGTCTTCACTCTGGCTTGCAATTCCTACATCCCTATCATTACTGTGCTAGACCATTACCTTGATCTTACTTTACTGGCCAACAACTGAGCTCTTTCTGAAGCAAATACATACATTCCTAGTTGATTCTTTACCCATACTTCAATTACCAAATCAAATTGCCTCTTCTTAATCCTTATCCTTCTTGATCATTCTGGAGCATTTGAAACTTTTTGGCTCCTGAATATTCTTTCTTCTTTTGTTATTGTGACATTGTTCTCCTTAGGTTTTCTTTTAGCCTCTCTCATCAATCACATTTGTTCATTCATGCTGTAAGTATGATGTAAAGTTCTATTCTTGGCCCTCTTCTCTTTTTTCTCTACTCTTTCCCACTTGGTGATCTCATTGGTTCCCAAGTATTCTATTTTCTATTCTATGTTAATGAATTCCAAATCTATTACTCAGCCTTAATCTTGCTCCTTAGTCTCAGAACCTACATTAGTAGATAGGTATTAGACATTTTAAAGTGGATGCCTTACCCTTTGACCCAGCAGTGTTTCTACTGGGCCTATATCCCAAAGAGATTTTAAAGGAGGGAAAGGGACCCACATGTGCAAAAATGTTTGTGGCAGCCCTTTTTGTAGTGGCAAGAAACTGGAAATTGAAAGGATGCCCATCAATTGGAGAATGGCTGAATAAATTATGGTATATGAATGTTATGGAATATTATTGTTCTGTAAGAAACGACCAACAGGAGGATTTCAGAGAGGCCTGGAGAGACTTGCATGAACTGATGCTGAGTGAAATCAGCAGAACCAGGAGATCATTATACACAGCAACAAGACTATATGATGATCAATTTTGATGGACATGGTTCTCTTCAACAATGATGTGATTCAAACCAGTTCCTATTGTTCAGCGATGAAGATAGTCATATACATCCAGAGAGAGGCCTGTGGGAACTGAGTGCGAACCACAACACAGCATTTTAACGCTTTCTGTGAATATTTCCATGCATTTTGTTTTCCTTCTTAGGTTGTTTTTTCTTCTTCTCTTTCTAGATCTGATGTTTCTTGTGCAGTAAGATAACTGTATAGACATGTATACATGTATTGTATTTGTCATATAATTTATCCTATTTAGCATGTATTAGATTACCTGTCATCTAGGGGTGGGGGTGGGGGGAAGGAGGGGAAAAGCTTGGGAAAAAAAAGTTTTTGCAAAGGTCAATGTAGAAAAATCACTCATATGTTTTGTAAATAAAAAGCTTTATAGAAAAATAAAAATTAAATAAAAATTAAAAAATTAAAAAAATAAAAATAAAGTGGATGCCTGGTAGATATTTTAAATTTAACATGATCAAAACAAAATTTATCTTTCTTTCTAAACCCACTACTCTTCTGATATTCCCTAGTACTATGGAAGTCAATGGAATCTTTCCAGTTATCAAAATTGGTAATCTAGAAGTCATCCTTGACTCCTCATTTACACTAATTTCACCTGTCAAATTACTTACCAAATATTATTGTTTTCACATAACCCTCCCTCTTGTCAATTTACTTAATCTGAGTCATGTTGGCAATATTTCTCACCTCTGCTATTGTAATCGCATGGTATTTGATTTGTCTGCCTCAAGACTCTACCTCAAAGTATCCCCATTCTAATCCATCTAATCCAGATAATCAGAGATATTCCTATGGCTCCCTGTTGCCTCCAGGATTAAACAGATAGTTTCTTTTTGACATTTAAAGCCTTCCACAATGGGGCCCTTCTTATATTTCTAGTTTTCTAACAATTCTTTCAACATATCCATGCATTTTATGATCTAGTCATAGTGAGCCATCTGATATTCTGAACACACAACATACCACTGCCTATTTCAATGCCTTTGTTTTATTTGTCCCTCATGCTTGAATGCATGCCCTCCTCATCTCTGCCTCTCAAAAGCCCTGATTTCCATTAAGATCATTAAGACCCAGTTCTAATGATGCCTTTTATGCATGGCCTTTTCTGACAATTCTAGCTGTTAATATACTCATTGCCAAAATCACTTTTACCTCAGTACTCATCTGCTTCAAAACTTATCAAATTCAGAATTCAACACATTTCAATAAGAAAAAAGTGCTTCAACACTTGAAGCTTGTTCGATATTCATTGTACTTAGTTGTTGTCTTGGTTAAGCAGTGAGGATATGAGATTGGTCAGCCAACTGATCAGTCCCCACCACCACTGCTATTGCCCTCAGCTATGGACAGATCCTCCCCAGCAAAGGTATTGGTGCAAAGGACTGTCAGTATGGCACCCGCATGCTAACACTATAAGTGTTGATGGGCAGATCCTAGGACAGTTCCTGCAGGATGATATGGCTGTAGCATGGCTCCCCAAACAGTAGTACTGGAAGGGGCATGGAGTGGCTGGCAAGCTCAGCAGGAGGAGAAGCAGGAGCAACAGTGGCAGCAGTGGCACGAATAGCAGTGTCAGGAACCCAGGTGAAGGCAAGTATGGTAGAGAACACAAAACTCCTGGCAGCCCCAACCCCCAAGCAGCAGCTTGAGCCCTGGGCAGTCATAAGCATGAGACCATAACTTCTGCTTCCACATTCAGGACCACAACCCCACCCTTAAGAAAGCTCATCAAATTTCCCCTAAGAAAGCTCATTAAAATGCTTATGTGTATCAAATTTTAGTTTTAAAAATGGGCTTAATTTGACTCCCAAATTCCACATCCCTCCTTATATCCCGGGATTCACCAATACATGTTAAGCTTCAAAGTGTTTTGTAGC
>JAJPUD010000775.1:226002-294496 GCA_023553655.1 Myrmecobius fasciatus | reverse complement strand
AGAAGAAGAAGAAGAAGAAGAAGAAGAAGAAGAAGAAGAAGAAGAAGCCTAAGTAGCTTCACCCTATATATCTCTTGGGGGAATTATTTTTGTATTATGCTAAATACCATATTATACAAACTTCAGTAAGGGAATCAAAAATATCCAGAAAAGAGAACATCCCATATCTTCTTACCACCAATACATAATTGGGTCTGTTTTCCTTCAGCCAGGTGTTTAGCTCTCTTTACCATCTAGATAATTTAAGTTAAGTTTACAGCAAGCTTAATCGGAGCCACCTGGAAGCATTTACTACCTGAGAGAAGGATAATGGGCCCACTAGTGCTCTAGGGAGGCAGCATGGAGCAGTGAAGGAAGTTCTTTCCATGTCAAAGACCGATATTCAAATCCAAATTCTGTGACCTTGGACAAGTCAATTCATCCCTCTGGATCCCAGTTTTCATATCAGCACAAAAATAGAAGTTGTTTTAAACATAAACCCAAAGGTCCTTTCTAGTCACAAAAGTTATGATTCCTTGCCCCAGGTATTTTTTCTAAAAACTATAAACATACAAATTTCAGGTATGCATTTCTTCTCATATAAAGTATCACTTGGGAAGTACATTAGCATGGGTATGAATGGGGGCTCTCCCCTTGTGTATTTATCAGTTTTCTATCATGGATATAATCAGTCTTCCCTGATATTTGTTATCAGAATCTCTAATGCCTAATAAACAAATGACTCAATTTGATTTTCACAGTAACATGAAGCTGAATTCCTTTTCCTGCAAAGCACATTTTATCTCAGAAAAAATCAAGCCTAAATAAAAAGAGACATTTCTCTGAAGTCATTTTGCTTATACAGAAATATCATGGTTGAGAAGGAAACCACAGATATTTAATGAGATTGGGGGGTAGGGAAAGGATTCAGGAATCAATGATTAATAAATAATAGCCAATTTTTAGCAGAAAATTCTGTCATTAATGACTAGTGGTTTCATAAGGCTATAAAAGAAGGCAAGGCAGGCTTGAAGAAGGGGTGCTAGGATGGGCAACTCAGGGACTGAATTAGATGACCTCTAATTTGCTGTCCTACTCAGAAGTCTGAACCTCTGTGGTTATACATAGACAGGCAGGATAAAAGTGGCAATCACCCTTGACCTAGCTCTCTCCTTCAAATATAAAATGATGTAGAATGGAATCAGAGCCTTAGGAAACAGGAACATAAACTCGGGAAAGCTCTGAGAAAGACAACATTAATCCCCAGATAGTTTGTACCCAACTGCTTTAAGTCTTGACTTTATAAAAACCTCAAAGATTATCATATTCAGATTATCATATTCCTTGATGAGCTTCTCAGCCAGCCTAGAATACATGCCCTCACCACCATCCAATATAGATTCTTAAGGGTCCTGAATGGGAGATACTCTTTTTCTTCCAAAACAAGAGTAAATCTCATCATAATAAAACAATGGCTACTTAAATTACCTATGGCTTCAGAATCTCAGAATTAGATTTCAGAAGTGATGTAGTCCAACCAATGTCTGGACAGAAAAGCATCTATAAAATATTCAATGAGCCTTCTACTCCTTTCTTGAAAGCTTACAATGAAAGGCTATCAACTATTTTCCAGGGAAACCCATTCAACTTTTGGAAATCTCTAATTGTTGAGAATTTATATCAATTCTAAACCTGCCTTTTTTAAATAATTTCCATCCATATTCCTGGTTCTGCCTTCAGGAACTAAGCAGAATGAATAAGGTCCCTCTTCCATCTGGAAGCCCTAAAGTATCTGAATCAGTCAGTCCATTAGCATTTATTAAGCACCTCCTATATGCCGAATGTTATGATAAGCACTGAAGATGCAAAGGGAGACAAATGACAGTCTCTTCCCTTTAAGGAGTTCACTATATAATGGGTACCAATCAAATCAGTAAATACAAATTACATAAAGGACAAATAAGAAATAATTTTACAAAGGGGACTAGAATTAAGAGGGCTTGATAAAGACTTCCTGCAAAAAGTATTATTTTGGTTGGGATTTCAAGTAAGCAAGAAGAAACCTGGAAGAAGGGATGTGGAGGGAGAACATGGGGAACAAAAATGAAAAATAGCTAGAGATGAGAGATTTAAGTGTCTTCATCATGACCCCACCTATCTACACTTTCCCTGTTTAAAAATCCACAGTTTCTTCAATCTTTATATTGTCTGATCTTGAATCCCTTCACCATTTTATTAATTCTTTTATTGACATGCCAACTTAACAATATCCATTGTAAAATGTGGTGCCCCTAACTGCACATTGCACTCCAGAGTACTATCACCAATCTAGTCCAAAGCACAATGCTTCTCCAGAGAGCTTCAGATAACATCAATTTTTGGTTATTGTATCATTGATTCAGATTGAGCTTGTCCTCCAAAAGTCCCAGTCCTCTTGGAATACACATTCATTCCCCACCCCCACCATATTATATATTTCATGACATCTTTTACACTTATTTCTAACTCCTTTGTATTTGGTTGTGAATACTTGCCATGTACTCTTTCTTTATTCTTTGGATAATTCTCAACTTTCATTCTTCAGAAACTTCCATTTCTGTATCTGAGGTTAAGAAAACGTTATTTTTTAAAAAATATATATATAAATTTACTTATTTACATTTTGATTTTCAAGTCATCTTCTCTCCTTTTCAACACTGCAGTAGAGATGGCCAGCATTTGATACAAATATAAATGTAGAACCATACAATACATCATTTCATATACTAGTTATTCCTATAGAAGTATAGCATTTCTCTTCATTAGTCCTTCATAGTCAACTTGAATGATCATATTGTTCAGAATAACATAGTCATTCACAGTTGTTCTCCAAATAATATTTCTATTACTACATGCAATGTTCTCTTAGTTCTGTTCCTTTCATTCTTCAATATTTCATGCAAGTATTCTCATGTTTTCTAAAAACAATCTATTCATCACTTCTTGCAGCACTGGAGTATTCTGTCACATTCATAATACAGCAACTTATTTATCCATTCTTTAATTCTATTTTCAATTCTTTGCCATTAAAAAGAGAACTGCTATATTTTTTTCTTTTCCCCTGATCATCTTGTGAAACAGGCCTAATAGTGATATTTCTGAGTCAAAGAATATACACAATTTAATAACTCTTTGGACATAATTCCAAATTGCTCTCCTAAACAATTGAATCAATTCACAATTCTGCCAACAGTGTATTAGTGTCTCAATCCTCTCCAACATTTGCTATTTTTTCCTATCATTTTAGCCAAACTGATAAGTATAAGATAATATTTCTGAGATATTTTAGTTCTCATATCTCTCTTCAGTAATGATTTGGAACATTTCTTTCACATTATTAACTATATTTAGCTTTGATTTCTTCCTTAAAAACCTGCCTGTTTATATTCTTTGATGATTTATCAATTAGGAAATGACTCATTCCTATATATGACCTTTAATCAAAAAGTTGTCTGTAATTTTCCTTTGATTTTCTACTTTCTAATCTAAAACCCTTTTAAATTTAACATAATCAAAATTATTCATTTTATCTTCCACAATGATTTCTCATTTATTTATAATTTTTCTCTCATTCATAGATCTGATAGTTAATATATCCCATATTATCCATAAAGTCTTAAAATTTACTCGGGATATCTTTCTTTATGTCTAGGTAATTTATCCATTTTGACCTTATTTTGGGGAAAAGCACTTTTTTTCACGACAACTTTGCTAAGATAAGGTCCTCTTTCCTCATTTTATGGAGAGGAAATTGATTCTCAAGAAAATAAAGTGGCTTGCCCACAGTCCCACAGCAAATAAGTGTGAAAGCCAGGATTCAAATCTCAAATTTCTCCCCTGAGTTATTTTTTTTTTGCTTTTTTGCTGAGGCAATTGAGATTAAATGACTTGCCAGGGTCACACAGCTAGGGAATGTTAAGTGTCTGAGACCAGATTTGAACTCAGGTCTTCCTAACTTCAGAGCTCTGAGTTATTTTTAATATTATTTATAATACTGCTAGAAGATAGGAATGAGAATTCAAGAGTCAAGAATTTATTGTTTTTCCATCTAGGAATTCTGAGCAGAATACAGCACTCTCTTTGTATCTGATTTCTAGTAATGCAATGTCATCCCTCTGGCTTTGGCAGTTCTAAAGGCTGTAGATTCAGTTGTGCTTTTCCTATGTGCAGATGATAGTGAAGAAGTAGCAATTACATAAAGTACTCAGCTATCAAGGTTTGGGAGAGCAGTTCACAACATGAAGAATTCACAAGAATCATTTATTACAGTCACAAAGGTTGATCGGTACTACTATAAAAAAGCTCATGGATTAAATTAAAAAAATGATTAAGCCACATGCTGTGGGTAAAGTGACTTTTAAGATTGGTGGGAAGAGGAGGAGTAAAGTAAGTAAAGGCTAGGTCTAGGAAGTTAGGGTGAAATTTATGGATCAGTTATGGTGTGTCCAAGGTGAGAACAAACTTGTATGTGTGTTTACATTACCAGCTTCATAGTGAATGAATAACTATATGAAGTGGGTGAGTCTGTCATAATTATGATAATCAAGAAAGTCACAGTGATTCTTGTGTGTTATAATGGAAACAGGATAAGTCAATTAAAAATCTGCCAGTGAAGGCAAGATGGAATAATTAAAGTTCCTGCTCTACATCAATAGGTGGAAGAGTTATGACTAGTTCCAAGACACTAAAAGTTCATGTTTCTCTAGTCAAATCTACTTTCTACTCTTCTTCTTGAAAAAGCTTTTTACTTACAGGAATTTTCAGAGGCTCCAAAAGTAGAGGGCTCTATCTCTGTCTGTCTCGCTGTGTGTGCATCTTTCTCTTTTTCTGTGTCTTTTCTTCTCTATGTCTCTCTCTCTCTTCCTTCCTGAATATGCTCTTCTCCTAATCATGGCTCAAAACTTCTAAGTGTGCCATCTAACTCTAGGATGTTAGTAAAACTTAATTCAAATTTCTTCAGAATGCATGTATTTACTTTGATTATTTGGAGCAGGAGAGATGTTATTATGAAAAGCAAATTTGTCACCTGTATATAGTAACCTTATTGTGGTTAGCTAGATCTTCCTACAAAAAAAGTCAATTTGTCTTTCACTAGCATATGATCTATAAATCAGTGGTTCTCAAACTTTTGTTCTTAGCATCTTTATACTATTAAAATTATTGAGGATCTCTCTAAAGAGTTTTTTTTAAAACATGGATCATATTTATATGCATTTATCCTATTAGAAATAAGAACTTATTTTGAATTTGTAGACCCTCTGAAAGAGTTTGAGATCCCCATTATTCTCTGGACCACCCTTTGAGAACCACTGCTATAAATAACCCTTTTTTATTTTTTACATTACTTTTTTATTAAAACTTTTTATTTACAGTACATATGCATGAATAATTTTTCAACATTGACCACTGAAAAATTTTTTGTTCCAAATTTTTCCCTCCTTCCCCCACCCTCTCCCCTAGATGGCAGGTAGCCCAATACATGTTAAATATGTTAAAACATATGATAAATCTAATATATGTATACAAATTTATATGGGGATCTTACTGCACAAGAAAAAAATGGATCTAGAAAGAAAAAAAAAACCTGAAAAGGAAAACAAAATGCAAGCAAGCATCAACAGAGAGTGTGAAAATGTTATGTTGCGGTCCACACTCAGTTCCCATAGGCCTCTCTCTGGGTGTAGATGGTTTTCTTCATCACTGAACAATCAGGACTGAGTTGAATAATCTCATTGTCAAAGAGAATCACATCCATCAGAATTGATTATCATAAAGTCTTACTGTTGCCATGCATAATGATCTCCTGTTTCTGCTCATTTCACTCAGCATCAGTTCATGCAAGTCTCTCCAGGCCTCTCTGAAATTGTTTCTTACAGAACAATAATATTCCATGACATTCATATACCATAATTTATTCATCCATTCTCTAATTGATGGGCGTCCGTTCAGTTTCCAGTTTCTTGCCACTACAAAAAGGGCTGCCACAAACGTTTTTTTTTTTTTTGCACATGTGGGTCCCTTTCCCTCCTTTAAGATCTCTTTTGGATATAGGTCCAATGGAAACACTGCTGGGTCAAAGGGTATGCACAGTTTGATAACTTCTTGAGCATAGTTCCGCATTGCTCTCCAGAATGGTTGGATCTGTTCACAGTTCCACCAACAATGTATCAGTGTACCAGTTTCCCCCATCCCCTCCAACATTTCTCATTATTTTTTCCTGTCATTTTAGCTAATCTGAGAGGTGCTGCATTTCTCTGATCAGTAGTGATTTGGAGCACTTTTTCATATGACTAGAAATAGTTTCAATTTCTGAAAACTGTTCATATCTTTTGACCATTTATCAATTGGAGAATGGTTTGAATTCTTATAAATTTGAGTTAATTCTCCATATATTTTAGAAATAATGCCTTTATCAGAACCTTTGAATGTAAAAATGAATAAACCTTATTTTAAATTTTTAAAAGAGGCTCCTTGAGAGTGATTTTTGGAGGTTTAGTCCAAAGATATCAAGGAATAATGGGTAAAACTCTGAATTTGAAGCTAGGAAGACCTGAATTCAAGTTTTTCCTGACTCATATTGTCTATGTAAACCTAGGCAAATCATTTAGCCTCCTGATGCCATGGATAATTCTCTAAGACTATAAATTGCAGAAAATATGCCAATTTGTTTTGGCAGAGAATTTTTCCCTACTAGGGAACTCCTTGTAACAATGAACATTCCTTACTAGTCCACAGAATAACATTCTACTGCCAATTTACAAGTATTGTGAATATTTGCTAAGGCCTGACCTTTAAAATATACTATAATAATATAGGTTAATTGAGCTAGAAGAGACCTTAGAGATTGTCTAGTCAAGTTTCTTCCTTTGACAGAGGTGGAAATTGAGGCCTTGGATATTTAAGTGCCCAAATTCACACAAATAGTAAATCAATGAAATTCTTCACAAAACTAGATGCAAAACTTATAACTGTATAATGCCCCAGTAATCCTTCACCTGCATTGTATAAGATGGGATGGTGGATTCATTTTCCTACTTAAAAAGCCTGACAGCCATAACACTGTGGTTTTCCCTTAATTTCTCCAGAACTCAAGATACACACCTCAGGTACATTGTATATTCTTGGGAAAGTTAAGGCAAATTAAATTTTGTTCCAATCAGCTTAAGCAATTAGCATTTTGGAATTTCCAGTGACAAAGGGGAGGTGAGTATGCCTGCAAGGAAGCCAGCTAAACTCCAGAGATGGTGCAGTTTGAGATCTCTTTCCTCAAATGAACCATTCAGTGTATTCAGCTCTTCTTGAGCTCTTTTGAATAAATGAAAAAGAAGTAACTCCATTGCAATCAATCAATAAATAAATAATTATCAAGTACCTATTATGTGTTAGACACTGGGGATACAAAGACAAAAATGAAACATTGCTTGCTCTTAATGAGCTTAAACTCTCCAAGGAGAGATACCATATTTGTATACAAGTATAAAAAGAATAAATATTTTAGAAATACAAGGTAGGTTGGAAAAGAAATACACAATGGTGAGAGGTGAGGTTGAGGAGATCAGAACAGGCTTCACGTAAAAGGTTTAATTAAGCTGGGTCTTAATGGAAATCATATATTCAGAAAAATAGAAGTAAGGACTGAATAGATTCCTGACCTGGAAGAAAGCAAAATCATAGAGCTGGAAGATAGAATGTCATATTTGTGGAACAGCAAAGATATCAGTTTGGCTAAATTATAGAGCAAAGGAGAGTAATGTAAAACATGGCTGAAAAGGCAGGTTTGGGTTAGACTGTGCTTTAAAAGCTAAAGAGAGGAGTTTATATTTTTTTCATAGGGGCAACAGAGATCTGCTGACATTTATTGAGTATGGAAATTACATGATTAGACCCATGCTTTAGGAAAATCACTTTGCCAGTAGTGTGGAGATTGGATTAAAGTGAGGTAGATGAAACATGGGAACTAATTAGGAGGTCATTATAATAGTGCAGGTGAGAAATGGTAAAGGTCTAAACTAAAGTGGTAGTTGTTTGAGTAATGAGAGGAGAATATATTAATAATACCATAGAAGTACAAATGGTAAAATCTGGCAATTAAATCAATATATGGAGTGAAGGACAGTAAGATGTAGAGGATAATATTAAGGTTATGAACTTGGAATACTGAAAGGATAATGATGCCCTCACAGAGAAAGAGAGTAATCAATAAGTCCAATTATTGGATTGAATGTAAATTCCCAATTCCAGGGACAAGTTTTCATTTAATATTTGTATCCTCAGTGTCTAGCACAGTCATGCAATTAATATCTATTTTGTTTTTTATTTTATTTGTTTATTTTACTTGAATTTATTATCTGTCCTCCATACCCCCCATTAAACAATAAAAATAAACAGAAACAAAGAAAATTCTCATAATAAATATCCATAGTCCAACAAAACACAGCCCCACATTGCCTATGTCCAAAATATTTGTTTCATTCTTGCTGGCAGAAGGTGCATAGCATTTTTCATCTTTTGGTTCATTGGCATTATAGTTTATCATTGTATTGCTTGACTTCAGTGGGCATTTAAAGAATGTTAGATGTTATTGAAAGTTTCAAATGGTTATATTGGTTATGTCCCATGGAGCTGGAGCTGGAGCTGGAGCTGGAGCATGAGAATTAATCAATTAAACAATATTGAATTAATTTTTCTTAAAAAATAAAGTACCTACTATATTTGAGACATTGTGACATAAAAGTAAAAATGATATGTTTCTCCAGATAGGAGATAGGAGAACAAACATTTGACCTACAGTTAGAAAGAGGAGTAAAACTACCAATTCAATGTAAACCAACATTTATTAAATACATACTAAGCACTAGGCACTTATTAGGTGCTAAATCACATCAAGTCCATCTAACCATCTGTTTTTTCTACTCCAATGTTTTAACTCCTGAACACAGCTGGAAGAAGTCATTCCTCCCCTAATAATTGAACTTTCACATTCATTTTATTTAACCTCAAATAAATCTCAGTTGATGCATGACAATGTTTTTATTATTACCTAGATATTCTGACTTACTCTTCTCAGTATCTATTTCTTTTTTTCACTGTGTATAAAAGTTTATTTTTAAAATATATGATTTATTTTTTAATCATTACTTTATTCTCAACTTAACCAATAAAACAAACATTTCTGTAACATAGTAGAACAGAAGAAAAAGATGACTACACATGAAAACTGAAAAATACAATTTGCCATTCCTCTTAAATGCATAGAAAAGTTATCATATAATCTTATTTCTTCTTTTTTCTTTTCCACCACCATAGAGATGACTACCAATAGACACAAATATGTACATGTATAATATGTAAAATGTTCCTATATTGTGAGAAATTATTATTTCTCTCATTTATTAATAACTACTTATTGTATTAAAACAAAGGTGTTTTCCCACCTTTTCTATTTCTTCATTCTGAAACCAACTAGTATTGGAAATCTTTTTTAAAACTTTACTTGGGCCAAGATCTAATCAGACAGTATAAAAAATTCTAAGTTTAAGTTGATAGATACATTCCTGCTTATTGTGTTTGCTTAGACAGGTCTGGAAAAATGTATATCCTCTCTTTTATCAGACAGGTGATATGGAAATTGATGTCTTTTTTATTAAGATTTGGGTCATCCTTGCATGAACTGATGCTGAGTGAAACGAGCGGAACCAGGAGATCATTATACATGGCAACAACAATAATACATGATGATCAACTCTGATGGACATGGTTCTCTGCAACAAAGAATTGTCTCAAACCAGTTCCAATTGTTCAGTGAAGAAAGTCATACACACCCAGAGAGAGGTATATGAAATGTGGACCACAACATAACATTTTCATGCTCTCTATTGATATTTGCTTGCATTGTGTTTCTCTGATTTTCTTTTTTTTTTCTTGTAGATAGGATTTTTCTTGCACAACTTGTCAAGTATTTTAAAATTATTAATATGTAGTGGACTTCCTGCCATCTAGGGGAGGGGAGGGGACTGGGGGTAAAATTTGTAACGGAAAGCTTTGTAAATATCAATGCTGAGGAACTACCCATACATATGTTATACAAATAAAAAGCTTTAATAAAAAAAAAAAAGACCTACATAAAAAAAAAAGATTTGGGTCATCTAAGGCCCTAATGGCAATATAGCCCATCCTCTCGTTATAATATTCATTTTGTCATTAATTCTAACCAAATATTGTTGATTGCCACCTTGAGGTAGGCCTGATCTTCCAAGGACATATAAGCTGTAAGTCTACCATCATGAGTGGTTTTTGGTCTAAAAGACAGCCAAATGACCATTTTTCAAATTAATATGCATGTTGGCCTTATTACTAAAATGATTAAATTATTCAGAAATTTTGTTACTCAAATCTTTTTAAACATCACAATACATATTTTTATTTATCAGGGTTTTTTTCCCTCTAGATGCAGATAGTATCTTCATTCGTAGGTCCTTTGTAGTAATTTGGGTATTTATAGCAGTCAATTTGACTTAGTCACTCAAAGTTTTTTCTCTCCTAAAATTTCAACATCTCCTACTTTCTTTTCCATAAGTAGATTTTTCTCAATCCTAACTTTGCTGAAAAAGTTAAAACTTTATATCATGAGGCTCACCATTTCCCTCCTTTACATGTAATAATTCTTCAATATCTTCCTTATTTCTCTCTTCCTCTTTCTCATTGCCTAAGCCAACAATTATCTTTGAGATCTTAATTGTATTACCTCCCCAATCTTCCAGGAACTTGTTCCATTGATCATTCTTCCCTTTCTCTTTCATATTCAACCTATCTCTACATATTGACTAATTTCACCATTGCCAATTTCATTTGATCCTGATGTTCACTTAAACTATTTTCCTATATATGTGCTTCTTTTCCCTGACAAATTCCTAGGGGAAAAAATTCTTGCTGCCTCAATTTTCTCACTGTCTACTCATTTCTCAACCTCTTGAAATAACAATTTAATGGCTTTATTAAGTTTATCAACTAAATTATTATGTATGATTCCAAAGGACCATAAAGAAAAATAAATCCTACCTTATGACAGAGATGACTGCCTAAAAGGCAGAATGAGATTTTAGCATGTAACTAATGTGGAAATTTGTATTGTTTGATTATGCTTATATGATATAGAGATTCTATCTTCCTCACTTCCTTCTCTTTTTTATTCTTTTTTTCATCTTTCATCTTTCTTTTCTTCCCTTAATCTATTTATCCCTTCCTTCCTTGCATTATTTCTTTCTTGTTCTGTTAAGGGAGGTGGGATATAGGAAAAAATTATTTTTAAAGAAAATGAAAAAATGAGAAGATAGAACTTAATGGAAAAAACCCTTATGTTGGGAAAAATTGAAGTCAAAAGTAAAAAAGAGATGCCAGAGGATGAGATGGATGAATAGTGTCAGAGAAACAATGAATATGAATTTGAGAAAACCTTTGAAAGACAGAAAGAAAGAAAGATAGAAGGCCTTGCCTGTTGTGCTTTGGCCCATGGGACATGAAGCCAGACATGACTATGACTGGACAACAGCAACAAATTCTTGCTCCAAAGCTAGGATGATTGGGTTTATCAAATACTAGGATTCTCTGCTTGTTTGCTTCTATGTGTTATATACATAATCTGTTGTATTTAATAGCCTAGTACCTAGGTTACCAAATTATTTTGATATTACAGCTTTGTAGTAAGGTTGAAATTGGATATTGCTAGCCTGTCTTGCTTCCAAAATTTTCATTAATTCCTTTGATATTTTTATCTTTTTATTACTATAGATGAATTTTGTTATTCTTTTTAGAGCTCTATAAAGTAAGCCTTTGATAGTTTGATTTGGTATGACAATGAATAACTAAATAAGTTTAGGTAGTATTTATCATGTTTAGTATATTTTTGGCTTAACCATGAGCAATTAACATTTCTCTAATTATTTGGATCCTTGTATAAAATATTTTGTGTAATGGTATTCATATAGTTCCTCTGTACATCATGGCAGGTAGTTCCCAAGTACTTTATATCATCTTTAGTTACTTTAAAATGGAATTATTTTATTCATTTCTCCAAATAATTTCTTAATTGCTTTTTGGCTATATAATGCTATTGGGGTCATATGATTTGCCCACAGTCACATAGCTAATAATTTGTAAATGTTAAGTATCTGGAGGCTGGATTTGAACACAGGTCATCTTGACTTCAGGGCAGATTCTCTAATGACTGTACCATCTAGCTGCTCCCATTTTCTTAATTTCTAAATTCAGTGAATTGAAATGAGCTGATTTGATACTGTTGATAACTATATTCTCATGAGCATTTTCACATATTGGCTTGATATACTTATCATCTCTTTGAGACAGGTAAAGCACTGGATATAGAGTCATAAATGCAAATCCTGCCCCAGGTACATTAGCTGTGTGATCCAATATGGCTTTAACCTCTGCATCAGTTTCCTCAATTATAGGAATAATATTGTATGTACCTCCTAGAGTTATTGCAAGAATCAAATGAAATATTAAAGGGCTTAGTTCAATTCTTGCTGAATAGTAGGAACTTAATAAATCCTTATTCCTTGTCATTTTCTCTTCTTTACAGATAAATAAAAAATTGTTATTTCCAGTCCTATTTCTATAACAAGAGCTCCACACTATCCACTTCCTTTACACTCTATCAACATTTCTTTCTTTAAATCCTGGAGATAATTTTGAGTTAAAATGAGTAAAACAAAACTCATTATTTTTCCTTCTAACACTAACTTTTTCGGTATCCATTCTGTATCCATACTCCCAGATACCCAGGTTCATAATCTCAAAATATTTCTTGATTCATCCTTCTTCCTCAACATCCATATCAAATCATTTGTTACATCTGCCCATTTACACACCATCTTAATTCAAGTTACCATGGTCTTTCATTTGCACTGCCATAATTACTTCCTAATTGTTTCCAATATTTCGAATCACTTCTCTGCTCCTATTCATTATCCACACAGCTTCCAAAATAATTTTCCCAATATACAAGCCTGAAAATTTCATTCCCTCCTCAAAAACTATCAATATCTACTACCCACTGGTTGTAGAATACAATAAAAACTCCTTATTCTAGTATTGAAGGCCTTCCACAAACTTAATACTCCTAACTTTTCCAGACTTCTCTCACATTAGGCCACTTTGAGATTTCAACATTTCTGCCAAATTGGACTACAAATTGTACTCTGAACTGAGTATTCTATCTCTGTGTTCTCATATAAGTCACATTAGATAGTTGAAATATGCTTCATTATCATTTCAGAACCCTTGATTTTCTTCATGACTCAGCTAAAGTACATCTCTTTCAGGTTCTTCCCAATCTCCTACTCAGTTATAATTATTCTTATCTTCTTCAGTTTTTCTTTTTTTTATACTTATTTGTGTGCCCATTTGGATACTCTTGGTAAGATATAAAGCTCCTTGATGACAGAGAATGCTTTTTTTGTCAGTGTTCCTAACCCTTATTATATTGTCTTGAACATAATAGGTGCTTATAAAGTCTGTTTCATTGTGCAACCAACCTGCAGTAGCAAAGCAGATGAAATATACACATATAAAAAAACAACTTAAATTGTTAGGCATAAATGATAATTCACATATAAGTATAGTATTTTTAATTTTATAAGAGTTGAGAAGATGGAGAAAACACTGTCAAAAATCTCCTTTTTTTTCTCCCTAAATTTTGGACCAAAAATGATGGTACAAGAAACCCATATGATTATCTTTTAGTGATGCAAATGAGATGGAATGGGTAGAGGGCAAGATGAATTTGAAGTCTGTTCTTTGGAACGATGATCAACAGATGGAGGCATACATAGTTAATAGATCTGCATCCTGGATCAAAAGCAAAGTATCTTGCCAGAAGCTTGTGGATTATTCATTACTCCATTGCTCTAAGAAAAAAAGACACAGTTTCCAGGTCTCTAGGTAAAACTGTTCTTCTGGATTCATACTCTTAGCCAAACATCTTTATTTAAATACATGTTGGTATCACCTTGTAGGAAAACAGAATATCCAGAAAGAAGGGTTAGATGAGGAAAAAATAAATGATGAGGGAGACAAAGAGTGATTAAATAAGGCATGAGGGGATATATGAGATTTGGAGAGGGGGAAGGGGGGAGAGAGACAGAGACAGAGACAGGAATAGAGACAGAGACAGAGAGAGAGAGGCAGGGACAGAGGAACAGAGGGACAGAGAGACAGAGACAGACACAGATTCAGAGGGGAGGGAGAGAGAGAAAGAAAGAGAGAGGGGGGAAGAGGGAAGGAGGGAGGGAGAGGGAGAGAGAGAAGACAAGGGAATGCTGAAAAATAATTAGAGTGGGGTTACAGATCTGCAATCTTTGGGAAGAAATAGCAGGAAATAGTATAATGGGAAAATAAATGAATTTAGGGTTAGACTATTTTGTTTCTAGTCCTTCTTCTATTTTATAGAGGTGTGGCTTTGGGAAAGTAATTTCATACTCTGAACCTAACATTGTAGTAGCTGGTTCAATTAAATTCCCTTTGGGTTCATTGCAGCTTTAATATTCTGTGATTTTGTGACTGAAAATACTGACAACTCAGTAGTGCTAAGGAAATGCTCAAGTGGTTTATTATGACAAATAGCATTCCTAAAGAATGTTTATGACAATTTGGACCCTGCTTTAGAAATACTTCTTAGGTATTGATTGATAATGGGAGCCACTAGAAAGTGAGAGAGGGAGAGGAAGGGAGAGGGAGAGGAAGAAGGAGAGGGAGAGAGAGGGAAAGGAAGAGGGAGAGGGATAGAGAGGGAGGGAGGGAAAAGGAGGGAGAGAAGAAGGAAAGGAAGGAGGGAGAGAGAGAGAAGGAGAGTGAGGGGGGGTTGGAAGGAGGGAGGGAATGAAGGAGGGAGGGAAAAACCAAATGCCAGAAACTGAAGAATCAAGAGAAGTTCAAAAGAAATAGTAAAGCTTGGGGATGGTTGAAAGGAAAACATTAAGCTAATCATACTTATTGGTAAAGTTGTAAAAATCTTTAAATATAAAAAAAATCTTCAGTAAAACGCATTCTTAAATGGATCAATTAACATCTTCAACGTGGATGTCTTCTCCAATGATGCAAATAACAACCCATCCATTCTGCTCCATTCCATGTTTCTCTTTTCTAGGTTCCTACATACAGGTCATACAGTGGATAGAGAGGTGGACTCTGAGCCAGGAAAATCTCAGTTCAAATACACCCTCAGATACTAATTGGCTATATTAATTTATTCAAGTAAGTCGCTTAACTTCTATTTACCTCAATTTTCTCATCTTAAAATAGAGATAATAATATCACCTATCCCCCAAGGCTGTTGTGAGGATAAAAGTAGCTAATATATGTAAAGTGCTTTGCAAACATTTAAGGGCTAAATAGATGCCAGATAATGATGATAATGGGATTGACAATGATGATGATGATGATGATGATATTCCCAACATGGATGCCAAATCAAAATGCCAAAATATAAGTCCCTTCCTTTCTTTCTTCTTTTCTGCCCTTTAAGGGACAGTCATTTTTATTTTTTCAAAGTTGTAGTATCTCACCCCAGCTCATCATACAACCACACTTATAGAATATTGGCATTTTAAAATGAGTCTTTGATTCTAGTAAAAAAGCTGAAAAGTCTTTAGTCACTTTGCTTTTTCACAAAGTTAATTTAGCCTATATTTATAAAAGATTTATTATTATTTATTATTGTTCAATTATACTGAAGAAAAGGAAAGAAAAAGAAACTGAATTAGACTAGGTATATGTAGAAGAAAACATATAACATAATAAAACAAAGGGATATATTCCTAGGGATTGAATGTGTAGAGGGAGGTAGGAAATTACCACTTTTACAATTGCCAGAAAAAGAAAGTATACAATCATAGAGATAGAAAATGAGAAGGAATCTCATAATATTCCTCTTTTCTAAAGTAGTCCAGGGACAGTTTAAAAAATGAGGAGCAAATTGTGGAAATTAAATAAAAGAAGTAGGCAACTTTGTTGGGACAGGGTGGGAAAGAAAGGACATTTAAGAGAGCAGAATTATTGAAATAAAGGAAACTACCTAGTGATAGCTAATTTCAAAAGGCAATGAGGCCAAAATGGTGATCTGAGTGATATGGGTCTGGGTTGAGGGAAAAGCAGAATGGAAAAAAATTGAAAAAATATTTTTCTAACTATAAATAACTAGTATTGATTTAATCTCCTTATTCCTTTTCTTTTTTAATTTTAAAGATGTGTCTTGAGAAAAAGAAATGAAACACAATAATACAATATGATGAAGAGGAAAATAAACTTTGTAACCATAATCATAAATGTGACTGAAATAAACTGACATGGAGGAGAGTAGCAATGTCTATCAGAAAACAACCCAATTATTCATTATCTACAAGATGTACATATAAACCCATAAATGTACATATAGTGCTAAAATGAGGTTTTTCAAGAAGAATATATTATTCTTGCATTAAATCCCCAAAAGTCAGGGAATAACAATCATGACCTTAGAGAAAAAAATAGGAAAAAAAATTGACTAAACAAGAAGAAAAACTAGGCAAAAAAATTAAAATATTTGGGGATTTAAACATGCCTTGTTCATACTTGGTAAAATCTAACAGAAAAGTAAACAAGAAATAAAAGATCTGAAGAAGATATTAGAAAAATTAACTATTATAGTAGAGATGTTGCAATTACTAAGTGAGAATCAATGAAAATCAGTTTTTGGCTTTTCATAGCACCTTTACATGCAAGATGACCTTGGGAAAAAATGAACTTATAAGCATTCACAGAAAGGCAGAAATATTAAACACGTCCTTCATACATGACAATGCAATGACAACTTTATTTCTAAGGAAGATTTGAAGAAAAACATTAAACCTTAAATGAGATTAAATAATGCAATCCCAAAGAATGAATGGATGACACAGCTAATAAATTTCTGAGGCTAGATTTGAACTCAAGTCTTTCTGACTCCAGACTTGGTGCCCTATCCACTGTTCTAGCTAGTTTTCTTCTGTCAGCACAAAAGCTGTTCTTCTTTAAGGCTTTAGAAGTAGTGGTTTCATTTCTCTTCCTTTTTCTCCTCTACCTCCATCTCTATATATCAGTCTTTTTATCTTTCTCTTTTGTCTACTGCTTTCTTTTTGTCTTTCTGTCTGTGTCTCTCTTTTTGCCTGAATATCTCTGTCTCTCCTACTCTGATTCTCTGTCTCTGTTTCTCTCTCCCTCCCTTCTTCCCTCCTTCTCTCTCTCTCTCTCTCTCTCTCTCTCTCTCTCTCTGTCTCTCTGTCTCTCTCTCTCTCTCTTTGTCTCGGTCTCTGTCTCTATCTTTTTCTTTCTGTCTCTTTTTTTCTGTATGTCCGTCTCTCTCTGTGTCTGTTTCTGTCTGTCTGTCTTTCTTTGTTTGTGGGTCTTTTGTCCGCATTCCAGAATGTAATGGATGAGGGTGAATTTCCTCTCTTCTCACTGCCCCTTTCAGGAACATGAGATGGCAGCATACATCACATAGAAATATTGTACGTAAACTAGGCCTAAGAGGAATGTTCAAGGACAGTATTCATAAACTGCAATCTCTTTGGTCTATATAGTAGAAGGATTCTTTTAAATTCTTTCCACATGATGATTCCAGAATCGGGCCTTCTAATCATAAAAGAAAGATTTTTCTGAGCAATACCATTTAAGGTAATATCAAGTTTGAGAGTTCTCAAGTTAAAGAGTTCATATACTTAACTCCTAGAAGGAAAGGATTTCCAGAACAAAATAATATCACTAAGAGAGCTTGAAGATTTTATCAACACTTTCAATCATTACTGTACATTGCTTAAATAGTGGGGGTCAGAGATTAAGGGGATGCTTAATCACAATCCTCCAAATTACCCTAATTGGAGTTGCAATGGGATAGGTTGGGACAGAAGACTAATGATCAATGTATTATGAATTTCTGTATTTATTCATAGGCTCTTATGTTCTTTGTCTCTTCTTTATTTTATGTGGAAATGAATTAAAAGCTGTTTGATACCTGATATCTATTTAATTCAATGAGAATCTATATGGGAATTGACAATTCTAGTGCTCATATTAAGGGGAAAAGATCAAGAACTATGCCATAATTATCTTTAGATATATTCCAATAGCACTCTGGATAGGAAAATGAACCAAAGAGAGAAAAGATCTTTTTTTGGCCAGGTCCCAATAATAAAATTTATTCCATAAGCTTCTAAATTCTTTCTGGGAGGATCAATGGGTCATAGGTTACATAATGATGTTTTTTGGCTTTTTTATAATAGCTTTTTATTTTTCAAAATACAAATACAAAATTCAAAGATAGTTTTCAATATTTGTATTCATTATAAATGTCATTTATTAATATTTACATATGTTGATAGGAAATGAGTAAACATTGGAAAAAAATTAAATATAAGAGAAAAATCAATGATTTATAGTCATATATATATATGAATAAGAAATAAGAGATAGTATAAAGAACAGAAATGAAACATCTATTATAAGCAAAGAGGGAAGAAAGGAACAAGGGAAAGAAAGAGAAGAAAAAAGAAGGAAAGAAGGGAGAAAGGGAAGGAGGGAGGGAAGAAGGAAGGAAGGAAGGAAGGAAGGAAGGAAGGAAGGAAGGAAGGAAGGAAGGAAGGAAGGAAGGAAGGAAGGAAGGAAAGCAGGAAGGAAAGCAGAAAGGCAGGAAGGAAGGAAGGAAGAAGGGAAGGAAGCAAAGGAAGGAAGTCAATACATGCCAAACACTGTGCTAAGAGCTGGAGATCTAGCCATATAAACACAAAAGCAAAGAAAAGTTTTTCCCTCGAGGAGCTTTTACTCTACTAGTGGGGGGAAAAACATTCAGGGGAATGTTGGACCAAGAGATGTATTTTGGACCACAAAGTTAAAAGGATGTTGATGAATATCACAGGTAATAAATTGACACACCCCAAAAACAATGTATTGATTTGATTATAGTCCTACCTAAGGAGGTTAGAAGGAGCCACTGGGAGAAAAGGGCATTTCATCTTCAGATAGGAATAAAAGAGGAGAGACTAGATGAGAATGTATAAAGGGTTGGGATGTAGGATAGGAAAGATGAAAGAGCTGATTATAGATGGCTTCAGTTTTATGTTTATTAGATTAAGGAATAAACCTATTATTTACAAAGCAAAGATCGTTCCAGAACATATTTGTCCCTTGAGAAAAAGAGGACAATATGTCCTCTATGATCTGTTCTAAAACTTGTAATTCAATTGGGTTCAATAAACATTTCTTAAATTCCTACTATTAATAAAACACCATTTTAGGCACTTGAGGTAACGATTCAAAATAAGAGAATATCAGCCTTCAGCATACAAAATTAGTATAAATAATGTCACTAAGATATACAAAAGAGCTTGAACCACTCCATATTCCAACTAGAAGGATAGAAGAGATAGGTAGGGATAAAAATTCAGGGACATGTTTTTGGGGAAAGAAAATAAAAGATTCCTCGAATTACAAGTTAGCAGTTTCTAAAATGTCACATATTTCCTTGATCCTAACAATTTCTCTTCATTGTATACAATTTCTTCCCATAGACAAATCTCCCAATTCCCTTCAATGTATAAAATAAATGTTGGGAACAAGACAGAATACATATCACTACCCCCATTCCATCTTATAAAAGAAGACAAAAAGAAATAGACAAAAGCAATACTACTCACAGAATCTGAAAACACTGAAATAGACACCATGGGATTGTTGCTCTTGGTCTACTTCACTCCTTCATTCACTTTTTATTCCAACTGAATAAAAACAAAAGGATATTATTTTGACTTTGCATTTCTACTAGGATTCAAAAATGCTGATACTTTTGTGTTTGACTTTTTCTCAGAAGACACCCAGTGAGAAAAGAGGGGGAAGGGGAAAAACAGAGACAGAATGGAGGGAGGAAGGGAGAGATGGAGAAAGAGAAGTGGGAGGACATCACACACTGAATACCCAAATATTTGGATAGTATTTGTTCAATAATATTGTTCTTAAAATACAATCAGTTCCTGAAATTCCCTAGACTTTAATTCTCCAACAGTATCAAACCTGAGGCACATAGCCTAGGAGCTTCCCTTGAATTCCAAGTAATTAGGGTATTCTTCTTTAAAGTCATAACAGGGATTACAAAAGTGATATTTGGAGGGAAAGAGAACACAGAGAGACTGTTCTAAAAGATAAAATGAAGCTCCCAGTATAACAGTGATTCAACTAATACAGAGAAGAGGGGATTTGTATATGTGTGTCTTGTTTTGTCTTTTAGCCCTTGGTGATAGAAGAATGTAGAAAGCTACTGACAGTCTATTATTCCCAATAGCCCAACATAATACTGACTTTAACAGGGCAAATAAATTAGGAACTTCTTTTTAAAAATGGAGAACTGGTGGGGAATTTTAAAGGGTGTGCAATACTTGTTTCAGATCACAGATAACATTGACTATTAATATAGATAATTTAGATAATAATAGCTAATCATGACAGTTTGTATTTACACAGTGGTTCAAGATTGAAACTGCTTTGAAAGGGCTTTAAAATATTAACTCAAAGTTTTCTGAAGATCTCCATTTTGTTTTTATAAATAATTACGGAAAGGTGATCTGGTTAAACTGTGTTTGGAGTTATTAAAGAAAAAGGAAATTCAAAAAATAAAAATAATTCATTTTATCCTCACAAAACTCCTGGAGAGTAGTTATTATTATTATACCCATTTTACAGATGAAGAAACTGAGGCAAATAGAGGGTTAGTGGCTTGTCTCTTCTTTATATCCAGTATTCTAGCCATTTTGATAGCTCAGTTTAAAAGATATTGGATTAATTTGAGAGCATCTATGGATTCTTATTTTAGTCCATTATCAAGTCCAGATCTATTTCCATTCCTATTTTTTTGTGGACTAGGACCCATTTTCCACAAGTTATTTCATCTAACTATAATCTTTCCTTCTCAAAGGCAGGGAGAAGAGAAGATGAAAGTGTGGAAGACTCAGATTGTGGAAAATAATTCATAGGTTATACTTGCCACTGCAAGCCTCAGTATATCACCTCGTTATTCAATTGAATTTAGCAAATATTTATTGAGCACTTATTATGTGTGAGATATTATGCTTGGTCCTGAGGAGGATAAAAGATAAATAAAGCATAACTCCTATTCTCAGAGAACTAACTATTTGGGAGGAGAGACAAGACCATCTAGTTTATAACCCACAAAAACCCATATAAAACCTGCTTCTCCAAAATCAAAAATGCCTGATTAATTGCCAAAATCCAATGGTCTTTTCTCAACTCAATTCTCCTTGATCTTTCTGCTGTTTTCAACATTGTTGACTATTCCCTTCCTGATAGTCTTTTTATGTGTACATGTGTGCAAATGTGCTCTGTATATTGATACATATCTATGTGTCTGTACATTTGTGTATATATGTATGTACTTGGTTTCACTTCCCATGAGAATGAAAGTGTAAGGATTAATTTATTCTTAGTATTTGTATCTACTACATCTAGCACAGTGTCTGGCACATAGTAGGTATTTAATAAGTACTTGGTGACTGATTAATATATTGAGGGCAAAAAAGGGCAACCAGCAAGGTGAAGACCCTTCCTACAATGCTATCAAAGGATTGATTGAAAGAACCGAGAAAGTTAAACATAGAGCATACAAGAAATGGAGAGTGAACATCATAGCTATCTTCTAGTATTTGAAAAGCTATCAGGAAGAACAAGGATTAGATTGCTTTACTTGTTGCCTAGAGGGACCAAGAACTAGGTGCAATGAATTAAAAGTCTAGAAGCACATTTAAGGTCTGTAGGAGGAATTTACTGATTTGTTTTTATTCAGTTGTTTTCGGTAGTGTCTGACTGTGATCCCAGTGGAGTTTTCTTAGCAAAGATATGGAAGTAGTTTGCCATTTCCTTCTCCAGGTCATTTTACAGATTAAGAAACTGAGGCAAATCAGGTTGAATGACTTACCACATAGCTAGTAAGTGTTTGAAGCTGGATTTAACTTTAGAAAAATTAATCTTCTTGACTTTAAGCTCAGCACTTTATCTACTGCACCTGCCCTTTTGATGAAGTCCTAGACTGCAGAGTGTGGTTGGCAGAGAAAGGCTGAAGTATTGCCCTGAAGCAAGCAGGAAGGGCACAGAGGGGGATAAGTTTAACCTTATAGTCCCATTTTGCTGTATCTAGCCAAGAAATCCAAGTTATGTCAAACCCCTGAGGTCCATTCTCTGTCGGGGTCTTGGGTAACCTCACCTTGCTTTGTCCTGTCAGAAATCCCAGTCATGTCCCTGAGGTTAAATTTTCCCTATAAATCTGGCCATGGCCCATGCCATTTTTGCTGCATCTCTTTGGGTCAATCCATCATGGCATTCTGCCATTTAAGTGTCTTTCCCCTTAAGCCTCCCCTATACCACATGGTACCTCTTTTAACTCATTATGCTTTTCAACTCCACGTCATCTGTGCCTACAACCACATCATTTACTACATTAGCCACATTACTTTTACTAACAAATAACCAAAAAGGAATGGATTCTCAGGAGGAAAATCTTTCTGGAGGTCTTTATTTGAAAACTGGGTGTCATTTCTTCTTTTTTAAAAAAAAAGGATTCTTTTACAAGTAGAGTGGGACTAAATGTCTCTTCCAACTCTGAAAATTTATGGTTCTGAGAACTTTATTATTATTGCTAACATATCAATTTTCTCTTGCTTTTGGTAGCATTAAAATAGAAATGGACCAGTCACTATCTTGATATTATTTTTTAAAAACTCATTCCACTGACAGTTGCACAGATGAATACAATGATAGTTATGTTGTTCATTGAAATAATTACTTGCTATTATTCAAACATCACATTTGATCTACTACCTAATGATGAGGTATATAGGGTAGTCAGAAGACTAGGAACTCTCATGGGAAGGCTTTCTAAGCCCTTTACCCTTTACAAGGATCCTTATCATTGGTATCCACATATCATTCAACTCTCATCTATGGCTTCATAAAGCATGTACAGTGGCCACATCCAAGTAAAAAATCTTGGCAGACAGGCTAAACCAGGTTGAATGTAACTAACAGTCTTCAAACCCATCAATGAGTTAAAGGGTGTCTATTCCAAGCATGTAGTTGCATAAAAACAATTTGTTCCAATGGCCATGAAGGTGGCTTAAGCAAGCACTACAGAGTGCTTAGAATTTGAGCAGACATTGGTCAAGTTCATTCACTCCATCACAGGTCATCACTAGTCATCTTGACTTTTGTCCTGCCATTGGACTCTGGAAGAGAGTGAAACTGATCACTTTGTGCAACTCTGCCTCACCAATCCAATCCACACACAAGTTAAGACATCATTCTTCATCTATTTTATTACTATTTAGGTCACTACACTAATACATTGTTTGATAGAACATTCTGGAGAGCAATTTGGAACTATGCCCAAAAGGCTATCAAATTGTACATACCCTTTGACCCAGCAGTGTTTCTACTGGGTTTATCTCCCAAAGAGATCATAAAGGAGGGAAAGGGACCCACATGTGCAAAAATGTTTGTGGCAGCCCTTTTTGTAGTGGCAAGAAACTGAAAACTGAGTGGATGCCCATCAATTGGAGAATGGTTGAATAAGTTATGGTATATTACTGTTATGAAATATTATTGTTCTGTAAGAAACAATCAGCAGGATGATTTCAGAGAGGCTTGGAGACACTTAGATGAACTGATGCTAAGTGAAATGAGTAGAACAAGGAGATCATTATACACGGCAACCACAAGACTATATGATGATCAATTCTGATGGATATGGTTCTGTTCAATAATGAGATGATTCAGGCCAGTTCCAATGATATTGTGATGAAGAGAACCATCTTCATTTAGAGAGAGGACTGTGGGAAATGAGTGTGGATCACAACATAATATTTTCACTCTTTTTTGTTTGCTTGCATTTTGTTTTTTCTCATTTTTTTCCTTTTTGATCTGATTTTTCTTGTGCAACATAATAATATTGGAAATATATATAGAAGAATTGCACATGTTTAACATATTGAATTACTTGCCATCTAGGGGACTGGATGGGGGAATGGAGGGAAAAATTTGGAACACGAGGTTTTGCAAGGGTAAATGTTGAAAACTGTCCATGCATATGTTTTTGAAAATAAAAAGCTTTAATAAAAAAAAACTATTTAGGTCACTAGTCTTCTTTGAAAACAAAGAATGAACAACAACTTAGAGACTGTAATCAGAATTTGAAATTAGGTACTCTAACTCCAGAGTCAGAAGATTTATGTATCCCAGTTCTGCTGCTACTATGATATCTTTAGTAGGTCATTTCACCTTTAGATAAAGATAGTGTGAATGTTATTGTCTTCATTTTGCAGATAATGAAACAGGTTCAAAGATGATAAGTGACTTATCAAATATACCATAAGTACTATGAGTATAAGTTAGTACCTGGTATTAAGCATGGGAATTGATATTTGAATTCGGGTGTCCTGAACCTATCCTGTTTTTCTTAAAGGAACCATGGGAACCTAAGGGCAGGTATCAGATGGAGAGAGGGAAGCAGAACAAAGACTTGATGAAAGAAAAAAGGATCCATTTGGGGAAAGTGATGTCCAGTATCATTTGAATGGGGAGAAAGACTTAAAGGCAGAAATATCATAAAAAAGATTATTATAGCAGGGAATTGTATGTGAGATGAAAGCACCCTAGACCTATTAATTCATTCTTATTTTGAAGCAATATGTATCTTACCTGTATAGATCATCAAAGATTTAATTCACCAGAGAGAAGGATTGGTTGATGTCCTGCTTAAATAACATGATGCTTTTCTTAATTGTTGAATCGGTTTCACTGGAAGTCAGTATGCCTTTTTTTCAAATTAAATAAGACCCATTCTACATGTGATATCCTGTTATCCTGTAGACTTGCATGGAAGATAAAAATTTTATAAGAAAATTTCTTTATAGAACTAAAAATGATATAAACATATGAGATAACCTTATCTATGACTTGAGCCTCAGTTTCTTCACTTATAAAGAGGAAATACACATTATTCACTGCAATTTAGTCTAGCCAAACAAATGCCCATTAAATTTCCAATGTATGTAAGGCACTGAATAAGATGATAGGGTTACAAAACCAAATAAAAAACAATTCCTCCCTTCAAGGAGCTTTTATACTACTTTTAGCATTGTATACATCAAATGAAATGATGCATGTAAGGCATTTTTTACATCTTAAAATATACATCTTAATTACATCTTAAAAGCCAGCTCCTACTATTATTAATTTACATAGATGGAGAGGTAATTTGGACACCAGATAACTCCAACCTAAAATATTACTAAGACATTTGGGCCAATATGAGATGAGTTATATGGATTCACAAACTACAGGGAACAAATAAAATTTTATATTAGTTTTCTATTTCTTTAGAGTAGTTTATCTGTTAACCTGTGCAGAAACTGGACTCTTCTGTGAACTGAATTCAAATTGACAAAGTAAATAGCAGGAAAACCAAGAGAAATGAATATTGATAGCTTGTTTGGTATGTGGGTGTGGGTGTTTGACAATTTTATCCAAAAATTTTATCCATTCGTTGTATAAATAGAGCTCATATGGACACAATAACTTCCTCCCTACCCCCACTGTCTGCTGAACACACACATACAGATACACACACACACACACATGCACATACACACACACACACACACACACACACTTGATTAATATTGGGATTTTTCTAAAATGGGTTGACTTAAAGTGGTTATTATTCAGTCATTTTCAGTTGCATCCAACTCTTCTCATTCCCGTTTGGGGTTTTCTTGACAAATATTCTGTAGTGGCTTGCTATTTCCTCCTTCAGCTCATTTTATAGATGACAGTTGACTAATTCAAAAGTTTTTTAAGCTAGATAATTTAAAGATCTAAAAAATTCCTAGGTTATTTAGCTTTTTTCTATATTCTTGGTGTGATTATATAATTGCTATATTTATAGTGACAGGATTTCCATACCAAATTGTTTTAGACTGGAGATGGGTAGAAATTACAAGGAGAGTGACAACTAGAATCTGTCTGTGGTTCTGAAATAATCAGGCAAGGGAACTACTGTCCAGATTTTAAATACTGGTATTCAAAGTTGTTCAACCATTGAACTTCATCATATTAAATAAAGTAGTATGGCCTTGCCAATCAATTAATGGCCCCAAAATAATGAGCATAGTATAAAAATTAAAATTAAATGCAGTCAGGAAAGCTGTGCTTCAAATTCTCCCTTTAAAATTCCCCATGTGTACAGGGGCAAGACATTTAGCATTTCTAAACCTTTTGTTTTTTCTTTCACCCCTAATAAAACAAATATAATATCTCTAGCACCTATCTCATTTTACTGTTATGAGGCTGGAGATTGTGGACTGATTTACAAACTTTATAAAAATGTCAGTTATTACTAAAGAGCTCAAATCTTAGTTATCATTCACTGACCCCCTTATCACTGAAATGATTTTCTCAGAGTATTGAATTTCTGAAAAAAAGTAGGTCTTCAAAAATCCATACTTCTAGGAACCACAGTATCTTTGCTACCTCTGGATTTCTCTCCTGTAGGCTTCTTCTCCCATGAGTGAGTTTTTTTTCAAGAACTTCCATTTGAAGGAAAGGCTAAGACCATCAATGCCTCATCTTCTGGTCTTCATCTCTATAACTCAGCTACCTCTTCTCTCTTCCTGTAAAGATCCATTCTCCCAGTGGTAAGTTCTTCCAAGAACTTCCACTTTGGAGAGGCATTGAGACAAGCTACCCCAACTCTCCACACTAAGCCTACAGGGTTACCTTTTTCCCTCCTCTTTGAGCTTTTTTTTTTGAGCATGTCTTTTTATGTGTTTTCTCACCTTACCCATTAGAATTAGCTGCTTGAGGGTAGAGACTGTTTTTCTTTATGTTTATATCATATAAGAGGCATTTTGAATGCCTCTTATGACTAGGTCATACTCTAATTGCTAGGTATACAAAGACAAAACCAAGCACTCAGAATATTACCCATCATATAATACTTTACAAATGCTTTTTGATTAATTTCTGAAGATTATAGCCCTTTCCAATGGTAAGAAATAGCTTTCTTCTTCAAGATGCTACTATATGTATTCTCCCTTGTCTCCTAGACAACATACAAGTTCTCTGACCAAAGAGAATTCACTTCTTTTCTTGCTTTATTTATATAGCAGGGAGGATAGCCAAATTGGCACCACATTTAAAATTGGGTTCACTCATTGGATATTTACCTCACATTCAGCCTTTGAAAGGTTACTGGTACTTACCAGCCACATAGATCCAGAAGGTAAATGTAGACCAACATTCATTCAAGAGATGGTCAAGATAAACAAAAAGATATACACTGATAAATGTATCTTGAGACATAGAGACAGCAGAATATATGAGGATGCAGACAGAGATTTGTGCATCCATGGAGCCATAATGAGAGAAAGGAAAGGAATCTATAATTTCAAAGAAAATAGATGGAAAAGCTAACATAATGTCAAAATTAATGTAAAAATAAATAGTCTTACAGGTTTTACTTTGTGGTTCTATGTAACCCCAAAGGAGAAAGATTAGCACAGCAGAGAGTCATATGCAATAAGAGACAACTTGAAGATATCATTTTATTAGTTTTGTGAATAATGTACACTGCATATATCCAAAAGAAATGAAACAGGCACTAGAGGTAAGGATTGATAAAAAGTTCCCCATAAAGTTTAGAGGATAACTTTTCAGACTTTTGAGGGCATTTTCTACAAGTGTGTTCTAATTTTTTGCCAAGTTAACAGGGACCATGGAATTTATACAGAGCTGCTCTGGTTGTTCCATCCAAAAATAAAGAACATAGGTGTTTTGGGACATGATAAAGAAATTTGCTTATTGACCACTAAACAAAAAGAGCCTGTGGTTCAATGTAGTTCAAAAGGAAATGACTGGCTAAGCCTCAGTTGTTCTCCTTTCTTTTTAGCCCTCAGATGCTCTATTCTCTTCCTATCTTCAAATTGTACCAGGAATATTCCAGTCTATCCCTGAAATGATGAGGAACAGACTAGTGCTCTTTCCTCCACCCTGGTAGAAATGCTGAAGTTGGAGTGTAAAACAATTGAAGTACATGGATAGGATTAGATGAATCTAGTTTTGAAACTCTGCCTAATGCTTTTATCTTTATTTCTGTCTTGAGTTTGGTAACCAGATAATGATTCTGAGATAGATGTGAGCTCTGGAGAAAACCTTGTGAGTTCAAGAGATCCTGGATCTGTCAAAGCTAACTGGTGACAGAGGGAGTTTTTGCTTTTGGAAAACAATTCAGTAGAGGATAACCTCAATCCCAGGCTTGGACTTGATAACAGAAGATATCTTCTTTAATGGGGATAGTTCAAAACAAAATGAAATGTAAAATGTTTATTCAGCAATCCTGAAAACTACTTTATGTTCTGAATTCTCAGCTTCAAGGGACAATATAAGAAAAGGTTTTACTGTCTACAAGCACTAGAGATAACCTTTTGTGTTAAGCATTTCTTTTGTATAAAAGAAGTAAACACTTATCTAAAAACTGATTTATGTTATACATTAAGTATTTTTTCCCTCCTACCTTTACAGACACCATAGACATGAGCCAAGCCTAAGCTTTAATAATTTTCCTAGGGTGTTAAGCCTGTCTATTTTTAAGTATTCAAGTTCTCTCAGGATGGGTCACCATTTTTTTTTTTGGATTCAGTGAGAGGCATCCCTTTTGGGTAGATAAAAGAGTAGTACCGAAGCTTCTTGGCCCAGGAGAGGTTCAGCTTTTTAAATAAATAAAATTTATTTCATTTTAGATTCACTATAAATTTTAAGCTTGTGTGGAAGTTAAAGATTCTTTAGAGAGAAAAAGTCAAATTAAAATATTCCCATGTAAAATCCCAAGTGAGAAGCAAAATGATCACAGATTGTTAGTGAGAATAGAATCCAATGTGCGTTTGGTTCATTATGTCAAGATCTGAAACCCAAATTACAATATGAGTTACATTCAAGGAACAAATGAAAAAAAATTATTGTTTACTTTGGTTTGTATATCTCTATCAAGGCTAGTTATTGGTTTCTTCCAATTAAAGTCCTCTATCTTAATTTGTTTTGCTTAACTGTGCAATGTTTGTTATAAGGATTTTGTTTTCCCTTTTCCTTTTCTATTTGGATAGATGGATGGAAAGAAAAAAATGTTAAACATATAGATATATGCATATATGTATTTAAAAAATAAAAAATAAAATCTTCTACCTTAATCAGAGAGAGATTAGGATATGAACATATCTGATAAACCTTTCCTCCTACAAGGAAATGTAAAATTTGTGAATTTAACATATATTTATAGAAATGAAAACACTTTGATTTATGATCTTAATCACAGCAGAATCCTTTTTCTCAAAAACAATTAGTTTTCAGAAGAGATCTTAAATGAAAGCACAATTCATAAATATATTAATTGTTCCTCCTTACTATAAATAAACTCCCTCATATTCAGTCTTTAGCCATACCTTATCCACAGAAAAAGTGAGACAGGCTGCTGCTAGACACTACTCAGTGATTCCCTATTCAAAATAGCAGAATCTGGTGGAAAAAGATGTGGGATAGGAAGGCAAAGAAATGCTTTTTTCTTTCATAGAATCTCAGGGTTTTAAGGAACTTTAGTAAGTCATTTAATCCAATCAAATATTCCCAAGGAAATTCTGTCTATAACAGTTTCCATCCAACCTCTGCTTGGAAATTTCTGGTGATAGAGACCTCTCTCCCATCTGAGTAATAACACATTACACTTCACAAAGCCTCTAATTACTAGGAAAAGATTCTGCCGTTCTTTAATTTCCTCCCATTACTCTTTTTATCTTCTGGATAGAAGACTAATACTTTTACAACATAACAGCTTTTAAATAATTTAATCTATTTATCATATCTTTCATAATTTGTCTGTTTTTCAGAAAAAAAAAACTTTCCCCAGCATCTCTGATTGTTCATCTCATTGCATGGCTTCCATTCTACTCATAATCTTAGTCACTTTTTTTTTGGATATTCACCAGCTGATCAAGCTCCTTTCTCAAACACAATGATTACTGGTTGAGTCTCAGACATCTTCAATAGGAAAAGGACAATTAAGCTCAATTATATCTAGAAAATAAAGCCAGGTCATAAACCTTTGGTTCTAAATAAAAGATGGCTGTGTTTTCACCCATTTTAAAGTGGGGCAAGATGCATCATTCGTGAAGCAATATCCAAATTTCTATTTGTAAAATAAGGATCAAGTTGGAATTCCATCTATCTACTTCAATGAACATTTCTCAAATCATTATTATACACAAAATATTGTAATAAGAACTGGAGATATAATATAAAATTAAAATAAAACATAATCCTCATGGACCTCAAGTGAGGTGTATGATACAATCACAAATAACTATAATATGAAATCTTACTTAATAAGTGTGATAATTCCTGAAGTCGTGAAGTCAATTATGTTGAAGTTCTTTCTCTGAGGCATATTAGCTATGTGATGATAGACAGATTTCTTAACTTTTCAATTCCCCAAGTAACTCAATATTACAATTGTAGTTGACAAGTATTGATAAAGAGATTTATCCCACTGGAGCATTCTACACCAATGAAATCACAGGTCCAAAACAAAGAACAAAGTGGGAAAAGGGTTAAATCAGAGATATTTAAGGTGCAAGCCAAGTGAAATATTAAGTCCAAAGGAGGAAGAATGAATCATAAATTGGGAAAGAAAGGAGTGAGACAATAGTCAATTATTTAGCATTTTGAATGCCTCTCATGATTAGGTCCTACTCCAATTACTGGGTATACAAAGACAAAAGCAAATAAATTCCTGCCCTCAAAGAGTATTCAATACTTTGCATACAGCATATTCATAAACAAAAAGAATGAAAGTTGTATTATATATATATATGGGGAAATCTAATGTATTATATATATATATATGTATGGGGAAATCTAATGACTGGATGAATGAGGAAAGTTCTCTTAAAAGGGCATTTAAATAGATACTTTTGTGAGTAAGGTATTCTGAAAACCAGAGAATTTCAGGCACAGTGGATAGCCTGTGTAAAAATACACATATGGAAGATGTAATGTTGTATATAGGGAACAGCAAGTTGTTCAACTGAACAAACTCTACTGTGTATGTAAGAGGAAAGCAAATGGGACTGCAAAGACAAACTGGATTCATATTTTGAAGGCCTTTGAATTACAAGCAGAAAAAGTTGTGCTTTGTACTAGGACAATAGAAAGTCATTGAAGCTTTTTGAGAATGGAAGTAACATGGTCCAAATTATGTTTTTTCAATGACAAGAAGGAGTTGGAGGAGGAGAGTAGAGGAGGAGAAGAATATTTTTAATGGAGGGAGTTGGCACTGGGCACCCTACTTATCCCATCAGATATTTCTGTTCAACATTATTGATTCCTTCCTGTAGGCCAATTGATAAAAATGATAAAAGACACAGGCAACTCCAAAAACCCTATGAAGTGTTTCAATGTCTAAAACCTATTCTTCTCTCTTCTAAGTCTTTATGGTCTCCAATCCTTAATTGTGAAAGCTGCCTATGATCTTGGGATCACTTAGATGGGAAAGGCCTGGAGCCTCCTCACACCCACTTCCATCCATGCAGTACTCAACTGTTTATTACTTACACTACTTAAATAAATTTACACTATTGAGAGCCAATGTCATGTAATGAAAAGAACCTGACTTTAAAGAATGAGATTGGAGTATCAGATGAACCACTTATTAGCCACGTGACCTTGGATAAATCCATTAAGCCTTCTGAACTCTTTTCCTCATCTGCAAAATGGAGATTGGGATATTTGCTTATCTTAGAAGCTGTTGCAAAGAAACAATTTTGTAAAATGCTATGTAGGGCAGCAAATAAGATAATATTTTTAATACAGTACCTGGTACCTTATAAGAGTTTAATAAATGTTCATTCCCTTTCTCCCATATAAACATGAGTTTTTATTAGTAATAACAATAATGAATTTATTTCAGCTACACCTTTAAAATTCTAACTTTGAAGGAATGAATAGTGAGGGTTGAAAAATGCTAAGCAAAGTAGCTGCATAGAAATGTAAAAGTAGAATTTTGTATGAATTTAATTTAATGTTTTTTTAAAGAATTCTTTTTATTTTCATGTTGTTCCAGCAATATTTTAAAATAGAAAACATATAAGTACAAATTAAATAACTTATGTGCAATATTTTAAGGCCCTATGGAGGAAATGTGTCCTATAAATTCAAGGTATTATTATGTTATTATTATAATCTCCTACTTATAATTGAAAATTAGATGCACACTGAATATATTCTATCAATGTTTTATGCTGCTGGCTGCCATATTACCATGGTACCTGGATAAAGACATGCTGAGTTAAGAGCAGAAGTACAGAGAAAGGCTCATCCTTTGTTTCTCTTCCCTGGAAGAGTGTATTACATTACAATTTCCCTGGTGTGTTAGAATGATTTAATTTATGAATTTCCATGGAAAGTATCATTTTTCCTCCACTGGTTTTAATATACATTTCATACTGTCATTCAAAAGTCGGTGACCTGGAGTTGGGCAATCAGGTTGTTTTTATTATTATTATTATTATTAAGGCACTTGCTGATCTGGCAACCTTGGGAAGTCATAGGTACTGTTAACTACTCTTTCTAAAAGTCTAAAGCCTCAGGGGCAGTGACAATGGCATCATAAAACCAGTGCCTTGGTTTCTGGGATGGGGGAGGGGATAATGCTGAAACCATAGAAGTTCCATCACAATGATTATTTCTCACTGGAAACTGTAGTATAATGATTTTACCTAGAGAGTGACAAAAAGGTGAACATGAATTATGGGAAGATAGAATCATCATGCTGGGAGGTGCTTGTATCTTTCCATTCAACCCAGCAAGCCAGATATTCCCTAGTGTCCAAGTCATTTCTAGGTAGCAAGGTAGGTATTTCAGGAAGGACACTAACTCTTCCAGTTCACCAAGATGATGCATTTACTGCTGTAAGTCACTAACAGGCCTCTATAATTGCCTGAAAGTGCCTAATTTATTACCAGGACTCACTCTTTCCCAGGAATAATAGGATCCCACGAGAGAGATCAACTCCCCTCCTCCAACATTACCCTAATTTAGACATAAAAGGGAACCAAGATAGTTATATTCCTATGCACATATGGTGTATGAGCTGTTCTAGGGCCTCTTTCTATATTCTTTGAGCCTTATGGGTTCATATCTTGGAGGAGGGAACAATGCCACTTAATGTAATGTAAAAATCTTTTTTAGAATTATTGTTTCTAGTCTACTAAAGATAAATATTATCACCTCTCATGGATAAATGAAGTCATACCAGAGAAAATATTTGGATTGCATAGTGGAAAGGATTCTGGACCAAGTCAGTAAGTGGGGTTTTAGGCTACCTCTATTACTAAATAAATATGAAATAGTGGGCAAGTCACTTAGACTCTCTAAGTTCTCAATTCATTCATCTACAAAAGGGGTATGACACTGCCAATATTGAAACTGCCATTTCTGTGCCAATTTATACTTTTAAAGGTAATTTTATTCTTCAATTACTCCTCATAATTCTTGAAAGTATGTAAAAGTATCATTATACCATATATTTACATACATATGTATAGACACACAATTGCATACACATACTTGAACAGATATATATGTGTATGAATATATATACATATTTGTGTATATAAATATACACACACACATATATGTATATATGGTGACCATTGTATGAAAGATGAACAGAACAGATAATACCCCAATGAGGAAACTAAGCTTCAGTTTTCTAATTCATCAGCTGCAAAAGTATTATTATTATTATCCCTATTTCTCCCCCAAGAGAGTTGAAAACCCAAACTCAAAGAGTAGTTATTGATGGTCCAATTGCTGAAACACTGTGAGAGGTTTCCAGGGGATTAGTATTCGATATTGTGCTATTTCATAATTTTTATCATTGAATTAGATAAAAGCAGAGAGAAGGCTTTGAGAAAGATAATCACAAGGACCTTGAGTCTATGCCATTTAAGCAGTTGTCAAAGGAACTAACATCTAGTTCCTTTAACAATGAGGTTCTGGGGTAGTGGTGAGGGAGCAGTGCAGAAAAAATATATTCACATACACTTTTTTTTTCCTGAGGCAATTGAGATTAAGTGACTTGCCCAGGGTCACACAGCTAGGGAATGTTAAGTGTCTGAAATCAGATTTGAACTCAGGTCCTCCTGACTTCAGGGCTGGTGCTCTATCCACTGTGCCACCTAGCTGCCCCTTACATACACTTTTAAAAGTTCATCTGCACTAGACAATAAACAGACTAGACAATCAACAAGACAATAAATCAAGCCAGACTTGTAGTGATTAAGCATTTATGAAGTATACATGCTTATACTGAAAGTGTGAACTTTTCTTGCCCATTATGCATTATTTGTTGGGTACTTTTATTGGGCTGATCTTATCTAACTGAGTAGTCAATCAACTATATAATAACTTCCCTTGCATTGAATGGATATTGTAGCACTAAAAGCCACAAAGTGACTACTGGGGAGGGCTGGCAGATTAATTCATCGTCATTTACTAATACCTTCGCTGAAAATAATTTGTGATGTGACAATTGTAGCAGATTATGTGAAACAGATGTTGTGCTTTAGGACTAGCACCAAATGTTGGGGTTCAATCATGTGAAGAATTTACAATAGCCATTCTCTTTGGCAAAAAGGTAAGTTTATTTAGCAGAAGAGGCTACAGACAAAATGGAGAAATACATTCAGGAATATAAATATGAAATAGAGTAAGAGATCATATAAAAGACAAGTCTCTTAGTGGAACTCACACAATTAACCAGTAGAAAGAGAACATCCCATGAGGTTAGCTGGCAGGCTAAATCCTGAAAGGGACTTAGCACCCTAAAAGAGTTAGTTAGCTGTATTAGAAGTGGGGTTAGGAAGCATAATGGGGTTAGGAGAGAAGTAATGAGGCATGGAGGAGGGGTAAAGAGAAAGACATCAAGAAGTTGAGTGCCCTGGTGGACTGACCCAAAGGAGAGCAAGGGTATAGGGGAAATTTAGGAGCTTACATAAATTGATTTCTGATCCGATTACTTCCGTCAGGGATAGCACTGTGGAACTTCCTGTTCTTCCTGCCTGTCCCAGAGAATAATTTTATCAATGCTTCAGTTTCTCTCTGCCTCTACATCTACCATTCAGGACCTCATCATTTATACAATTAAACAAATAGCAGAAAAGTTGGTCCAAAAATGTCCAAATCACCCAGGTATTTATGGATGATGAAATGATGACACTAGGACTCCAATCCAGGTCTTTGGACTATAAATCCCATGACCTCTCTGACTGTATTCTACTACTAACACTAATTTTTAAGACAAGAAAATTGAAGACTATCAAGAAAAAGAAGTTTGCCCAACAATACTCTTTGAAAAATAATAATAAAAGGAATGATAAAAAAGAAAAATAATAATAAAAGGAATGATAAAAAAGAAAAATAATAATAAAAGGAAAAATAAAAGCCCATTTCATAAATGGCCTGCAATTACTTCTAGGGTTTATTTGACTTCATTATTATAAAATGGTTGGCATAATCAAGGATAATAATAGGTCACTTAGTGCCTACCTAATAGGAAGCTATTTTCTCCCAGAAACAGAATGAATAAAATCACTTACCATGACATGACAATTCTAAGTATTGTGGAGCTATCATAAAAGGGACTAAGAAATCCAGGCATTAAACATATGGAAACTGCTTCTTATCTAGACTTTCTCTCTTTCTCTCTCTTTCTATCTCTCTTTCTCTCTCTCTCTCTGTCTGTCTGTCTGTCTGTCTCTCTCTCTCTCTCTCTCTCTCTCTCTCTCTCTCTCTCTCTTTCTCTCTTTCTCATTCTGGAGTCAAAATATAGATTTTCCTCAAGCTAGTTATCTAGCTCAGGGTTTTATTTTTTAACTTTTTTCACTTGCTACCACTCTTTTGCCTGAGAAATTTTTACATGACTCTAGGTGTATAAAATAAGTACACACACCAAACATTTATGTATAATAAATCAAAAAGAAATTTATCTTAAAATAATTTTTGGTATATATATAATTTTATAATATTGTATTATTATTAATTATTAAAGATAAAAGCAAATTTGCCTATTAATAAGATGGATGTGCTTTTACATAAAAAAATTTACATAAAGAATCATTTAATGGAATATTTAATGTCTTTTACTGTTGCCCAGTTTTTCATGACCTCCACATTCAGTTATGTGACCCCATCTGAAGTCATAACCCACAGTTTAAGAAGTTTTGGTCTAAATAAGTAGATTTTCCTGAAAAAAAAATTAGAAAGGTGCCCTTTTAGTTTCAAAAGACCAGGATTGCTGTAACTGACTTTAAAATAATCTAAAGATTTTTCTCATTAAGTTCAGAACTAATTTTGCTTAATTTCAGAACTCACTCCCCCACACACACACTCCATGATTTCAGCTGTGAGTCTGTAGGAGGTCAGAAACATAAACTATTTAAATAATATTCTGAACCTTATTGTATTTGTCAATTGCACCAAACATGTATATCCATTTAAATGTATATTTCATCCTTTTTTTTTCTGAAAAAGGTCTCTTGGGATGACTTTGATCTACACTACACAGCTGCTCTCTTGTATTGTGCTCATTTTAGCTGTTTAAAAGCTATTTAGATAGCATTCTTTATGTAAATGAAACATTCCTATTGCATTCTGTCAGATAGAGGTTCTTTATTCTTAGCCAGAGAAACATAGCAAAAACTGAGTATCTTGAGTTTCAGTCTCAAATTTACTACTGATTTATATTAGATACTGATGATTAGTCGCTTTTGTAAGATTTGAAAATTAATGCCAGTGTATTTTGAATTCTTAGCAGAGATGCCAGGAAGCAAAGAAATTTTAGTCATGCTATCCATCCATGGCAAATCCACAGATACTGAAATATTTGATTATCCCTCCTATAATAATGAGCTATGTGGCATCCCCAATGTTTATTGGATGATAGAATCACAGAGTAAGAAAAAACATGACATGTCACCCAGTCAACTCATTTCTGAGCAGAAAGCCCTTCTATAGTTTATAAAGAAAACTTGCTTCCTACTGAGGCAGCCCATTCCACTTCTGCATATCTCTGATTATTAGAAATGGGGGTTTGTGTTTTATAAAAATAGTAAGAGATGTTGGGTTGCAATCCCTCTTTTCTAAAATCTAGCTCCTAGTCTCCAAATAATATAAAACATCTATCACTGACATGATAATATAATGTTCTCTTTCTTTTCATATAAGAAGATACAAATGAAGTAAAGTTAATAAGCATTTATTAAGTAGCTACTATGTGCCAGGCACTATGTTGAGCACTGGGGATGCAAAGAAAGGCAAAAACAGTGCCTGTCTACAAGTGGATCATGTTGGAGACGATATGCAATCAGTATGTACAAATAAGATACCATACAAGATAAGTTAAAGATAATCACAGAATTCTGTGTATGATTGTTAACTTACCAAGTAAAGAGGGGCTAATAGAGGCTTCTTGGAGAAGGTGGGATTTTAGCAAATGCTTGAAGGAAATCAGGAAAGTCAGAAGGCAGAGATGAGAAAGGAGAACACTCCAGGCATGAAGAGCAGTCAGATAAGATGCGTAGAGTCATAAAATTGACAATTTTGTTTAAGGAACAGCCAGGAGGCTGGTGTCACTGGATCACAGTGTAAATATATATATATATATGACTAAGGTATAAGGAGACTAAAAGGTAGAAGTGGGTTGGGTTATGAAGAGGTTTAAAAAACAAACTGAAGATTATATATTTGATCCTGGAGGTAAAGGGGATATGTTGGAGATTGTTGGATAGAAGTAATATGGTCACCTTAAACTTTATTATTTTGGTAGCTAAGTATAGGATGTATTGGAATGGGGTAAGATCTGAGGCAGAGGGATTATGAGAATTATAATGGTCTAGATATGAGGTTATGGGGCCTTGCATCAAGGTGGTGGCTGTGTCAGAAGAGAGAAGGGGTATATAAGAATGATGTTGCCAAGATGGAATCAATAGGAATTGGTAATTGCTTGGATATGGGGCAGGGAGGAAGAGAGAGAATGAATCAAAGTCCATAGTTTGGAACCTCAGTGAATTATGAAGATAGTAAATCCCTCAATAGTAATCAAAACAAATTTACATTTTAGCCATCTCTGACAATATTTACTTAACTCCATATCTGTAGAGTGCCATCTTTCTTTTTCTGCTGAAAAAAAAGAGTAGTCTTGCTTCAATGTCAGTGTTCTGGAGTCAATTGGTCATTCCATTGATCAGAGGTATAAAGTTTTTTTTTTTTAATTCAATATGGTTAATTCACAGTATTATTTCCATGTTTCTCTAAATTTTTCATTTTTAAGTTTAAAAGCTTTAAATCCTTCCTGGCAATGAAGCCTTCACCAAGGTATTTGCACTTCACGGTGAGACCTGCATTTGTGAAGGGACTTGCTCAACTTTGGTCTCCTAATCAAGTCCTGTCAAATAAAGTAGTTAAATATGTTGAGACTCATATTAGCAAATACTTCAATCAATAACACTGGTTGTTTTGTTTTGTTGGGAGCTTTTATCCAAGAGTAACTCAAAAGATATTTTTAAAGGAATGAAAACATAGGATAGGTGGATGTTCTTCTATGATGAAAATGCTGCTTTCAGTAGCCAATAGCACTATTGGTTAATCCCTAGATATTTGAGATTAATTGTTCTTGAGATACATTCCTCAATAACCTTTCCATAGTTGTTCTCATCCCACCCACCAAAACTCCGTGGGGTCTGTCACCATTGCCCATCACCTCAGATCACTGGAGAACTAAGTAGTGAATACTAAAGCTTAGACTAGAACAATCAGTTGGTAGAGGTGAGAAATAGTCAAAGTACATTGATTCATTTAACATAAAAGATTAAAAATCCAAGCAGAGACTAGATCTAAAATTCCTTTGGTATGGTAAACTCCAAGAGAAGAGATGCCCTCTACCATGTAGATCAGTAATTGTTCTTAAATATTGTCCTAAAGATTTGCTTGGGACATTGAAATGTTAAATGATTTGACCAAAGACACACAATAATCATGTGTTCTGAATTGCATCTTAATTAGCAGAATATCTAAAAATCACACTTTTGGGGTTTACTTGAAATTAGAAATAGCATTTTTGTGCCTTTAATGAGAGGTAGGGGAAAGAATCCTAGACATAATCAAGAGAAAAAAATGACTTTAAATTCCTATTATTTAGAGTTTGGATTTTGTATTTGTATGTTATCCAAATTTAATATAATGATTACAAATGAATTATCAAATTAGATTGTACTTTTAAAAAGAATAATCAGTTTTCTTTTTATTTTACTTTATTATTTTATTTTTAAATAGTATTTTATTTTTTCAAATACATGCAAAGATAGTTTTCAACATTCACCTTATTTTTCTCCCTTTCTTCTGCCCCCCACAGCAAGCAATCTGATAAGTTAAACGTGCATTTTTTCTAAAAATATTTCCTTATTTGTCATGATGAACAAGAAAAATCATATCAAAAAGGGAAAAAACATAAAAAAGAAAAAAGCTAGTAAACAACAATGAATAAGTGAAACTACTATGCTTTGATTCACATTCAGTCTCCATAGTTCGCTCTCTGAATGTGGATGTCTCTTTCCATTACGAATCTACTGGAGTTGCCTTGAATCATCTTATTTTTTAAAGAGGCAAGTCTATCATAGTTGATCATCACATAATCTTCTTGTTGTTGTTGTATAAAATATTCTCTTGGTTTTGCTTACTTCACTTAGCATCATTTCATTTAAGTCTTTCTAGACTTTTCTGAAATCAGCCTGCTTGTCATTTCTTTTAGAAAAATAATATTCCATTACATTCATATACCATAAATTTTTTTAGCAATTTCCCATGTGATGAGCATCTATTCAATTTCCAGTTCCTTCCCACTATAAAAATGGCTGCTACAAACATTTTTTGCACATGTGGGTCCTTTTCCCTCCTTTATGATCTCTTTGGGATTCAAACCCAATAGAGACACTGATGGATCAAAGGGTATATACAGTTTTATAGCCTTTTGGATATAGTTCCAGTTCTTGCGCTCCAGAATAACTGGATCACTTCACAACTGCACCAACAATGCATTAGTGTCCCAGTTTTCCTACATCTTCTCCAATATGTATCATTATCTTTTCCTGTCATCTTAGCCAATATAAGAGGTATGAAAGAGTAACTCAGAGTTGCCTTAATTTGCATTTCTTTAATCAATAGTGATTTAGAGCATTTTTTCATGTGACTATAAATGGCTTTAATTTCTTCATCTGACAAATGTCTATTCATGTCCTTGGACCATTTATCAATTGGAGAATGGCTTGTATTCTTATAAAGTTGAATCAATTTTCTATATATTTTGAAAATGAAGTCTGATAATCAGCTTTTAGCACCATTGCTTTAATCATTATCTTCATAATATCCTCATCAGAATCCATATTAGCATCACCACAAATCATGACCACAAAAAAAAAAAAAACCTACAATCAACTATAATTCCTTCAGTGTCCAGATATGCAGAACCCTGTGCTGGCTTTTGTACAAGGAAAAGTAAATAAATATCTTGCATTGTCTACACCATAATTTAGAACAAGAATGTAGAAGAATAAAGAAAATTTTCTTGTTTATTCAACAAGCAAGCCAATGTCATGAACAAAGAAAAATCAATATATTTGACCTTCAAACCATAAGCAACATCTATACTCAAATGAATAAAGTCTCTAAATCACTTTTGATTAGAGAAATGCAAATTAGAAAAAAAAAATTTAGGTGTTATCTTACACTAATCAATTTAGCTATATGACAGAAAAAAAAATGACATGTTGGAGGAAATGTGGGAAAATTGGGACACTAATACATTGTTGATGGACTTGTGAGCTGATCCAAACATTCTGGAGAACAATTTGGAAGTATGACCAAAAGACAATCAAACTGTCCCTACTCTTTGATCCAGTCATATTATTGGAAGAGTGGTATCTTAAAGATTTTTTTTTAAAAGAGAGAGACAAAAGAACCTGTTTGTAGGAAAAAATATTCATAGCACCTTTTTTGTGGTGCCAAAAAATGGAAATTGAGGAGATGCCCATCAAATCAGCCAAAGAATGAATGAACAAGCTGTGGTATATGAATGTAATGAAATACTATATTTCTATAAAAAATAATGAGTACGCAGAAAAACCAGGAAAGATTTACATGAACTAATGCTAAGTGAAATGAGAAGAACCAGGAAAACACTGTAAACAGTAATAACAATATACTGTAATGATCAACTTTGAATGACTTATCTCCTTTCAACATTATACTCATGATGGAAAATGCTATCCCCACCAGAGAAAGAATTAATTGATTCTGAAAGCAGATGGAGGCATATTATTTTTACTGTGTGTGTTTTCCTGAATGTCTGTTTCGTCCTTCACAACCTGACTAATTTGGAAATATGCTTTATATTATTACACATAAGAACCTCTATCAAATTGCTTATTTAGAAAAAAAGTAAAGGGAGGGAGGAGGGAATGGAACTTAAAATTTGGGAAAAATGAATGTTAAGGGACAACAAAATGGCATAGTGGATAGAGTACTGCCCCTGGAGTCCCAAGGATCTGAGTTCAAATTCATCCTCAGACACTTGACACTTACTAACTTGTGTTACCCTGGGCAAATCACTTAACCCTAATTGTCTTACAATGAATATTAAAAATTGCCTTTATATATAATTGGAAAAAATAAATTACTATTAAAAATTATAGGCAGAATTTCAGGGAGATTTACAAAATGCCATCCTCACACTAACCTCTTGAGGAAAGTAAGGCAGGTTTTATCATCCTTTTTGAAAGAATGAAAAACATTATGGAAATGGTTATTTTATTTCTTAATTTCAGAACAAAATAAACTTTTTTTAAAAAAATTAAGAACATATGACAGAAATGGTTAGATAGTTTGCCTATATTTACATAGGAATTAAGTTGTCAATATAGAATTCAAATGTATCTCTCTCAATTTACAAGTCTGAGGTGTGTCAAAAGTTGAAAGAGCTTTCTATTGTACTAAACTACCTTTTGCTACTTAAATATGATTTTCTAAAGTTCATTTGAAAGTCAGTCATTTAGAATTATCTTTTATAGAATCCATTTTTATATACAAAATATATGTGGAAGTTACGTTCTCAGAATAGACTACCCAAAACAATAGAAAACAAAAACAAACAAACAAAAAAATAATGGGAATGAAAGAAAACAGAAAGAAAAAAAATGAATTAGAAATAATGTGGCTTTTATCTTGAATTCTGATGGTTAAAGAAGGATTAATTTAAAAGAGATCAGGAAGAAGATGGAAATATCCATGATAATTGAAAATATGTATGGGTTTTTTAAGAGATTAGATTCTTATATCTATTCAAAATTAATATTACACATTTTTGACACAGGTATACCCCATAATAACAATCATTATTATGACTTCCAGTTATGACTATGTATATGTGTTGGGGGAAGGAGGTGGGTGGGTATACAGAAAGAGAAAAAACAGACAAAAAAGGAGAAATATACAAACTGAGAAACAAAGAGGGTAATCAAGATAGGGAGGAGAGGAGGGGACATAAACACCTAGGCAAAAATGATTAAAGTGAGGAAACTAGCAGTCAATTGATAAGAAGACAGTAATGTTAAATCCAACTCTTTTATTCACAAGCTTTGTGCTCTTAGACTGTTCATTTATCTTTTCTGACGTCTCTTTCTCTGTGTGTGTGTCTCTATCTCTGTCTCTCCTCCTCTCTCTCCTCAATTTTCTTTCTCCTTTTCCTCTTTCTCTCTTTCCCTTTTTCTCTCTCCCTCTTTCTCATTCTCTCTCTCTGAGTCTCTCTTTGTCTCTGTCTCTCTTTTTATCTCTCTCTCCCCTCAAAGAGAGAAAGTTGGAAATGGAGAGAATGAAATGGGGAGTTAGGAGTCTGCAGTTCTTCTCCTACTTCTGCTGTTACCTGAATGACCTAAAGCAAATCTCTTCATCTCTGCCTAGGCATGTATATATATATATATATATATATTAAGATGAAAGCTGACTCAATAATCCTAATGTCTATGTTTTACCATTCTGGAATTTAAAAGTTATAATCTAAACATCAGAATCTGTTCTTATCATTTTTTCCTCAAGCACTTTGACACTTGCGTTTAGAGCTTAAGTCTTCCACCTATGGCACTCCTGCCCATGAATTTCGTTCTTTTAATGCTACTATATAAGCCTAGCCCTGGCCATCTTCTCTATAAACATCATAGGACTAGAGCATTTGAAAGTTGAAAAGGATCAGCAGTCATTACCAACCAGCTGAATCTATATTTGAAGGAGTTTCCAAGTGAACATCTAGTCTTTATTTGATTATATTTAAAGGGGGTAAAAAAAATTGTTTTGAATAGCTCCAATTAGTTAAATGTTCTTTTTTGTTTTCTCCTGATAACAATTATAAAATAGCTGACAGAATCAAAAAATTTATATATCGATTCACATTTGTAGAGATAAATAAATGAAAGAAAATGTCCTTTAAGTGCCAATCATTTCAGTCATGTTCAACTTTTCATGACCTCATTTGGGTTTTCTTGGTATAAATACTGGAGTTGTTTGCCATTTTCTTTGCCAGCTCATTTTATAGATGAAGAAACTCAGGCAAATGGGGTTAAATGACTTTCCAGGGGTCACACAACTAGTATGAGGTCAAATTTGAACTCATATCCTCTTGATGTCTTGCACTCTTGCTACCAAAATGCTTACAACTTGCCAAACAAAGTGCTTAATACTGGGAATATGAATACAAAGGAAGACAGTTCCTGTCCTCAGTAGCATCCTTTCTAATAAGGGAAGTGATAGCCAAGAAAAGATGTTTTAGTTTGAGTAGTCACAGGGATTTTAAGTGGAGTCATAGAGGAACTGATTGATTGTTCTTGACAATCACAATGGCAACACTGCTTTGATGGTATTTTCAGAGATAGAAAGTGTATGGAATATATTTATAGATGTGAGAAAGAAATTGATGGAGATACAAATATATGAGCTGTAAGCACTGAAGGACAGAGAAACCTGGAGTTTACTACATGATTTACCATTGTGGGGAAAAATGAAGTGGTGGGGAACAGATATATTAGTTGCATATGCAGGCTAACAGGAGATATCACTGGCAAAAGACAACTTGGTTCTTTCTTGAATGAGTACCAGCATGTTTATATTGGTAGTAAATGGGAATTAACAAAAATTCAAAAGCTAGGTGCTGGTAAATTTGGAATTAATTTTGTTACAAAGTGTTTCTGGATATGTAGTTTAAAAAAAGGAATAAGACTTTAAGATTGACAATTTCAGGAAGAATAACAGATAAATGAAAAGATGAATTCAAGTTAAAATCTCATCAAATACTCTTTAAATCAATCACTTAAGTAGTTGCCTGTAATTCGGCATCTAAGAATGTCTCTTAACCTCATTAAATATAGTCCTGGGACAAAATAAAGGCAAAGGATACGCTAATCTTCTAGTAGATCTTTATTGGTGCAATCATGTTTAAAAAGATGGGGCATTTTTCCATAAAAGTCTTTGCCATTCCATAAAGAGTATTTTTTGTTGTTGGATATTTGGATTTGGAGTTTTTTCTGGTATTGTTCCCTTTTCCCCTCACAGTCAACTGAAGTTCAGTAAACATAGTCAGTTCCAGTACAATCCTATTCCAAATGTGAGGAGTATTTCAGGCTATAGTCCCTATATAAACGAAGGATGTAACACCCCTCATGTTACTCACTTCTCTGGCTCACTCCTAAAACTCTAAACAGTCCTTTTAAGGCCCTTCTATTACTACTCTCCTTTTAGTCCTAAAGTTCTTCCCACTGAGGCTCCAGTGCTGCCATATAATTTGACCTACTGCTTTAGTTCAATCTTTGGTCGAGTTCCTCTTTAGGTCTTTGATATAAAATACCAATAAAGATAATAACAGCTGGCAATTATTATAAAGCATTTTATAGTTCTAAAGTACAATCTCATCTTATCCTGTGAGGTAGTTAATACAAGCATATTATCATTCCCCATTTTATATCTGAAGATACTAAGGCTCAAGGAAGCTAAACAGTTTATTCAAAGACATCAATCTTATCAGACCCAAGGTTCTTATTTTCCAGACCATATGCTTTCTTCTTTGGGCATTAGGTTCATACTTATTAGCAGTGATTTTGCAGCTAACTACCTTACCAATGTTGTTGGAGTTTCTCTGGTACTTATTAGAGATCTGACATTTGCAAGTTTTACTCATAAACCATTAGTTGGGGGTCACCTCCCATTTCACCTTAATTTTGAGAGGAATGAAGGAAAGATCATAATTGAATAATATATTTTCACTTAGTTTATGTAAATTTCAGGGAGGAGAAATGCAAATACAAGTCATCCATAGCATTATCCTCTCCCTTTGTCAGTTTACAGAGAGATAAGAGGTGCAAAACTGACTTCTCAGTACACACAAGCAGTTTGCCTATTTGAAGAAAGAACAACCCAGTTTGATTACAGATGACCCAGATGTATTAATGTTTTGGAGGGAAGAAGAGGAGGGAAGATTGACATGGCCCTTTGCCTTCCATCTTCCAAAATTCTTCAGAATGTTACTGACCTAGGGCAAATGATAGTAGCACCTCAGGCTAGGAGACCCCCTTCTGTTATTACATCTGGTTCTTGGCAGTTTTATTTTGAAACAAGAGGATTCACAACAACAACAAAAAAAAAAAACTCAACAACATAGCTGCGGTCAGATTTTATGCTTTTCTGTAGGGCAGCTTCCAAGTTAGTTCTGATCAATGGATTTCAGGAAAGAGAAGGTAAAAACTACACTACCCCCTCTCCATTCAGCATGACTCAATCTCTGCATATTTCTCAAACATCACTTGTACTGTTTATAAATAGCTCTAGACACAATAATGCCAAACAAACCTTTTGTACCTGCCAGGGCTTAAATGCCTCTTTAGATGAGACAGTTTCTAGGTAATCAAATACTGATCAAAACTAGGTTTGGGTTTGGGAAGCAAACTATTTTTCTGGTGCTTTTCCCTTGGAATTCTTTTAAATAATGGCATTAAAGTAATCGATAGGGTATTCACCTCAAATCCTTGGAAAATCCAAAGCAAAACAGTTGTCAGCAAGCTGTCCAAGCTCATATGGGAAGCAGAATATCAGAATTCCTGGCTGGGTATGATGAGGAACATAAAGCAGAGTGGTAGCATATGGGAAAACTAGTAAATATTAAATTCTGTATAAGGCCACGTCGGACCTAAATAGACATTAGAGGTCATAGAATCCCTCCCCCTTCTGCTTTCTTTTTACAAATGAAACAACTAAGACTTAGAGTGAATAAGTAGCTAGGTCCAGTTCACAAATACTGAAGGATTTGTAATCTGAGTCAGTGTAAGGAAATCCCAGTGTGAAGACTCTCTCCATCAAATATAGAACCTAATTGTTGGAAGTTGTATAGTGGAAAGACTATTCATTGGCATAGTTACTAAGTTCTACACTCTTTTAAGTTACATCAGCTCATTTGATCTTTTCAATTGGCTCCTGAGTAGGACAAATATGAAATTCAGTTCAATCCCATTCAAAAGGAAGGAAGGAAGGAAGAAGGAAAGGAAGGGAGGGAGGGAGGGAGGGAGGAAGGAGGGAGGGAGGAAGGAAGACAGGGAGGAAAGGAGACAGGGAGGGAGGAAGAAGAATAAAGAAATACAAAGAAATTTTAAGTGAGATGACTAACAATTGACAGTAAGCACAGGAGAGGTTAGGAGGAAAGATTTCTGGTAGGATCTATAACATTGAAAGAAGCCAGAGATTCTATAAGCAAGAGATAAGAGGGATTATATCTCAGATAAAATGAACTATTTTTTTTCAAAGGCAGAAAAAGTTGAGATGAAATCCCAGGCATTTAAGAAACCAACAGATGAATTTGGCTGTAATGAAGTATATAAATTGAATTGATTTGATAAAAATCTAGAAAATTAGGTGACAGCATGATAGAAAGCTTTAAAGGTTTAAGACTGTTTTATCCTAGAAATAACCATTGAATATTTTTGGATGAAAGGAAATGGAAGGTGATTGTTTTAGGAATATCAGTTTGACTATTGTATAGAAACGAACTAGAGAGGAGAGATTATTAGTAAGAAATGATTTAGGAAGCTATTATATTATTCCTGATGAGAGGCAATGAAGGCCTAGGTAAATGTTATATGAGTGGAGAAAAGACAGGTACTAGCAAAGTTGTGGGGGTAAGATAGAAAAGATTTGATATTTGGTTGGATATGGAAGGTGAGGTATGGTAAAGATTCAAAGATGATTTAAAGGTTGAGAACATAGATGATAGAAAGGACGGTACTATCTATTTTACTAAAGAGGAAACTAGATTTCAAAGAATTTCAGTGACATATTCAAAATCATACCACTGTTAAGTGGTACTGGAACTAAAAACTAGGACTACAAAATTTAAACCCATTACTCCTTTAACTAGACTGTGTTATCTTTCTAAGTACTAGCTTGTTATAATATGAATTATGACTGACAATTTGAAACAAATATAGTATTATTCTTCTAAAAAGAAAAAAATAGAGTATACCTATAAATAAGCACACTGTGAAAATTCAGAGAGCAAGTGAATATATAGTTTACTTACCCTATTGATATTTGTTCAAGGTTTACTGCAATGGCTTGTCCTGAGGCATATCTGGCTGCTCCCCAAACCAGGAGACATTCATTACATTCAAGCTACTGATGTAGAAACAGAGATAGTGCCCAATCCCTGGAGCCTGCATGCAGTGGTTAAGAACTATCTATGAATGGCAGGTGGAGAAACTGCATTATTTAAATTCTGCAAATGAGGCTTTCCCCGCCAGCATTTAGATATCCAGGAATGGTTTCTTCAATAAACACATTTCCTTATCATGGGTTTCAGCCTACCACAGCTCAATAAATTTTAAAGGCTTGGATTCACCAACTAATGACATCATCAACTCATCTGCCACCTCAGACTATTAAAGTCAGGCCTTTGTTTTTGGGTTTTTTTTTTTGTTGTTGTTGTTGTTGTTGTTGTTTCCAGAAAAGGGTTAGTTACTGACTTGGAAGAGTTGGGCTGAAGAAAGCAGAGATTTGTCATTGATACTATCCAGTTACCAATCTGTCAATCACAATGGCACTTAAACTAAAAGTTAGCACTGCAGGCTTCAGACCCACTATGTGTTGAACCAAGAAATAGAATCATTAAAACACCAGGAACATCAGAGACCCTTCTATTGCAATCTATAACTGACAAATTGTCATAGATCTTTTGCTTGAAGATCCCAAGTGAGAATTAATTCTCAATCATTTCTATGACACCTCTTCCCATTTTGACACAATTCAAACTATTAGAAAAGTTTTTTCTCCTATAAAACTAAAATTTCCTTATATATTTTCTACCCTTCACTCTTTTCTTTCATTTGTAGTAGTGTGGGATTTCATGAAATCAATTAATATCCTAAAGTTCTCAAAGAATAATGTAAACAAAGAGATATGCCAGAATAAAAACGAGATATGTGCTCAAGAGAGATTCAATGTTGTATTATAGCAGATAGAGAGTTACCTTAAAGTCAGGAACACCTGGATCCAAACCCCACCTCTATCTATCATGTATCTCATGCTGGTCATGTTGCTTAACCTCTCGATTCCTTAGGAAACTCCATAAGACTAATAAACTGCAGAGAAGTTGACAATCTGCCTTGGTGGAGGAGGTTTTTGCATCCAGCAGTTCTATATACAACTGAAATTTTAAAATTCTGTCTCTATCCCTGTACTCAATGAATCTTACATCTGGGAGGGACCTTAGAAAAGATTCTATGGGCAGCTAGTTGATGCAGTGGATAGAGCATTGGACCCTGAAGGCAGGAGGACCTGAGTTCAAATGTAGCCTCTTACAACTAAATGTTTACTAGCTGTGTGACCCTGGGCAAGTAACTTAACCCCAATTTCCTGGCACACACAAAAAAAGAAAAAAAAACTATTATAGAATAACCCCCTAACTTAACAATTAGAAAAGTGGACCCCAGAGACATCAAGTAATTTGGACCAAGTTAAATAGTTATTTAAAAAAGGCATAGAAGCAGGATTCAAAATCAGATGTTTTCAGCCCAGTTCTAGTACTATTTGCACTATTTTGTGATAGTATTAACATTACTTTCAGTGAGGCACATGACAGTAATTCTGGTAAAACTTCTGAATATGAATTCAGAAGATCAACTGGGCTGATATGTATTAAGTTGGTGACTTTATATTTAACTGAGTCCATAGTCACTGGGAGGTTCAAATGTGATCATGGATGCAAAATACTTTGCAAACCTCAAAGTGCTATAAAATATGAATTACTTATTATTATCATTGGATTTTTTTCTTGTTATTAGCTTTTAATTTCCAGTCACTAATCTGGTGACATCTTTATTACCTGAGCTTTCTACTGCATTCCTTATGGGTTCAATCAGTGTTTATAGAGAAATGCAAGGATATGGCTGGCAAATGCTTAACAGAATTAGGTCTATAGGTTAAAAAAATGTATGCAATGTACTTTTAAGTTTAAACTGTTACAAATACTTTCTTAAATCTATCAACAAATCGATCCCTATTTTGCAGAGAATGCTTATTTCTAAAGAATGAATGCTGTCACTGAAAATTTAACAGTTTTATATGAAAGGCACCTTAGAGCAAGGTCTAATACATCTGTGATAGAGCTTTGTCTCCTCCTCTATAGGAACAGCAAAGGCCTCACCTTATTGTTGTTACTCTTAAATACATATTGATCGATAGACAGACGGATAGACACATACACAAAGCAAAATGTATTTGTTTGCTTCAGCTAATATAATTTTTATTTATTTTGTGAGACAATTGGGCTTAAGTGACTTGCCCAGGATCATACAGAGTATTGAGTGTTTGAGTTTGGATTTGAATTCAAGTCCTTTAGACTCCAGGGCCTGTTCTCTCTAGTGCACCATCTGGCTATCCCAGTTAATATATTTTTTAAATGATATGCTTATATAAACTCTATGAAAGACTCAAAACAGAAGATCCCTCTTTTCAAAGAAAATGCCTCATTTCATCAGTACTGAATGGAGTTGTTGATGGTATCTGATAGACTCTAAAGTAGCTGAAAATTATGTTACCATACAGTGGAGACTCAGGGATCCAAGATAACTTCGTATCTGATCTCTATGAGGCAGTCACCACTGCAATACATACTATCACCTCCTTTAGAAAAACCTAATTAACTAGAAAGAGAATGTCAATTCACTTTGCCTACTTTCCCCTCACCCTCGATCAAAGGAGACCCAATACCAGACTGAGCCATCTGTAATCCATTGAATTTGTTGACTGCAGGATCCTAAACTCACAGAAAAGTGAGACTTTCAAACATCCATGAAACTCAGTTCTAGCCTCCAGGCCCAGAGCTTAAAAAAGGCAGTATGGACAAGGAGGTAGGTTCAAAGAAAAAAATTGAGAAAATTCAACTTTCTCAGTGGGCCCAAAGAAATGTGAATTACTCAGACTTTTGTTTTCTGTCCTTTTGTTTTGGTTTCTATGGGGATGTATTTGGGGAAAACTACCATTATATTTATGGAGAGCCCATATGATCATTCAGTCTAATGAGATGAGCAGAAGCAGAAAAAAAGGTGACAGGGCAGTCTCAAATGATAACATACTCAGATTATATTAAGAAAAGCATAGGACCCAGAACTAGGGATGAGATAACTCTGCTCTACTGTTCTCCACTGATCCTTAATGTCTTCAGTTCTGTGTTGCCATATTTTATGCAGAATAATGAAAGAGATCTAGATATTACACAGCATAGAGAAGGGTAATCAGCTGGCAAAAGAATTGGACATCAAGCAATGTAAATATAAGTTAAAGGAATTTAGGATTTCCAGAGAGAAGAGAAGATTTAAGATGAAGATGATAGCAATCTTTTATTGTTTGAAGTGTTATCATGCAAAAATGGTATCAGATGTGTTCTTTTTGGCTCTAGAAGGAAAAGTTAAGAGCCAGTTTAGGGAAATTTAGATCTGTAAAGGATCTCTGAAGGCAACTAGTCCAACTCCCTCCCCTCATTTTAAAGATTGGAAAAATAAATCCCACAATAGTCAAGTATAATGTGTCAGCTAACTGTTTGCTGATTAGAGGGTAAAATATTAGACACCTTTAAAAAAAAAGAAAATGTTTGTAGCTTTGAAGAAGTATTTTTGATAAAGGGATAGGATAGGAAACAAATAATAAGGGATTGAGAGGTCCTCTCAACAGACTACCTTGAATCACTAAAAACAAAACAAAACCAAAAAAAAAAAAAAGCCAAACCTTAAAACAATTTCTTATTAGCTCCCTGTTGTCCCCAATTCTACAGTGACTACTAAGACTGTTGTTGATGAATTTTTCTTTTGTAGTCTACTCTTTGTGACTGTATTTGGAGCTTTCTTGGCACAGATACACAAGTGGTTTGTCATTTCCTTCTGCAGCTCATTTTATTAAGACAAACAGGTCAAGCAATATGCCCAGAATCACACAGTTACTCTACGTATTAAAGTAGAAGGTATACCAGTTGTCTGTGATATTGTAGAAGCCATTTCTATTTATGTATCATTTGTATTGGATGATCTTTGAGGTTTTTTCCATCCCTCTCTTACTTAATGTTAATTTCATCATTTAAAAGGTATAGGAATCCTCAGGGTAGAATTCTGCTCTGTATGGAAGGAAGGAACAAAATGTTATCATATAAGATTGAAACATTGTGGGGAAATTGGCACTTTTTCTCATATTTTGTGATAGAGAAGAAATTGAATGTATTATGGAATCTATCCTAAATTTTGGGGAAAAAAACAGGGAGAAATAGATTTAATCTCCTGAGCTAAATTTCTACAAGACAAGTCAGGCCCAAGAAGGTTTAGGATACTCTCAAGAGTAAAAATCTATATTCACAAAGGGAAGTTATTTCAGTGAGGAGGAAAATGAAAATTTCCAGAAGAGACTTGTGTGATTGCACAGGGAACTCACTGATTAATGTAGATTTAAAAGTGATATGAACTGAAAGTAGAGGGGGAGGCAAATAACAGGGTGAATACTAAAGTATGGCACAATCTTGTAAAATCATGTCAAGAAAAAAAGTTTTAAAGCTAAGAATAAGCTAAAATTGGCACCATTTATCTCACAGACTAACTAAATTAAGGCAAAGAAAAAGATTAAAGAAGGGACAAAACTATGGCTTTGGAGAATGAAGTGACAAATAACAAAAGAGAGAAGATAGAGCTATTCAATACTCATTTATTTTTTTCCATTTTAGTCATGTTGTAAAAGGAAACAAAAACAAGAAAAAAAGAAAAAGAAAGGTTTTTAAAAGTATACTTTGATCTACATTTACACTATCAATTTTTTTCATTGAGAATCCTTTGGAATTGTCTTAGATCATTGTGATGTTGAGAATTACCTAAATCTTTCACATTTGAATATCATATAATACTGCTGTTATTTTATACAATGTTTTCTTGTTTCTGTTCACTTGACTTTGTATCAGCTGATATAAGTTTTTCCAGGTTTTTCTGAAAGCATCCTTTTGATCCTTTCTTATAGCATAATGTTAATTGGATCACAATCATATAGCATAACTTGTTCAGTCATTCCCCCGTTATTGGACAACCCTTCAATTTGCAATTCTTTGCCATCACAAAGAAAGATGCCACAAATATTTTTGTACACATAAGTCCCTTTTCATTTTTTTAAATCTCTTTAGGATACAAATCTAGTAGTGATATTGCTAGGTCAAAGTATATAAATGATTTTATAGTCTTTTAGAAATAGTTCCAAATTGCTTCCCAGAATGTTTGGATTAATTTACAGCTTTAATTGTGCATTAGTGTCCCAATTTTTCCACATTTCTTCCAACATTTGTCATTTTTGTTTTCTGTCATATTAGCCAATTTGATAAGTATGAGGTGGTATCTCAAAGTTATTTTCATTTGTATTTCTCTAATCAATAGTGATTTAAAGTACTTCTACATAGTTTTTATTTATTGATCTAAAAACAGTCTGTTCTTATTCTTTGATCTTTTATCAGTTAGGTAATGACTTGTATTGATAAATTTGATTTTAGATCTTTATCATAAAAACGTATTAAAAAATTTCTCACTTTTCTGTTTTCCTTCTGATCTTTAATGTACTCATTTGGTTTATGTAAAACATTTTAAATTTAATGTAATCAAAATTATTCATTTCTATCCTGTAATGTCTATTTTCTTTCCCAAGGACAATGATAATTTCACTATAAATGACAGAATGGTCAATAGAAAATAGATACCCAAAATAATTATGGAAATACATAACAATCTTAGGGAATCTAAGTCACCTGTCCAACATTAAAAAGCATTTTCAGATCCTGAAAAAAAATTGACAGAAATGATTGCTAAATGAATATTATTTGAAATATCATGAAGAATAGAGATATTGCTATACATGTGAAGATAAATGTCCCAATTTTCAAAAGAAATAGAGAGAAAATAGAGTCAGCAAACTATGGATCAGTTAGATTTACTTTCATTCCTAGGCAAATTTTTGAGGGGATAATTAAAGAGATGGCAAATGAGTATCCATAAAAAGTAGGATTGTAAAAATCCAGGAAGGCTAAATCAAAAAGAAGTCACAGACTAATATTATTCCCTTTTGTAACAGGATTGCTAAATGAGTAAGTGTTGAAAATGATGTAGACATAGGTTTTATTTTTTTTTTGATATAAAGCTTTTTATTTACAAAACATATGAGTGACCTTTCAACATTGACCTTTGCAAAAACTTTTTTTCCCAAGCTTTTCCCCTCCTGCCCCCCACCCCCCACCCCTAGATGACAGGTAATCTAATACATGCTAAATAGGATAAATTATATGACAAAAAAAATACATGTATACATATATATACAGTTATCTTACTGCACAAGAAACATCAGATCTAGAAAGAGAAGAAGAAAAAAACAACCTAAGAAGGAAAACAAAATGCATGGAAATATTCACAGAAAGCGTTAAAATGCTGTGTTGTGGTTCACTCTCAGTTCCCACAGGCCTCTCTCTGGATGTATATGACTATCTTCATTGAAGAACAACTGGTTTGAATCACATCATTGTTGAAGAGAACCATGTCTATCAAAATTGATCATCGTATAGTCTTGGTGCTGTGTATAATGTTCTCCTGGTTCTGCTGATTTCACTCAGCATCAGTTCATGCAAGTCTCTCCAGGTCTCTCTGAAATCCTCCTGTTGGTCATTTCTTACAGAACAATAATATTCCATAACATTCATATACCATAATTTATTCATCCATTCTCCAATTGATGGGCATCCTTTCAATTTCCAGTTTCTAGCCACTACAAAAAGGGCTGCCACAAACATTTTTGCACATGTGGGTCCCTTTCCCTCCTTTAAAATCTCTTTGGGATATAGGCCCAGTAGAAACAATGATGGGTCAAAGGGTATGCACAGTTTGATAACTTTTTGAGCATAGCTCCAAATTGCTCTCCAGAATGGTTGGATCTGTTCACAGTTCCACCAACAATGTATCAGTGTCCCAGTTTTCCCAAATCCCCTCCAACAGTTATCATTATCATTTCCTGTCATTTTAGCCAATCTGACAGGTGTGTAGTGGTATCTCAGAGTTGTCTTAATTTGCATTTCTCTGATCAATAGTGACTTGGAGCACCTTTTCATGTGACCAGAAATAGTTTCAATTTCTTCATCTGAAAATTGTCTGTTCATATCTTTTGACCATTTATCCATTGGAGAATGGCTTGAATTCTTATATATTTGAGTCAATCCTCTATATATTTTAGAAATGAGGCCTTTATCAGAACCTTTGGATGTAAAAATATTTTCCCAGTTTACTGCTACTCTTCTAATCTTGTCTGCATTCATTTTGTTTGTACAAAAACTTTTTAACTTGATATAGTCAAACATCTATTTTGTGATTAATGATGACCTCTAGTTCTTCTTTGGTCACAAATTCCTTCCCCCTCCACAGGTCTGAGAGGTAAACCATCCTACATTGTTCTAATTTGTTTATAATATCATTCTTTATGCCTAGATCATGAATCCATTTTGACCTTATCTTGGTATATGGTGTTAGGTGTGGGTCAATGCCTAATTTCTTCCATACTAGTTTCCAAATATCCCAGCAGTTTTTGTCAAATAGTGAGTTTTTATCCCAAAAACTGGGGTCTTTGGGTTTATCAAACACTAGATTACAATTGTCATTGAGTATTTTGTCCTGTGAACCTAACCTATTCCACTGATCCACTACTCTATTTCTTATCCAGTACCAAATGGTTTTGGTGACCACTGCTTTATAATATAGTTTTAGATCTGATACAGCTAGGCCACCCTCATTTGCATTTTTTTTCATTAATTCCCTTGAAATTCTTGACCTTTTGTTTTTCCAGATGAATTTTGTTGTTATTTTTTTCTAGGTCAGTTAAATAATCGCTTGGGAGTTTGATTGGTATAGCACTAAATAGATAGATTAGTTTAAGTAGTATTGCCATCTTTATTATATTCGCTCGACCTATCCAAGAGAACTTGATGTTTTTCCAATTGTTTAGATCTGACTTTATTTGTGTGGAGAGTGTTTTGCAGTTTTGCTCATATAGATCCTGACTTTCCCTTGGCAGATATATTCCCAAATATTTTATACTATCAATAGTTATTTTGAATGGAATTTCTCTTTGTATGTCTTGCTGTTGCATTTTGTTGGTGATGTATAAAAATGCTGATGATTTATGTGGATTTATTTTGTATCCTGCAACTTTGCTAAAGTTGTGGATTAATTCTAACAGTTTTTTAGTTGATTCTCTAGGGTTCTCTAAGTAGACCATCATATCATCTGCAAAGAGTGATAATTTGGTTTCCTCATGACCTACTCTAATTCCTTTAATCTCTTTTTCTTGTCTTATTGCCAAGGCTAGCATTTCTAATACAATATTGAACAGTAATGGTGATAGTGGGCAACCTTGTTTCACCCCTGATCTTATTGGGAATGGTTCCAGTTTATCACCATTACATATGATGCTAGCTGATGGTTTTAAATAGATGCTACCGACTATTTTAAGGAAAAGTCCATTAATTCCTATACTCTCTAATGTTTTTAATAGGAATGGATGTTGGATTTTATCAAATGCTTTTTCTGCATCTATTGAGATTATCATATTTTTTTTGTTAATTTGGTTATTAATATAGTCAATTATGTTAATAGTTTTCCTAATATTGAACCATCCCTGCATTCCTGGTATAAATCCTACTTGGTCATGGTGTATTATTCTGGGAATGATTTTCTGTAATCTCTTTGCTAATATTTTATTTAAGATTTTTGCATCAATATTCATTAAGGAGATTGGTCTATAATTTTCTTTCTCTGTTTTTGTTTTACCTGGTTTAGGTATCAGTACCATGTCTGTATCATAAAAAGAGTTTGGTAGGATGGACATAGGTTTTAATGAAGTTTTTTAATGTTATTTCTCAGACTAGACTTGTGGAAAAGGTGAAGAGATATGGGCTAAATCAGAGGTGTCAAACAGCAGCAGAATTGTTTTAAAATTTAATTGGAAAATTTTAACAAAACACATAAAAATGCAATCAAATATAATGTTAATATGTGGTTTTTCTAAGTCAATATGCATCCTGTACGTATCTTTAACCTTGATTTCTATTTGATTTTGTCACCACTAGGTTGTGATAATGTAGTTAGATAAATTCAAAATTGGTGGAATGGCCAAACTCAAAGAATAGTTGCTAAATGACTCAATGCCCAGTTGGCTCCGATATCTAACAAAGTGTCCTAAGGCAATGTTGGCCCAGTTTTATACAACATTTTTGTCAGTTATTTGAATAAAGACATATACAGCATGCTGGTCAGATTTGTAGATGACTCAAGGATAGAAAGGATAGTCAACATTTTATCTGATGAAGTATCATAAAATATCTTTCAAGAAGGGGTTGCCCTTCTGTGGGCAGGCATAGAAAAGTGGGCTACTAGGACAGCGGCAGAAGGAAGGGAAGAGCCAAGGAAGAAACACACACCAGAGGTCTTTTCCCAGACCCCCCCACCAGGGGAAGGCCCTGTACCCCATCCCTCTTTCTTGCCTTGTTTCTGCCAGCTCCACAAAAGTCATGGCCTAAGCAAGGCCCTGCTTCTACACTTCCTATCCATGGGGTCAGTAGATAGACAGGATGACTTTCAGTCAGCAGCAGCACCTCCATCCCCCCTGGTGTGTGTCATTTCTAAAATTTTTAATTCTGGCAAGAGGTGGAACAGTGGAGGAGGTCATAATCCCTGGGCCAGAGGCACAGCCCTGTCACCTTGTCAACTAGAAATTCAGAATTGATAGTGTTGTCATTTTCCCATACAGTGTAATGGCTGCTGCTCAACAAGACACCAAGCTATCTCTAGACATCCCTATGATGTCTGCTTCAAAGTTCAAAATGCTAGATTACATCCCACTTCCTCCTTACACTGGGAACCTGGAGTGATTGTTGGTATCCGGAGATTTATACAGGGCCAGCCCTAGGCTGACCTCTTTGAGTGATCCCCCAATGAATTAAAAAAAAAAAAGACACTCTTTGACCAGGGTCTTCCCTGAGCAGCCCTCTCCAGAGGCTGAATACCGTTTGACTATTTAAAATTACAATGACCCACACCCCTACCACCACCAGCAGTAGCAACTACAGGTGAGAACAAGGGAAGTTCTGCCTCAGTTTCCTATTCCTTGGTCAATATTGGATAAAGACTTTTATTAGATCTAGCTTTAGCTGCCATATTATTTTCACCTTTTTTGGTGGTGGTGTTTGCTTGCTTGTTTTTTTTTTCTCATTTTTCCCCTCCTGATCTGATTTTTCTTGTGCAGTATGATAAATGTGAAAATATGTTTAGAAAAATTGCACATGTTTAGGAAAGGGGTGAGGGGAGAAGAGGGCGAAAAATATGGGACACAATATTTTGCAAGAGGAATGTTGAAAATTATTTTTGCACGTATTTTGAAAAATAAAAAGCTACTATTATTATTTAAAGAGTCTATGCCTGAACTCCTCACCAGATCATCTTCCTGAGAGTACTTCCTCACTATGGCCTAATTCTAACCTCTACAACAACAACTACAACAACAACAACAAAAAAAAACAACAACAAAAAAAAAAACTAGAGGCAATAAGCTGCAGAAGAACAGCAGTGTATATGTCTATAGTCATATCATTAGTAACTAGCAGAATCAGGGATTAAACCAAAGTCATAGAATGAATAGCTCTTGCATTTTAGACCTGAAAGACACTTTCTTTTTTACTGCAAGTCCAGTAGTCTTTCAGCTACACTATTAAGCACTCCTTGTAGTTATGTAATTCATTCTCCTGTCTCCAGTAGGATTGTTGTTATTGTTCGGTCATTTAGTCATGTCTGGCTCTTTGTAACCTTATAGACCAAAGCATGTCAGCCCTTTCTATCTTACACTATCTCTCAAAGTCTGTTGACTTTGTCCATATTCAAAGTCCATATTCATTGCTTCCACAATGTTATCGAACCATCTTATCCTCTGACATCCCCTTTCCTTTAGACTTCAGTCTTTCCCAATATCAGGATCTTTTGGAATGAGTCCCAAATCCTAATTATGTGATCAACATATTTAAGCTTCCATTTGATCTTCTAGTGAATAATCTATTTCTTTAAGTATTGACTGACTTGATCTCTTTGCTGAAATCTCCAAATAAATGAATGTATACTGTATTTTAATAGTATTCCAGGAAAAGGTGTGACTAATCCCTTGGAATCTTTTCCAAGGTTTGATAACCAATACTGATGGCCAGTGTTTGTGCAAAACCCTCTTCACTTACTACTATTTTCAAACTGAAGATGGAGAACAGTTCATCAATAATCTCCTTCTTGTTTGTATATCGTATCCTATTTAAAGGCATTGCCATTCAGATGATTTGTGTTCATTTTAATCTAATTCACTTCAACAAAGATTTATTAAACAAAGTTCTATGCCTTGCCTTAAGAGGGGAAATAACACATGGATCTTTTTGTCAAGTTGCCTATAATCTATATGGAAGGATAAATACACATACATACATACACATATATGGATATTTATTTCTATGTATGTATATTTGTTCATATAGATGCATGTGTGTATACTATATAAATGTACGGATTTGCATATATATATATATATAGTGTGTGTGTTTGTGTGCATCAATAACTATGCTACAAAACAGAATAAAAATATCTATGCAGGTAGAATAGTATATTGAAAAGTTTACTGGGCTTGAATAAGATCATAAGCATAGAGATGAAAAATCAGAAGAATATTGTACACAGTAACAGCAAGATTATGTGACAATCAACTATGATTGACTTAGCTCTTCTCAGCAATGCAGTAATCTAAGACAATTCCAATAGACTTTGGAGAGAAAATATCATCTGCATCCAGAGAGAGAACTATGGAGACTGAATGTGGATGGAAGCATATTTTTTCACCTTTTTTTGTTTGTTTGCTTTTTTCTTTCTTGTGATTTCTCCCTTTTGTTCTGATGTTTTTTACAAAGGATTAATATGGAAATATGTTTAAAATGATTGCCCAACTAACATATTGTTGGTGGAGTTGTAAATTGATCTATCCAACCATTCTGGAGAGCAATATGGAATTATAACCAAAGGGCTATCAAACTGTTCATACCCTTTGATTCAGCAGTGTCTCTACTAGGCCTGTAGCCCAAAGAGATCATAAAAAGGGGAAAAGACCTACTTGTGCAAATATGTTTGTAGCAGCCTTCTTGTAGTGGCAAGAAACTGGAAAATGAGTGGATGCCCATCAGTTGGAGAATGACTGAATAAGTTATGGAATATTAATATTGTGGAATATTATTGTTCTATAAGAAGCAATCAGCAAGATGATTTTGGAAAGTCCTCGAGAGACTTTACATGAACTGATACAAAGTGAAATGAGATGAATAAAGAGAACATTGTATATAGCAACAAGAAGATAATACAATGATCAATTTTGATGGATGTGGCTCTTTTCAACAACTAGGTGATTCAAATCATTTCCTATGATCTTGTGATGGAAAGAGCCATCTGCACAGAGAAAGAGTGCTATGGGGACTGAGTATGGATCACAACGTAGCATTTTCACTTTTTTGTTGTTGCTTGCTTGCTTTTTTGTTTTCTTTCTCATTTCCCCCTTTTTCATCCAATTTTTCTTGTACAGCATAATTGTGGAAATATGTATAAAAGAATTGCACATGTTTAACATATATTGGATTACTTGCCTCTAGGGGAAGGAGTGGGGGGAAGGGAGGGAAAAAAATTGGAATGCAAGGTTATTCAAGGGTGAATGCAGAAAACTATCTATGGATATGTTTTGAAAATAAAAACCTTTAAAAAAACTGATTGTCTATGTGTAATCTATATCAGCTTGCTTGTTGTCTTGGTGAAGGAGGAGGTAATAAAAGGAAGGGGAAAAAATTGGAGCTCAAAAATCTTACAAAAATGAATGTTGAAAACTATCTTTATGTATAATTGGTAAAAAAAAAACCATTGAATTAAAAATAAAAGAAAAGATGTAAAAACAAAACAAAACAAAAAAAGCTTAGAACTGAAAGGAACCTTGCATAGTTCCTTCTCCCCCCCCCCACCAATCATTTATTGAGGATGAAACTGAGCCTTTGAGTAGCTGAAGAATAGTTAGTAAATAACAGAATATGCAATACTGTAAATATAATTGTAATAATTGCATTTGCAATATATAAGATAATAAAATATGCAAAGTCCTATAAGTCCAAAATATCATACATTCATTCCATTGTCTTATAATTCTTAGCTGGAAAACCTAAATTTTTGCTTCACTATTTATGAGCTTTTGGAGTTGAAGCAAATCACTTCCTGTCAGCCTCAATTTCCTTAAGTCTAATCTGGAAGATTTAAAGACCTGTGATGTTTATCTGGTAGTGCTATTGAGGTACAAATGAAATACTATATTGGATAAACTATATATTACCACCTGAACACAAGCTATACTCTTTAATTAAGAATTCCCTGAAAGAAAAATGTACATGTTAAGAATATAAAATTACATTATTAATAAGAAACATATTTAGTCTGAAAGTGTTTTTATAATCTCTAATTCAAAAAAGACATTTTATTCATTTTTATTAATACTGTTGTCTTTGCCTTCATTGTTGTTTTCTTCTTCCCACAATATTTCACCTTTACTATCATCCATCATGTCTGAAAGATGGCACTTTTTTTATTCTAAGGCATGGTAAATAGCTTCAGAAAATATTCTTTCTCACTGAGTTAAAATCTAGTCACACAGTAGATCCTCTTATGATATTTTTTCCACTCATTGTACAGGAATTACCCTGACAAAAGGCAATCAGAATGTATGATTAATTAGAAGCAATAACCTAGGTAATATAAAAGGAAGATTTAGGGAGGAAAGGGTATCCTATATTTGAAGCAAAGTATTAATGCTTGTGAAAATCCTCTGTAGTTATAAAGTGCCCTGAAAGTATAAGTTTTTAATGACATATAGACAAACTATGAAGAGAATTCAAAGATGTTTTTGTTTGTGAGAATCATATGATCATGTTAAAAGTAAATCAGAGATTGTAGGGACTTCAAGTGCTGTCCAGCTCAATCCTTTACTGACATATAAATCTGCAATATAATGTCGTTAATCAGTTACACCCTTAGCCCAATGCCTACCTCAGGATCCCTGTGAAAATAATAGTAAGAGAGAACATGATAATTGCTTTAAATGAAAGCCTATCCCACTTCTGTGGGACTACTAGGTGGCCCAGTGCATAGAGAGACGTGTCTGGAATCAGAAAGACCTGAGTTCAAAGTTGGCTTCAGATACTTAGTAACTCTGTGATTCTGGGCAAGACACTTAACCCTATTTGCCTAACTTTTTTCATCTGAAAAAAAAAGGAAAAAAAACACTTCAATTTCTTTCACAAGAACACCCTCAAATGAGATCACAAAGACAAATAATTGAACAACATTCCATTTCTGAATGGATGAATTTTCTTTTTTTTTAATTTTCTTTTTTTAAGTTTTTTTTTATTTTCAAAATATATTTGTAGATAGTTTTCAACATTCACCCTTGAAAAACTTGTGTTCCAGTTCTCCCTCCCATCTCCTCACCCACTCCCTTAGATAGTAAGTAATTTGATAAATGTTAAACATGTGCAATTCTTATATATATGTGTGTGTGTGTGTGTGTGTGTGTGTGTTTATATATATATATATTTTTTCCACAATTATCATGCTGCACAAGAAAAATCAGATCAAAAAGGGGGAAAAAGAGCAAGAAACAACAAGAAAAAAAGTGAAAATACTATATTGTGATCCACATTCAGTCCCCACAGTCCTCTCTCTGGGTTATAGATGGCTCCCTCCATCACAAGACCATTAGAACTGTCCTGAATCACTTCCTTGTTGAAAAGAGCCATGTCTATCAGTATTGGTTATCATACAATCTTGTTGTTGTACAATGTTCTCTTAGATCTATTCACTTCATTAATTTTGGTCCATGAAAGTCTCTCCAGGACTTTCTGAAATCATCCTGCTGATCCTTTTTTATAATAATATTCCATAATACTTATATACTATAACTTATTTAGCTATTCTCCAGCTGATGGGCATCCACTCAATTTTGAATGGATCAATTTTCAAGAGAGATTTTTTTGAGTATAACTTTACTCTCTTTAACACTTATCTATTGGTCCAAGTTCTTCTGTTTTCTATTCTAATCAAGCAACATTTATTAAATGCTAATAATGTGCCAGGCACTGTGCCAAGCACTGAAAATACAAAAAAAAGGCAAAAGAGAGTCCCTGCCCCCAAGGAGCTTATTTCTAGTTCATAGTAGTTCATTACTATGTAAACTCTATATTTATGTATCATTATCTGAGACCATAAGGACTATTGTTTTCTTCACAAAATGTTTCTTTTGCTTTACTAGACACCTTACATTATATTCATTGAGTCATACTTTGCATTTTCATTAATAAATAACAATAGCTATCATTTATATAGCAACCTCAGATTTACAAAGTGTTTTACATACATCATCTCATTTCATCTTAACAACATCTTGAAAGGTAAGTGCCATTATTATTCTCATTTTGTATATGAATAAACTGAGACTACCTGATTTTTCCATGGTCATATAGCTAGTTAGTGTTTGTGAGAGGATTCAAAGTTATTCTTCCTGACTTCAGGCCCAGCACTTTAGCAGCTTAGTATATTCTATGCTCTAGTTCTATGTTCTAGTGGAGTATAAGTACAAAGAATGAAGCAAACACTTTGCATGAGGAGTATGTATTCTAATGGGAGAGACAAAAATTTATGTTTATTTTATGCACATATAATGTACAGACACATATATGTAACTGTTTATACCTTTCTATATATGCCGGGTGTATATAAGCATGTGTGTATATGTATACATTATACAAATGTGTATATACAGCATAAACATAAAATTAATAAATACATATATACAAGCTAACTTGGGAGGGATTGTTATATGTAGACAGCTTTTTATTTCAAATTCCATTTTTAGCTTAAAGCTCTTTTGATTAGATCCACAAATCTCCAGGCAAATACATTTTTCCTAATATTCAATAAAAGTTCATTGTCCTTGCACCAGAGACCATCTTTCCAGTAATTTAGACTATAGCAAATCCAAATTCTATTGTGAGGCCATTTTCTCATCTTGTTTTTCATTTTCAAGTATTCTTTGCTCTCAAAGTCCTTATGTTCTGGCTTCTTTTGTCCTCACAAATGAGATGCTAACTCCCATCTCTATGCCTTTGCACCAGCTGCCCCAAATGCCTGGAGTGCCTTCCTTCTTTACCTCTGACTCATAGTGTTCCTCATTTATTTTAAGATGTGTCTCAAATAAAATGCATCTCTATGAAGCCTTTCCTGATTCCTCCCAAATGTTCAGTCTCTCTTTCCCAATGTAAGAAAGAAAGACAGAGAGACAGAGATAGAAAGAGAAATGTGTGTGTGTATGTGCATAGATGTATGTCTATATATATATGTGTGTGTGTGTGTGTGTGTGTACTATATATATAATATGTATATATATATATGCTATAATATATAATAGTATTAGTATATTATTCATGTTACTACATTTATAGTAACATACCTGCAACTTAGTAATACACATAATATATACATTACCATGATATGTGTATAATAGTACATATATTAGCATAATACCAATATATAATACTGAAATTTTTAAGTAACACATAAATACATACATATCCATATCAATACATCTAGCTCTAGATTTATTATCTATATCTATAAATAAATAGAAAATATATGTATATAGATAGGTAAATAGATATAGACATTACTCCCCAACTAGAATGCAAGTTCCTTAAGAGCAAATAGTGTCAACCATCCTCAGCATCTAGTACAATACTTGGTATAAAAAAAGTAGTAGATAAATGTTTGATGGTTGGTTGATTCAGTCAGCAACATTGACAAAAACAATGATATATTTGTTTAATTTATTGTCACTGATAAACCAAAGGGTAATGAGGTATTCCTTTAGGACTTTCAATTTCTTAATAAGGTAACTAATACATATCAAATCTATGACAGACATTATTTCATTCAACAGAAAAAATACTCACCCTGCAAAAGACTTTCAGAAGAGTAAGAGAAGGAAAATATGTAAAAATACCCACAATAATTCTCAGAAAAAAATTGAACTCAGAGCTACCACTGGGGCAATATTCCAGTGAATCCCCTAGCTCCCCCCAAAAAAGCATATTGTTCCTTCCAAACTCATGATTCCTCCTATAATTTAGACATCCCCCAAAAAATGCCTTTTGGAGGTTTAAGACAGACAGCTTCTTGCCATTCAAATCTGTTGTGTTAGCAGGGGATTTTCACTCTTTTTTTATGTTCTTATCTTACCTATATCCACATCCTTCACCCTATTATGTCATGAGTTTGCTGTCTGCACAAGACATGTGGGCAATAATTTTCTTCCTTTAACAGACATATTGCTTGGGAATCTATCACTAGAAATCTGATTTCTCAAATTTTCAAACTATGAGTTATTCTTGAGGCAGCTCTCAAGACTAGCATTGTATGAAAAATAAGAGAATGAATAAATAAGTAGATGAATGAATGAAAAAGCAGTTACAATGTGCAAAACACTGGGGTTACAAATTTTAAAAGGGAGAGATTCCCTGCTCTCAAAGAGCTCACATTCTAAAGAGATTTAACATATATATAAAGATTTAGCTTCCAAAAGGCAGTTGGAAAACCCAGTTTTCCAGATGGCAAGCAATTTGGTTTGGTTAGATTATAAAGCGGAGATAAGGCTGAGGTACAAATACATCTTCTTTAATGTCATTTTGATCTATTAAACCATATCTGTTTCTGAAATTGAACCACTTGACAATGCCAAGGAATTTGGTGATGAAAATTTTCTTACCAGCTTCTCAGTAGTTATTGCTGCTGTGTAGATGGTTACCTATCCAGTTCATAACTGTTTTTCTTTGGATTCAGATTTGCCATATAGCTTTGTCCCTTCCTTAGAGTGGTAGTCCTTCAGCTTTTGGCATTATTGTTGCTATAGGTAGCAGTGGCAATGGTGGTGGTGAGAATGATGATTACAGGACTCTCTGGCTCCACTAGGGTTGCTTTCCTGTACAATTATGGGAGGAATCAGGTTTCAGGAAGAGCTATTAGTCTGAAAGGCTCTTTACCGTATTGGGTAGGATTGTCTCCAGTAGGGCATGAAGGGAAATAATGGTGTTTGCAATGGTTTCATGTACTTGGAAAATACTACTTATGGTTGATCAAATGAATTAACTAAATAATACTGAAGATTATTAAGCAGCTAGTAGCTCAGTGAATAGACCACTGGCCATGGAATCAGGAATACCTGAGTTCAAACCCATCCTCAGAAACTGATTAGCTGCATGACTCCAGGCAAATCATTTAGAAGAAAATGGCAAAGTACTCCAATATCCTTGACAAAAAAATCCTCATTGGTCATATTGACATGCTATGGTCCACAGGGTCATGAAGACTCAGATGTGACTCATCAATTGTTAAATTTCTTAAGTTTAAAGGAATAATATGTTATAGTGGGAATGGAGAATAAAAAGAAAAGAATTAGTTCCAACTCTGAAATTTATTATTTGTGTGAAAATGTGTTCCACCTTGCTAAACCTTTTTCTTGGTCTATAAAGTGGGCATAAGTTCCAATGATCTTGTGATGAAGAGAGCCATCTACACCTAGAGAGGACTGTGGGAACTGAGTATGGATGGCAACATAACATTCTCACTCTTTTTGTTATTGTTTGCTTGCATTTTGTTTTCTTACTCATTTTCTTTCCTTTTTGATCTGATTTTTCTTGTGCAGCAATATAATTATATAAATATGTTTACATATTTTGGATTTAGCATATATTTTAACATGTATAACATATATTGAATTGCTTGCCATCTAGGGGAGGGAGGGAGGGAAAGAAGGGGAAATCTGAAACACAAGGCTATCCAAGGGTCAATGTTGAAAAATTATCTGTGCATATGTTTTGAAAATAAAAAGCTTTGATAAAAAGCAAAACAAAACAAAAACAAAAGTGGGCATAATAACATTTGTACTATCTATTTTGCAGGTTTGATGCCAAGAAAGCATTTTGTAAAACTTAAAACACCAAAGAAGTATGAGTCATTATTTATTATTCCAGGGGCAGCTGGTAAGGAGCTAAAGCAGTTGAGAGAGAAAGTTGAACTGGATGTGAAATGAACAATATGACTGGGAAGAAACGGAGATCTCAGTCATAGACTCACCAATCAGGAGAGCAGCCTCAGGACAATTATCCAGATGTAAGCAAGGTGGTTGGTGGGAAGGTGAAGAAATACAAAGTTAGTTGAACTGAGAAATTAAATAATAAATGACAGAGCTAGGATTCTAACCAATGCCCTCTGGAACAAAATCCAAAATTCTTTCTATTATTGACTCCCTCATTTTACTAATGAGAAAACTGAGACTCAGAAAGAAGTGACTTTTCCAAGGTCAAAGTGAAAAGGTAATAGAATTGACATCAGAACCCAGATGGTCTGATTCATTGTTAAATATTCTATCCAGTACATCATGATGTTTCCTATTACTTCAAAGCATGGTTACTTATGTAGCCAAATTGCCTTGTCTATATTCACATAATTCCCTTTTTTGCAAAGGAGTATTAATATAAGTTAGGCTATTTAGGTGGAGATGTAAAATGTACTGACAAAGTCAAGCTGACTTCCTGAGATAAGGGAGTACTGTTCTCAGGGAAAATCTTTGGCAGAAGTTTTGCTATTTTTCTTTAAATATTTTCTGTCAATACATGCATCACCCTGTCTGGTATATGTTTATATTGAAGGATTAACTAGGTATGCATATAGGTAGTGTCAACTATCTCATCTAGTCCAGAATGTATTGAAGAAGAACCTGATGATTAGTGCCTGATATTGTAAGACAAAATAGTTGACAAAAGAATCAATGAATGAATGAGCAAATGATTAAATAAATGAAAGAAAACTGAAAGGACACATTTAATGCATTTGTTGATTTTGGTTGCCCTATTATTGTAGTACTATGTGGTTCTAAAGAGAAGGAATTGTCCAATTGCTGTAAGATGAGCACAAATTTCCTTCCTCTTCAATATTGCATATTGATTACAGAATGATACTTACAGAGTTAGAAACAACTTTATTGACTATCTGGTTCATCCTATATCTGAAAATAAATCTATATTTATATTATACCTGACAAGTGATTATTTTTCTCTTACTTAAAGAACTTCAATAAGGAATAATCCACTATTTCCCTAAACAGTCCAATCTACTTTTGAATATCTGTAATTACTTGGCAATTTTTTTCTTATATTCTGGTCAAACTTGGGTCTAACTTTACCTATTACTCTCAATAAAATAGAAAAACCTAGCCACTCTCTCATATGAAAACCTGTAGATCTGAAGAAAACCATTGTGTCTCTCTAAGCCTTCTCTTCTCCAAGCTAAACATTTTCAATTGTAGGCAGAGAAGGTAGGGAGAAAGGAAAGAAGAAAAGAAGGAAGGAAGGGAGGGAAGGAGGGAGGGAGGGAAGGAGGGAGGGAGGGAAGAAGGGAAGGAAGGAAGGAAGGAAGGAAGGAAGGAAGGAAGGAAGGAAGGA
>JAJPUD010000775.1:171693-225992 GCA_023553655.1 Myrmecobius fasciatus | reverse complement strand
AAGGAAGGAAGGAAGGAAGGAAGGAAGGAAGGAAGGAAGGAAGGAAGAAAGAAAGGAAGGAAGGAAGGAGAAAGAGATCAGAGGTAAGAGGGAAGGAGAGAGGGATGGAAAGAGGGAAGGAGAAAGGAAGGGAAGAAGAAAGGAAGGAAAGAAGGGAGAGAGGGAGGAAAGAAGGGAGGGAGAAAGAAAGGAAAGAAGGAAGAGAAGGAGGAAAGAAGGGAAGGAAGTAGTAAAGGAGGAGAAGAAGGGGGAAAGAGAGAGGGAGAGAAGGAGAGAGTAAGAAAAGAAGGAATAGAGGGAGGAAAGAAGGGAGGGAGGAAGGGAAGGAGGGGGGAAAAGAGGGGAAAAGGGAAGAAGGGAGGGAGAGAGGAAGGGAGGAGATAAGAGAGGGCAGATAAAGGGAGGAAGAGTAGGAAGGAGGAAGGGAGGGAGGAAGGGAAAAAAGAAGAAGGGAGGGTAGAAGGGAGGGATGAAGGAAAAACAAAACATTGATTAAACAGTATATGCAAAGCACTGGGTGTTGGGGATCCAACTAGAAAACCAGTAACAGCCCCTAATCTCAAAGAGCTCACATATATATATAAGGGATTTTATTTAAAGTGAGATAAAGAATTTCCTGGTGTAATCCAAAAATACATGAAACCTAATAAGGTAGACCCAGAGTTTGTTATAAGAAGATATTGGGCTCTGAAATAGAAATTAATAAGAATTAAAAGAATAGGGATAGGAATTGGATCTGTGATCCAGTTGCTGGATTTCATTGTAATAGGGAACTTCCAAAATGAGAAAACTATTTCTACCAATTCAGCTTGGAACCTTATCTACAACTTAGAGACTTGGAACATTGCCTAGAATACTTATGAGTTCAGTCCAAGATCATACATAGAGTATGTGTCAGAGGCAGCATTTGAACTTTGGTATTCTTGGCTATGTCATAAATATAATTTGTAATTTTTTTAGAATCTGAGAACCCTACAGTTATAAGGAATCAAAGAAGCCATCCAGTCTAAGCCATTGCTGGAATGGGAACATCCTACATACACATCTATAAGTGCTTGTTCTGTGTTTCCTTGAAAACTTCCAGGGATGGGAAATCCACTATGCATCATTCTCTAACATTTTTGGACAGCAATAATGATTATAAAGTTTGGAAGGAAGAGTTCTCCCTATATCCAGCCAAAATTTGTGTTTCTTTATAAATTGCTAATAAGATTAGGGTGTTTCCTATATTACAACCAGTGGCTTAGAGTATTTCCTAAAATCATTCAGGAAAACTTGATGGAAAATGTTTTATGAGCTAATTGCATGTATCACTTGCAGTGCCAAATAATATACCAATCCTGTACATCATGATGAAATATGGCAATGACAAACTATTGTATGAGGGTGTGTGTCTGATGAAAAATATTCTTAGAAAAGAAAAACTAATAGATAAAAACCAGTCAATATGCCCAAAGAACTACATGGAGCACAGGGGGCTGATACCTGACAATAGGTTCAGAAATATTCTTCAGATAAAAATATCAGAACAAGATAGTTCATCTGGCAATGTAATTTAATAGATAGCACACTGGACTTATTTAAAAGATCTACATTTGATTCCTATCTCCAACACTCATTAGCGGTTTGTTTGCCCCAAGAATTTAACTATTAAAATGTTTAGTTTCTTCGCCCATTAAGTGAAGATAATAAAATGTTATGGAAATTTGAAATCAGGATTGCTATGTGGTCAGGATCAAAATTTTGCTCAGTATCAGTTCCTTCTTATGTAAAATAGAGATAATACTACTTCTTACCTCCTATGATTGTTGTGAAGTCAAATGAGTTACTGTCTGCACAATGTGCTACAAACCTTAAAGCATTCAATAAACATCAGGTATTATTATTATTTATGAAGAAGGTCTAACCTCCTTCCCTCTGATTCTATACTCACTAAAAATCATTTTGGGTAGGGGATGGAGGCAGAGAGTGGGTAGGTAAGGTGATTTACTAATTAGACTTGCCCATAAGGAGTAGGTATGTTGAGCTGGTGATAAACATCATTTTTAGACCATTACATGCTCCATTATAATTAATAGAATTAATTTTTTTAATCAACCAATCTCTTTTGAATTTAGCTAGCAATATTCTTGGTGATTTCATTGGTTCCCATTGTTTTGACTACCATTTCTATACATGTTTCTTCCAAACCTATTTATATAATGGCAATATATCTCCTGGGCACTATTGTTACCAGTTGCCTGCCAGGCATCTGTACCTGGACTTTCAAGTCCATCTCAGGTCCATCAGACATCTCAAGTTCAACAAATCCAAAGTAGAATTCATTCTCTCCCTCTCCTCAGACCATCCTGTTGTTAACTTTCCTGTTTCTGTTAATGGTATTATTATGCTCCACTCATGGTCAACACCTAGTTCAGAACATGATCTCTTTCTAGAAGTTGGACTGCTAACATAGCTTCCTAATTTGTTTCCTTTATTCTATTGTCTTTCTTCTTCCATCTTTCATAAACAATTTCTGAGTTGATATTCCTGAATTATTCATCTACAGTGGCTCCCTACTGCCTCTAGAACAAAATATGTTTGGCATTTAAAGCTTTTTACAATCTGCATCTAGCCCATCTGGCCATACTGCTCCCCTATTACTCCCCCTCACACGTCCTACTTCCAGTAAATTTTGCCTATTTGGTTTCGCCCAAATCACAATATTTTGGTACAGGCAATCTCTTGTCCCTGAAATTTTCCTATTTCTTATCTTTCACTCTGAATGTTTAGTTTTTCAAGTGCTAAATCCTTTAAAAAATCGTTTGTGATCTTTGCCTTTGTTAAGAGTTCCAAGCTAAGTGTTACAGTGGATAGAGCACAGAACATGGAGTTAGGGTTTCAGATCTGGCCTCAGATATTTATGGAATGACTCTGAACAAATCACTTAACCCCTGTCTGCCTATTTTCTCAATTGTAAAGTGATATCTACTTCACAGGGTGGTTATGAAAATCACATGAGGTAATATTTATGAAGTTCTTTGATGTCTGACATTTAGTAGGTATTTAATAATTTTTCCCTTACACTTTTCCTCAAGAATTACTTTATATTTAAGATGTATATACAAGTCCTCAGTTTTAATACTTCCTCCCACAGAAAACTATGAAAACTTACTATATCTTTCAGAGGGAATAGAATCTTGGGAAAGAATTACAGGTGACTCTTTTTCTGGAGATAATAACTGGCATGATTGGAGAAAGACTATGTTGGGTACAGAGAAAAGATTAAAAAAAATGTCTTTCCTGAGAGGCTGAAAGAGATAATCTTTGAGAAAACCTAAGAGAGAATTTCTTGGAGAACTGAGTTTAACTCTTACATTGTAGAGAAGAAATCCTAAAGATGATTCTTAACAGACTTTGACTGCCATCCTAAGAGAGTTATATATATATATATATATATATATATAGATATAGATATAGATATAGATATATATGCATATATATAATTATATAGATATATATACACATGCATATATATATATATAATTTTCCAGAGTTGCATTTGATGGTTATTGATGATTCTACCTATGACCTTTCTCACTGCTATTTAAACTTTTAAATGTATTTGTGTCATTTGTTAGTCATTACTAATTTACTGTTTGTAAGTTTCATAGCTGACAAAATGAATTGTTATTGAAGTCTATGAGAAAGGAGAGAAAACTTATGGGAAAAGAAGCTTTGGGGGGTTTTGGGTTTAATTTGTAAACTGGCATAGGTTCTAATTAAAGATATTGTATATTTATATTTATGAGAAAATGTAAGAATATACCCTTTAATTTTGTAAGAATACATAATAAGAATTCAGGGATTTAGTAACAGAGTGAAATTTGTAGCTTTATCAATATTGTCAACTAGTATAATGTACTGTATTGTGTACTTGACCCAATCTATATTAAATCAATTTTGAATTTACTTATCTGAAAACATATTAAGATTCCAATAGAATATAAGCTATTTGAGAGTTGGTACTATTTAATTCTGACTGAATCACCATCACTATATAGTAGAAGTTTAATAAATATCCACTGATTTACTTTGAATTGTTTCCCAGGATCTAATCAGACTTAAGTATTTCGACTAATTCTATAATGTTTTATAATGAGTTTTGTGATGTGTAAAGCTGATCACTAAGACTCTGGGCCTGTGGGTATATATTCAGATACCCTAGGAGCCCCTGTTTAAACTAGTCAATTGATCTTCCTCCTCTCCATCTTGAACATAATATCATGTAAGATATGCAACACGCAATAGTTTCTTAGAATACTCAATTTCACATAAACTATATTCTGTCCTCCAAGCATAGTTTAGGGTCAGAATACTGTGAGACAGACCTTAATTTTCAAATATGTACTCAAGATTACAACATTAGAATGTCTTCTTTAGTTCAAAAAAGAGAGTAGAGCCCATCATAAGGCATATCCTACACGGTCAACCTATAAAATTCAAGGGGCAATGAAACTTCAGCAATGACTTCCCTAATTGGCTTTGAGTTTTGCAGTAAGCTCCTTTCCACCCACATGCTGTCCCTTTAAAGAAACATTTTAACACTTTGCAAAATTCTGAATATTTTATGAAATATGAAATATAAAAAAATCTGAGGCAGATGTCTCAAAATGTTTGGAGATTAATACAAGTAAAAAGTCATCTCTTCTCAGCACTGGAATATGAGAGAGAACTAGCTGAAGATGTGATACTAGCTGATGTGCACAGGTAGAAAGAATAGTTGACAAAATAATTAAAATCAGGCCCTTATTGATACATTTAGGATTAAAGATATTTTTCCTTTGATTTATATAAGGTTTTCACCCAAGTTTAAATTCACCTATTTATGCCAAACCCATAGCACAGTGACCTGAACACAGTATATAAAGATGATTGATTAATCCATGTTGTTTATTGAAAATGATAAAAATGTATTTGAATCTCTCCTGGTAAGTTTGTATTTCAAATTCTGAAGTTTGTCACAAGAACTCAAGCTCATTCAACACTTTTATTTGCTAAAACATAAAAATTATGATTGCTCACAATAGATATATAGCCAAAATACAGGTTTGTCACTTTGCACATTATTGTTTTTGATATAACAAAGAAGCTACTGCTGCTGAACTGTAGGAGCAAGAAAAAAACAGGTAAAATAAATAGCTCCAAGGAAATTATACTTAATATGTGTAGAGAACTAATTAAACAGTACCTAACTACTCTTAATTAATTCAAGTCACTGGGGTCAAATAAGTTTTATCCCAGAAATAGTTGGTGAATGTTATTTTCCTATCACTGCCAATAATCCTTCAAAAAATATGATTTAAAAAAATTTTCCTAGTGGGGAAAAAATTCACAGATTAGGAAAGGGTAATGCTGACTTAATTTTCAAAAATTTTCAAAAAATAGTCACTTCTGGGGCTCAAGCCAAGATGGTGGAATAGAGGAAACAGCCAAGCTCTCCCAACATTCCCCTCCAAACAATTTAAAAATAATACTTGATAAAAAATTCTGTTAGCTCTGGCAGAGCTAACAAATGATCAGGGCAGGGCATTTTGTAGCTCAATCTCTGGAGCAATCTATCTTCAGGAGAAAAAATTGCTATTCCACTGCAAGCAAGCACATAAACCACTAAGCTTGTTGCAAGACAGCAGCAAGTCCTTTAGCTACATTATAAGAGGTTTGCAACAGTACCCTGTTCATTCCAAGAGCAGAACCCAACTTTTACATAAAGTACAAAGTCACAAATAGAAAAATTAGCAAAAGCAAAAATAAATAAATAAATAAATAAATAAGCCTGACTTGGAAAGTTACAAACTTAGAAAGGATAAAATCAAAGCAGGTACATTAAAAAAGGCTCAAAAAAGTTTAAATTGGTTTCAGATCCAAAGAGAACTGCTGAACAAGCTGAAAAAACAAATTTTAATAATCACATAGAAGGAAAATTGAGAGAGAAAATGATGGTAATAAAAGAATCACAGAAAAAAAGAATCAACACTATGTGACTGAAAATGGTTGAAAGAAGCCAGGAAAAAAGCCTGAAATCTCCCCAGTTTCCCTCAGGAACAACACTAAATCAAGACTCTAACTGAATTCTGGAGTAACAGAACCCACAGAAAGACAATGAAATTTTTTTCTGGCTTAAGGTAATTTAAAGAACTTCAGAAAAGGTTTCATTTGGGTAAAAAGGAAACACAACCTAGAAAGGCAGTGTGCAGGTGGACAAGCAGGAGGCTCTTAGCTACAAGACAAATCAGCAGCCCAAATCCCTCAGTTCTGATACATCAATTCAGTGGCACAGCAGGCCAACTATGAAGTCTCCAACCCCAGTGGAAAAGGCGAATTGTGAACTCCGAAACCCCAACATAACAGGTACAATTATGCTGGACCACCACAGCACAGTGGGCAAGCACCTCAGAACCCAGCACCCTGAAGTCAATCAGTGATAAGGACCTTGTCAAAAAGAAGCTTGGGATAGTATATCCTGTGTCCTAGGAGCAGAGTTCAATTTTTTTTAAAATGAGCAAAAAAACAAAAAGAATCCTGACTGTAGAAAAATTATTTTGTGACAGGGAAGATCAGAACAAACTCAGAAAAGAACAGCAATGGCAAATTTACTATATGTGAAGTCTGAAAGGGAATATGAAATGGTCTCAAGCTCAAAAAATTCTCTTGGAAGTGCTCAAAAAAGGATTTTTTGAATCAAGTAAAAGAGAAGAAAAATCAGAAAAAGAAATGGGAGTTATGCAGGAGAATTAGAGGAAAAAAAGAATTAACAGGTTAGAAAGGGAAACATGAAAATTTTCTAAAGAAAGCAACTCCTTAAAAATAAAATTTACCAGAATGTGAGGAAGGGGGACTCAACAAAAGAAAAAAAAATTTTTTTTTTGCTTTTTTGCTTTTTGCTAAGGCAATTGGGATTAAGTGACTTGCCCAGGGTCACACAGCTAGGAAATGTCTGAGACCAGATTTGAACTCAGGTCCTCCTGACTTCAGGGCTGGTGCTCTAACCACTGTGCCACCTAGCTACCCCCGCCACCTGGCTGCCCCAAGAAAAAAAAATTTTTAAATACTTTAAAAGTAGAATTGGCCAAATGGAAAAAGGAGATAATTAAACTAATTGAGAAAATTCTTTAAAATTAAAATTGGGATGTGGAAGCTAATGAGTCTGTAACACATCAAGAACCAATCAAACAAAATCCAAAAAATGAAAAATTAGAAGAAAATGTAAAATAATCTTATTGTAAAAATAACTGATTTGGAAAATAGATTCAAGAAAGAGTATTTTAAATGTATTGGACTACCTGAAAGTCATAACCAAAAAAAGAGCCTGGATAACATCTTTCAAGAAATTATCAAGAAAAAATGCCCTGATATCTTAAAAGCTGAGGGTGAAAATAGTCATTAAAGAATCCATCTGTCAAAAAAGAGCCAAGAAAAGGCTTTTTCAGTGGAGAAGAAGTTAGGGAATGAATAAACCTCGTTCTCATCAGAATTGGATCAAAGAAGAAATAAGAGACACTAAATATGGACATAGAAATATATCTTACACTGCAGGAAAGTGGGAGGGGAAGGAAATACAAGAAGGGCAGATAGTAGAAGGGAGAACATATTGAGAGGGAATGTCCAGAAGCAAAACTCTTTTGAGGAGGAACAGAATAAAAGGAGAGAGAAAATATAATAAATAGGGTTAAATTCAGTTAACAATAGTAATCATAAAAAGAATTTTGAAGCAAATTTCTCTGATGAAGGCCTCATCTCTCAAACATATAAGGAAGGGATTTAAATTTATAAAAAGAGCTATTTCCCAATTGACACATGAGCAAAAAAATATGAGCAGTTTTCAGATGAACTATACTCTTAACTCAGTGATTAGAGTATTGCAAATTAAAACAATTTTGAGGCACTAACTCTTACCTATTAGATTGGCTAATGGGCCAGAAAAGGAAAATGACAAATGTTAGAGGGTGTATGGGGAAAATGAGACATCAATGCATTATTGGTGGAATAGTAAACTGATCCAACCATTCTGTAAAGCAATTTGAAGTATGACCAAAGGGCTATAAAGGCATGTATACTCTTTGACCTAACAATACCACTACTAGGCATGTATCCTAAAAAAAAATTTTAAAAGAAAAGAAAAGTACCTATATGCATGAAAATATGTATATTTTCCTCTTTTCTGGTGGCAAAGAATCAGAAATTGAAAGGATGCCCATCAACTGGGGAATGGCTAGATAAAATGTGAAATATGATTATGATGGAATACTCTTGTGTTATAAGAAAGATGAGCATAAAGCTGTCAGAAAAACCTGAAAGTCCTCCATGAGTTCATGAAAAGTGAAATGTACTGTGTAAAAAATAATAGCAATATTATGGGATGATCAGCTGTGAATGACTTTGCTATACTCAGCAATACAATGATCTAAGATTGAAAGATTTATAATGAAAAATACTATCCATAACCAGAGAAAGAACTAATTGTGTCTATATATGGATTGAAACATACATATTTAAACTTTATTGTTCTTGAGGAATTTTTTGGAGAGTAGATCTTCGTTTTCTTTTGCAACATGACTTTTATGTAAATAGTTTGCATAGCTTCAAGGGATGTGAGAGATGGAGAGAGGATGGAAGAGAAGCTAGAACTCAGTATTTTAAAAACAAATGTTAAAAATTTTTTACATGTAACTGGAGAAAATTAAATACGAAATAAATGGGAAAAAAGAATCCACCTATCACCTTCTGAAAGAAATCCCAAAATGAAAACTCCAAGGACTATTGCAGCCAAATCCCATAATTATCAGATCAGAAGAAAATACTGCAAGCAGCCAGAAACAATTTAAATACCAAGAAGCCACAATCAGGATTACACGGGGTATAGCACCTTTGAATTTGAAGGATCAGAGGGCTGGAAATATGATACTCTGGAAGGCAAAGGAACTTCAAGTACAACTAAGAATCAACTATCCACCCCAAAAAGAAAAAATGAGTATAATCTTGCAGGGGAAAAGATGGATATTCATTCAAACAGGGAACTTTCACAATTGCCTGATGAAAAGACCAGAGCTGAACAGAAAATTCAGTCTTCAAATATAAGATTCAAGAGAAGTATAAAAAAGTAAACAAGGAAAGGAAGGAAATAATATGTCATTCAATACAATTAAACTGTTTACATCTCTACATGGAAACATGTACTTGTAGCTTGGGATAACTTTCTGTTGAGTCAGTTACAAGGGGTATAAATATAGTATATAGCCATAAGTTTACTTTGATGTGATCATCTAAAAAAATAAGGGATGGGGAAAAATTGTACTGGGAGAAGAGGAAAGAGAGTGGTAGAGTAGGGTAAATTATACTACATGAAGAGATGCAAAAGACATATTACAGTAGAGGGAAAGAATGGGGTAAGCATTATTGGAATCTTACTGTCAATAGACTTGACTCAATAAGGAAATAACATACACGCTTAAGTGGTTATAGAAATTTATCTTACCCTATTAGGAAGTCAGAGAAAAAAGGGAAAAGAAAAAGGAATGGAGAAGACTCATAGAAAGGACAGAAAAAAGAGGGGAAAGAAAAAAAAGGGAGGGAGCTATTAAAAGAGAGGGCAGATTGAGGGATATGTGTGTCAGAAACAAAACATAGGTGAGAAGGGACATGGTAAAAGAAAAAAATAAAAATGAAAAAATAGAATGCAGGGAAATGCACAATAAGTAATCAAACTGAATGAGATGAACTCTTTCACAAAACAGAAGCAGTGGATTAAAAGCCAGAATCCTACAGTATGTTGTTTACAAGAAACACATTTGAAGCAGAGAAATGCACACAGAATGAAGGTAAAAGGTTGGGCTAATATATATGTATTATTCTTCAGCTGAAGTGAAGAAAAAAAAAGCTGAGGTAACAATCTTGATCTCATAAAAAAGCAAAAGCAAAACTAGATCTATTTTAAAAAGATAACAAAGGAAACTATGTTTTGCTGAAGGGTACCACAGACAATGAAATAATATCAATACTAAACAAATATGCACCATCTAGTATTGCATCCAAATTCCTAGAGAAATTAAATGAGTTACAGGAAGAAAAAAATAGCAAAACTATACTACTGGGGGATCTCAGCTTCCTTCTTTCAAAATTAGATTAATCTAACCACAAAATAAATAAGCTGAGGAGGTGAGTAGAATTATAGAAAAGTTAGACATTTTAGACCTGTGGAGAAAACTGATTGGAGTTTAAAAAGAATATATTTTTTCTCAATGGTAAGTGGCATCTGCACAAAAACTGACCATATATCAGGGAAAAAAACTTCATAATCAAATGCAAAAAGGCATAAATATTAAATGCATTCTCCTAATTATGATGCAATAAAAAGTATATGTTGTAAAATGCTGTGGAAATATAGACTAAAAACTAATTGAAAACTAAACAATGTAATAATCCTAAAGAATGAGTGGGTGAAACAACAAATCATAGAAATTATCAATAATTTTTTTTCCAAAAGAATGACAATAATGAGACAAAATGCCAAAACTTATGGGATGCAGCCAAAGCAATTATTAGGAGAGATTTTCTATCTCTAAATGGTCTGTGAATAAAATAAAGAAGAGATCAATGAATAGAGCATGCAACTAAAAAAGCTAGAACAAGAATAAATTTAAAATCCTTAAATACCAGTTTAGAAATTCTGAAAATCAAAGGAGATATTAATAAAATTGAAAGTAAGATAACTATTGAACTAATAAATAAAATTAAGAGTTTATTTTATTAGAAAAAACATCAATATAGATACACCTTTGCTAATTTTTTTTAGAAAAAAGAAGAAAACCTTATAGCCAGTATCAAAAATGAAAAAAGTGAATTTGTCACTAATGAAAAGAAAATTAAAGCAATAATTAGGAGCTATTTTGACCAACTACATGTCAATAAATCTGATAATATAAGTAAAAGGGATGAATATTAACAGAAAAGTGTATAAAATACTTAAATAACTCCATTTTAGAAAAAGAAATTGAACAAGCTATTAATGACCTTCCTAAGAAAAAAATCTCCAGGGCCAGCTGAATTTACAAGTGAATTCTATGAAACATTTAAAAAATAAGTAATTCAAATACTATATAAATTATTTGGAAAAATAGGCAAAGAAGGAGTCCTGCCAAATTTCTTTTAAGAAACAGATATGGTGCTGATACCTAAACCAGAATAAGTCAAAACAGAGAAAGAAAATTATAGATCAATTTCCTCAGTGTTGACGCAATTGATGTTGAATGTTGATGCAAAAAGTTAAATAAAAACATTAGCAAGAGATTATAGAATATATAAACAAGATAATACAATATGTGATCATATCAAGGAATACCAGGAATGATTGGTTCAATATTAGGAAAACTATTACCACAATTGACCATATGAATAACAAAATTAATAGAAATCATATGATTATCTCAATAGATGCAGAAAAAGCTTTTGACTTTAAAATACAGCACCCATTCTTATCAAAAACACTAGAGAAACTAAGAATAAATAGTACTTGAAGTAATAAGCAACTTTAGTAAGGTTGCAGGATATAAAATAAACCCACATAAATCATTAGCATTTCTATGTATTATCAACAAAGCCCAAATGCAAGGAATAGAAAGAGAAATGTTACTTAAAATAACTTTACATGATATAAAATAATTGAGAGTCTACTTAACAAGACAAACCCAAGAACTATATGAACACAATTACAACACATTTTTCACAAAAATAAAGTCAAATCTAAACAACTGGAAAAATATCATTTGCTCATAAGTAGGCCTAGCTAATATAATAAAATTATAATTCTACCTAAATTAATCTACTTATTCAGTGCTATACCAATCACACTGCCAAAATATTATTTTATTGAGGTAGAAAAAAGGATTACAAAATTCATCTGGAAAAATAAAAGATCAAGAATATTAAAGTAATTAATGAAAAAAAAATGCAAAAGAAAGTGGCCAATTTGTACCAGACCTAAAACTTTATTATAAAGTGGCAATCATCAAAACCATTTGGTACTGGCTAAGAAATAGAGTGGTTAACCAAAGGTTAGGCCCACAAGACATAATAGTCGATAACTAAAGTAATTTACTACTTAATAAACCCAAAGACTCCAGTTTCTGGGATAAGATGTCATCATTTGACAAAAAATGTTGTTCCCCAACATTTTTTCAACTGGAAAATAGTATAGCAGGAACTAGGCATAAATTAATATGTCATACTCTATACCAAAATTAAGTTTAAATGGATTCATGATTTAGATATAAAGGGTGATACTATAAGTAAAATGGGAGAGCAAGGCATAGTTTGCACATAAAATCTTTGGGAAAGAGAGGAATTTATAACCAAGAGAGAAATATACAATATTATGAAATGAAAAATTGGATAATTTTGATTACTAAAGTTTTTGCACAAACAAAGCTAATGAACCAAGATGAGGAGAGCAGAAAGTTGGAAAACAATTTTTATAGCCAGTGTTTCTGAAAAAAAAAATCTTGTTTCTAAAAAGTATAAAGAACTGAGTCATATTTATAAGAATATAAATCATTTACCAATTGATAAATGGTCAAAGGGTATGAACAGGCAGTTTTCAGATGAAAACATTAAAACTATCTATATGAAATATAGATATGAAATGAATATAAAAAATATTTTAAAATGCTCTAAATATCTACCGATCAGAGAAATAAAAATTAAAACAACTCTGAAAAATCAGCTCACACATATCAGATTGGCTAAGATGAAAGAAAAAGAAAGTAATAAACATTGGAGGGACTGTTGAAAAATAGAGACACTATCTCACTGTTGGCAGAGCTGTGAATTTATCCAACCATTCTGGGCAGTTCTTTAGAACTATGCCCAAAGGGCTATAAACCCTTTGATCCAGCAATACCATTACAAGGTATGTAGCCCAAGGAGAGCATAAAAAAGAGAAAAGGACTCACATATATAAAAATATTTATAGCAGCTCTTTTTGTGGTGGCAAAGAGTGGAAACTGAGGGGATGCCCCCCAGTTGGGGTTGGCTGAACAATTTGTGTTATATGAATATAATGGAATACTATTATTCTGTAAGAATTTATTAAAAGACTGGTTTCAAAAAAGCCTGGATAGACTTATATGAATTGATGCTAAGTAAAATGAGCAGAATCAGGAAAATATTGTACACAATAACAGCAAAATTCTGTAATGATTTAACTATGATAGACAGCTCTTCTGGATAAAACAGTGATCCAAGACAATTACAAAAGACTTATGATGCAAAATGCCATCCATATCCAAAAAAAGAACTATAGAGATCTGGAAAGTGGAAAAGTCACAAGATCCAGATCAAAGCACATGATTTTTCATTTTTTCATTTTTTTCTCTTTTTCTTTCTTGTGACTTTTCCACTTTGTCCTGATACTTCTTATACAACATTACTACAATGGAAATATCTTTAACCTGATTGTACATGTATATCCTATATCAGATTGCTTGCTGACAGGAGGGAAGGGGAAAAGGGACAAAAATTTGTAACTCAAAAATCTTAAAAAAAATGAATGTTGAAAACTATCTTTTGATTCAGGCCAGTTCCTATGGTCCTGTGATGAAGATAGCCATCTGCACCCAGAGAGAAGACAGTGGGAACTGAATGTGTACTACAGCATAGTATTTTCACTCTTTTTGTTGTTGTTTGTTTCTATTTTTTTTCTTTCTCATTTTTTCCTTTTTGATCTGATTTTTTTTGTTCATGCATGATATTTGTGGAAATATATATAGAAGAATTGCACATGTTTAACATGTAGTGGATCACTTGCTGTCTAGGGGAGGGGATAGAGGGGAAAAAAATAGAACACAAGGTTTTGCAAAGGTGAATGTTGAAAATTATCCATGTATATATTTTGAAAATAAAAAGCTTTGATTTAAAAAAAAATATCTGTAACATCATTGAAAATTTTTTAAGTATAATGTAAAAATAAAAAGCTTTTGTTTGATAAACTGCAACACCCATTCCTGTTTTAAAAAGCAGTACTAAAAAGCATAGGAATAAATGGAGTTTTTCTTAAAATGATAAGGAGTATTTTTGTAAAAACCATCCACAAACATTAATTATAATGGAGATAAGTTGGAAGTTTCCCCCTACTTAAAGAATCCTAGAGAATCAAATAAAAAACTAATTGAAACAATTAACAACATTAGCAAAGTTGCAGGATAGAAAATAAATTCACATAAATCATAAACATCTTTGTATATTCCCAACAAAATTCAACAGGGAGAAATAGAAAGAGAAATTTTATTTATAATAACTATGAGATACTGTAAAACCTTTAGGAGATGAGCTGCGAAGATAAACCCTGAAAATATATGAACACAATTACAAAACATTTTTCACACAAAAACAGATGTAAGCATTGGAGAAATATTAATTGCTCATGAGTAGGCTGAGCCAATATAATAAAAATGATAATTTGCTTTAAATTAATTTACTTATTTACTTCCATACCAATCAAGCTACCAAAGAATCATTTTTATACAGCTAGAAAAATAATTGCAAAATTCATTTGACAAAAAAGTCAAGAATATCAAGAGAATAAAAGGGAAAAAATGTGAAGAAAGTACCAAATTTCAAACTATATCACAAAAGGTTAATCATCAAACAATTTGGTCTTGACTAAGAAATAGAATGGTGGATCAATGGACTATAGTAAGTATGCCATACTCAATCACCATAATAAAAGAAAAAAATTGGAATAAGAAAAAGAAAAGGAAGCAATAATCACAAAAAGCAATAATGATTTTATCTACAAAAGTCCATGACAAGCTAACCTTATTTTCTTCTTTTTTTTTCTTTTCTTCTTTTCTTTTTGATATGTTTACTAAAATGAAGCAGCCAAGGAGTTGTGGAAAGATAGAAGACCTGGGTTCAAGCCATGCTTCTGTTACATATTGAACTGTATTGGTGGGGACAAATTCTCCTAGACAGCTTTCTAAGATTATAAGTTGTAGGGAAAACAGTGTTCTGAACTGATGTTCTCTCACCTGGAAGTTTTCGAAACTATTTAAATCATGGATCAATCAGTTCATAAGCATTTATTAAGTGCTTTCTTTGTGCCAGATACTGTGTTAAGTGCTGGGAATACAAACAGAAGCAGAAAGTTTTTGCCCTAAAAGAGCTTGTATACTAGGGGAAAAGAATATATAAAAAATAACTATAACATAAGTGAGGTGGGGTGGGAGATATCAGCACTATGACATAGTAAAGAAAGTCCTGTAAAAATAAGCTAACAAGAGTGTGATCCTAGAGTAACATGAAAACATCTTTGGCCTGGAGTTTCTCCTTAAATTGGAGGTTCTTTTCATGTTCCAATTTCCATTGCTCTCACTACAAGACTGGTAGATTAAAAGAATGCTATCAAAAGATTTTGTTTAGATTTTAGTGGGGTTTAACAAATTATAGCATGCTATAATGTTGTGTGTGTGTGAGTGTGTTTGTTTGTGTAAGATGAAGAGATGTAAATGAAGTAGTTGATAGTACAATTAGGTAGATTTGGAACTATTCAAGTTACTAGACTCAAATTGTAATCATTAATGGTTCAAAGTGAAATTGAAAGGAGGCCTCTAATATTAGAGTGGTCCAAGAATCTATCCCTGGCCCTATGTTGTTTCATATTTTTACCAATGAATTAAATGAAGGCATAAGTATTCAATATTCAAGGTAGATCAAGTACAGAATAATTATCTATTTCCCCCACACAAAAGAAATATTTAAAACACATACCACTAATAAAAATTTAAAACATTTTATTATGACATGTAAAGTCTATCAATTTCAAGGTAGATCAAGTACAGAATAATTATCCATTTCCCCCATACAAAAGAAATATTTGAAACATATGCCATTGATAAAAACTTAAAAAATTTTATTATGGCATGTAAAGTCTAATTAGATTCCATATGGAGACAGATATTTAAACAAAAAAATTTGTGGGACTTTTGCACATCTGACATTTCACCTTCGTCTTGGCTCTATATTGAATGAACAATTGCCCCAAGATCCATTGGATTGATTACTCTTCTGCCAAAACAGGCCATGAATGATCATCCATTTGGTAGTTTGTCATTTCCTTTAAAAATCATTGTATTCATAGCAGAAAGTATTTCACACTGCCAGTCACCTAGACCCTCCAATGACCCTGTTCATTTAGCTTTCATGAGATAGTGACCAAATTTGGAAACATGAACTTTAGAATAGCTATTTGGCTACCTGTGTTCAGGGAGCAGAAATTCTAAGCAAAAGAGTAAGTCAGGACCTGGAGATTAAGTCTCGAGATCACCAATATATGTACCTGTTTTTGCTGTTACATGTGAGCAGCTTCCATACTGGCAGAGGGAGCCTCCCTCCTCTCCTCTGCCCAAAGTTTTAAGGAGCTTGTCCCAGTTACAAACTATACATTCAGAAGAGAGTGAGAGCAGAAATTCACTCTTTGTTAAGTAAATCTACTTGAATGGTCAGTCCTTGCCCTGAGTCTTTGAAACTGTCTTCCGCTCAGTGTCTTCTTCCCTCATCACATAACAAGAAACAAAGAACAAATATAGAAATTGCTTCACCAGTCCCAAAATGCAGAATCTTCAGAACTGAACCACATGTGTAACAGCAATTAGTTAGGGATGCTTGGTTTAGCACCATACATGTTCAGTGACCCAAGTCATACATGTTTCATGAAGATGATTTGAAGAGGTTTCCCAAAACTTCCAATTTTTCACATCACAAAAGTACTAGCTAAACTTCAGTCTCTGAGGTTAGATAATTCTAAATATTTTAGCCTCTCACCCATTCTGGAGTTACCTAGAGTCAGAACATCTAAACAGTTCTATTATTGGTGTTTTCTTAGCAGCCTGCAGAGAATCTTACATTGTTTGGAGGAAAGAAAGAGAAGAAAAAAAAGTTAACTGTTCCCATATAATCACAGCATGACTGGAGGGGTTAGGTATTCTTTGGTGTCTTTCCCTTTGTGACTATGAATGCTTTTTCCTTTTGAGGTACATTCTCTTGGGATGGAAAAAAATGGTCTTTTGGGATGGACTATTCTGTCTGCACTCCTGAGGTTTGTACACAGAAAACACCAAAAAGATGTGGCAGTGATTGGTTTGACTCCTAAGTAATTAAAAAGTCTCTTCTTGAAAATAAACTACACTTTTACTTCTCCCTGTGTCAAAGGTCAGGATATTTTGCCAATCTGACAAGATTAAGCTATTGTAAAATGACAGGAAAAGATAACGATGAATGCTGGAGGGGATGTGGGAGGGCTGGGACACTAATACATTGTTGGTGGAACTGTGAACGGATCCAACCATTCTGGAGAGCAATTTGGAGCTACACTCAAAAAGTTGTCAAACTGTGCATACCCTTTGACCCAGCAGTGTTTCTGCTGGGCCTATATCCCAAAGAGATCTTAGAGGAGGGAAAGGGCCCTACATGTGCAAGAATGTTTGTGGCAGCCCTTGTTGTAGTGGCTAGAAACTGGAAACTGAAGGGATGCCCATCAATTGGAGAGTGGCTGAATAAATTATGGTATATGAATGTTATGGAATATTATTGTTCTGTAAGAAACGACCAGCAGGACGATTTCAGAGAGGCCTGGAGAGACTTGCATGAACTGATGCTGAGTGAAACGAGCAGAACCAAGAGATCATCATGCACAGCAACAACAGTATTACATGATGATCAATTCTGATGGACATGGCTCTCTGCAATAAAGAATTGTCTCAAACCAGTTCCAGTTGTTCACTGAAGAAAACCATATACACCCAGAAAGAGGGACATGAAATATGGACCACAACGTAACATTTTCATGATCTCTATTGACATTTGCTTGCATTGTGTTGCCTTTCTCTGATTCTTTTTTTTTCTTGTAGATAGGATTTTTCTTGCATAACTTCTCAAGCATTTCAACATTATTAACATGTAGTGGACTTCCTGCCATCTAGGGGAGGGGAGGGGACTGGGGGTAAAATTTGTATTGGAAAGCTTTGTAAAGATCAAGGTTGGGGAACTACCCATACATATGTTATACAAATAAAAAGCTTAAAATTAAAAATAAAAAAAAAGATTAAGCTATTGTTTAGTACTTAGTCAAGACAAATGTACAAATAGATGAGTAAAATATATAGGTAAGATATAGTCATAGATGAAATAAAATATGATGAAATGAAGCAAGTTGAAGTGAGGTGACAGAAAGAAAGGAAGGAAATGAATGGGAAGAGAAGGAAAAAAAAGAAAAGAAAAAGTAAAAGAATGAAAGGGAAAAGGGAAAGGAAAAAAAGATACAGAAAGGGGAAAGGGAAAAGGAAAATGAACATGGAAAAAAGGAAAGTGGGAAGGGGAAAGAAGCAAAGGGAGAGGAAAGATGCTAATATTAGAACTAATCCCTAGTTTCAAAATATCAACAAACATGATTGAAAATCAGATCTTTAAAATTAGATTTTGCTCCTCAGTAATATTTTGGCTTAAGAATGAAATGATTTTCAGAAACATAGCCAAGTATGTTTAAAGATCACTAGGGTGCTTTCTTCTACTCTTGTTCTTTTCCTCAGTCTTCTCCATGTTCAAGAATCAGATAACTAATATGCCTCATTTAATGATGGGGTCTATATGATTGGAAATAACATTATGAGAATGCCTTTTGCTTGCCACCAGGACTTAAATAATAGTTTACATTTTTGTAACACTTTAAGGTTTGACGAAGTGAATTTCTCACAAAAACATCATGAGGTAGCAAGTATTCATCCTAGTATTCCCATTTTACAGATGAAACAATTCACCAGGGAATTAATTGCTCATGATCATACAAGTCAGATGATCTTTAATGATCATTTAATCTTAGGTTTTCTGCTGATCCTCTAAGTCAAAGTTCAGTATACTGTGTGGACTCTCTGCTTGTATGTGGAAGTCCTTAGTGATAGAAGGATTCACATTTTCCATGGTTTCCAAGCTCTTTTTTTGCTCCAAGATCTTTAATTAGAGAAAATAAGTAGGGAAGGTAAGGGCTAGCACCCTCTTCACTTTTTCTTTAGTATCAAAACAATGAGCAACAAAGAAATAATGCATGTGTATAATTTACAACAAATGCAAATTCTTCTGAAACCTCTATTGAAGGAACTGCCTCTTCCATGATTTCTCACTGTGCTGGCAAGCTGGGGGATATGAATTAGGAAAATAAAATTTAGAGGGAAATAATGATCCTTTCAATAAAAACATGAGAAATCCCATGGTGTCCTCATATTTCATTGAGATCTCTCAGCTACTGAAGTATCCTGTATTTTTTCTCTGTGTAAGTAGTAAACCAGGGCAGAGCCAAGATGGTGAAGTAAAGGCAGAAACTCACCCAAACTTTCCTTCAAACTTCTCCAAATTCCTTTAAATAATGAGTAAACAAATTTCTGAGCATCAGAACACCTCAAAAGACTGAGTAGAACAACTTCCAGCTGAATGCAACTTAGATGGTCAGCAGAAAAGGTCTGTGACATGAGGCTGGGAATCCAGAGTTCAGTCCTGGTATAAACTGTGCCAATGCAGACCCAGCTCCGGACCTGGCCCTGGCCCCAGCCCCAGCCTGACCTCTGAATCAGTGGCAGTCCTGGTGGCTTCCAGACCTCTCAGCCCAGAGACACCAAAAAAGACCTGGAAGGTCAAACAAAAAGGTTTGTGGAAAAAGAATGGGAGCTCAGCATGCAATCTCAGTACAGGCAGCATCAGCACAGCCCTGGTCCCAAATCCAGACTCAGTCTGGCCCATACCCCATCATCAATGTGGGACCTCTGTATCAGCAGCACTGCTGGAGGCTTCTGGATCTCTCAGTCTGGGGACACCAGGGAGGACTCAGAAGGACAGCAGACAGGATCTGTGGCAACTGGGTAGGATTCTGGTATGAAGTCCAAGCACGGGCCATGCCAGTTTGGCCCAGGCTCCAGCCTGAATCTCTGTTGCGTTAGCACACTAGAGCTACAATGGGACAGGCATGTTCCTAAAAGATCCAAGGCAGAAAAGAGTACATCTGATCAAATTCCTAGAAGGATCTCTGGAAAAAAAAAAACTACACAAAAACCCCCTAAGGTTGGGATAGTTCACCCTCCACCTTGGAAACAGAGCCCTACTTTAGAAAAGAGTTAAAAGTCAAGTAATAGACTAGGAAAAGAGCAGACAACAAAAAAAGTTTCTTGCAATCCAAAGTTTATTAGGGTGACAAGGAAGATCAAAACACACACAGAGAAAATGATAAAGTCAAAGTTCCTACATCCAAAGCTTCCAAGAAGAATAAGAATTTGGCTCAGGCCATGGAAGAGCTTTGAAAATCAACTAAGAGAAATAAAGTAAAAATTAGAGAAAGAATTAAGAATGGTGCAAAAGGAAATACAAAAACTAAAAAGGAAAAAAATACCTTAAAAAGCAAAATTGGCCAATTGGGAAAGAAAGTACAAAAGCTCATTGAGGGAAATAATTCCTTAAAAACTAGAATTGAGCAAATGAAAGCTAATGACTTTATAAGAAATCAAGATACAATAAAGCAAAACCAAAGAATCAAAAAAATTGTTAAATATCTCATTGGAACAACAATTGACCTGGAAAATAGATCCAGGAGAGATAATTTTAAAATTATAGGTCTACCTGAAAGTCATGATCAAGAGAGTCTGGACATCATCTTCCAAGAAATTATCAAGAAAAATTGTCCTGATGTTCTAGAACCAGAGGGTAAAATAGAAATTGAAAGAATCCACTGATCACCTCTGGAAAGAGATCCCAAAATGAAAATTCCCAGAAATATTATAGCTAAATTCCAGAACTTCCAGGTCAAGAAGAAAATATTGCAAGCATCCAGAAAGAAACAATTCAAGCACAGTGGAGCCACAGTCAGGATACAAGATTTAGCAGCTTCTACATTAAAGGACCAAAGGGCATGGAATATGATATTCCAGAGCACAATGGAGCTAGGCTTGCAACTAAGAATCTCTTACCCAAAAAAACAAAAACAAAAACAAAACAGCATAATGCTTCAGAGGAAAAGGTGATCCTTCAATGAAATAGAGGATTTTAAAACATTTGTGATGAAAAGACTAGACTTGAATAGAAAATTTGATTTTCAAATATAGGATTCTAGAAAAGCATAAGGAGGTAATCAGAAAAGTGATATCATAAGGGACTTAAGGTTTATCTGTTTATATTCCTACATGGAGTATGATACTTGTAACTCATTATAACTTTCTCATTACTATGGCAGTTAAAAGAAGTATTTGTAGACAGAGGGCACAAGTGTGAGTTGAATATGAAGAAATCATATCTTTTTTAAATAATTATGAAATTAAGGAGTGAGAGAGAATTGTACTGGCAGAAAGGGAAATGGAAAAATGGAATGGTACAAATTATCTGCCATAAAAAGAGACAAGAAAAAATTTTTACAGTGGAGGGGAATAGGGGGATGAGAGAGTGAGTGAATGAGTGAACCTTATTCTCATAAGAATTGGATCAAATAGGAAATAACATACATACTCAATAAGGAAATAGGAAGAAAATAGGAGGAGAATGGGATATGGGAAGGGGGGAGGGTGATAAAAGAGAGGGCCTATTAAGGGAGGGAGTGGTCAGTAGCAAAACAGTTTTGAGAAGGGACAGGGTGATAGGTGAGAGAGAATAAATGGAGGTAAATACAATTAGCAATAGTAATTGTAAAAAATTTTCCAAGCAAATTTCTCTGATAAGGCCTCATTTCTCAAATATGGAGAGAACTGAGTCAAATTTATAAAAAAAAATAATAATAAGATCTGTACGCCACTTGATGAATGATCAAAAGATATGATCTGTGCCCAAAGGGCTATAAATTCATTGATATTCTTTGACCTTACAACACCACTTCTAGACATACATATATACCAAAAGAGATTCAGAAAAACAATAAAAAAGAAGTATGACCTATATATGCAAAAAAAATATTCATTGAGGGGATGCCCATCAATTGGGCAATGGTGGTATGTGTTTGTGATGGAATATTATCATTTTCTGAGAAATGATGAATGGAATGATTTCAGGGGAAAAAAAATGGAAAGTCCTCCCTGAACAAAGTGACATGTACTGTATACAAAGTAATAGTAATGTTCTGGGATGTAAATGACTTTGCTATTCTTAGTAGTACAATCATCCGCAACTACTTTGAAGGACTTAAGATGAAAAATCCTATCCATACTCAGAGAAGGAACTGATTTTGTCTGAATACAGACTGAAGCATTTTCTCTTTTGTTCTCTCTCTTTCTTTTTAACTTAATTTTTTGAGAAAGTTTTTATTTTTATTAAGATGGGAGATCTATGTTTTTTTTATAACTTGGCTTCTATGGAAATGTTTTGCATAATTTCATGTTAGGTTTCTTAATTGTGGGTAGGAATAAGAGAGAGAACCTAGAACTCAAAAATATTAAAAACAAATGTAAAAGAAAAAATGTTTTAAATGCAACTGGAGGAAAATATTAAATAAATAAAACAAAATAAAAATAAGTAGGAAACAGTCCTAAGAAAGAAAATCCATTCAAATATCAAGCATAGTCATTCAAAACTCATTTAGTGACATAATAAGAACTCACTTTTTTTAAGGCTTAAACCCCTGAAGTGTTTAGAAAATATTTTTCACCTTCAAATTAGGTAAATTGAATATCATAATGCTTATTTTATAGATTAGGAAATTGAGGTTCAGATAAATGGAGTGAGTTTCAGATGAAGTGGAATCACACACACACACACACACACACACACAGAGTTAGGTACTGGAGATGAGACTTGAACTAGGGTTCCTGTATTGAAAAGTGAAAATTAATTTTCACTTTGCCTATTCACCTACTCCAAAATGAAGAGCAATGGAAGTGCAATAAAAATTCCGTCAGGGATCATGAGGCAGATATTATGTCTGAAATGAATAGATAATAATCATATTAATATCAAAAGTAGCTAAAGTGCTAGACCTCAAGATTACTTCTAGGTGTAGGATGCTAAGCAAGTAAATTAATGTTTGCCTCAGTTTCCTCAGTTACAAAATATTTGAATAATATAAAATAAAATATAGAATAATAACAGCACCTACCTCTCAAGGGTATTGTGAGGATCAAACGAGGTAATATTTGCAAAGTACTTTGTACTATGATTCTGGTTGTTATTATTCTTATAATTACTATTATATGTGTATACATATTTTATTATAATCAACATATATAGTGCTTTAATATTTATAGGATACTGAAAAAATAATAAGATTTGAGGGACCTATTTTCCTAACTGTGCAGTACAAATATCATTTAGGTCCCATAATACCAAGGCATAGCAACACAGTTACTAGATAGTTTTCATGTTTAATATAGCTGCTGCTGCTACTGCTGCTGCTGCTGCTGCTGCTGCTGATGATGATGATGATGATGATGATGATGAAAAAAAAACTGAGATCCAGAAGGATTGTGTCTTTTACATGATGAAACAACTATTAAATTTTGGAGACAAAATTTGATTCCAGGTCTTTGTGACCTGAATGTGATCCAATATACTTTCCATTATAATTCATTTTCTTTGAAAGATTAATGAAAAAAGGTGACACTTAATTTGGACTTTGGAAAGCGAGTAAAATAAAATATTTGGATGCTGCTTTGAGTCTTCTAGAGTATTTTCCTTCTATAAATCTACAGACCAGGAAATGAACATATTATTGTCCTATTTTGTAGATGAAGAAATTGAGGAACAGAGAGCTTAGATGAATAGCTTAGGGTAACAAAGGAATTAAACTATTATTATTATTGAGACCAAAACTTGAAGTCTTCAAACACAAATACTTTCCTTTGCAGCACACTCTTTTCCCAGTACTTTCAAGATAGCCAAACCTTGAGAGGTTATTTCAGGCAGAAAGATTAGGATAAAGGATAAGATAAAATGCAGCATATTTTTGGATTATGATGAGTAATACAATTTGACTTATACCAATAATAGCCAGCATTTATATAGTGCTTTCTGCTTTGCAAAGTACTTTATATATGTAATAAGGGAGTGGAGAGATATGACACATGATGTACAGAAATCATCAATTTGTTAAGATGATATCCTCCACATAGAAGATACTAGACTATTGATTCTGGGAGATTCTAGGATTGGTATATACATAAGTATTCTGCATGGGCTTACTTACATGGGTGGGAGAAGCCTTTTTTCCATTGTGAGTTATTTACATTCATATATTCAAGTGCTTTAATATTTATAGGATACTGAAAAAATACTAAGATTTATTGATAATTTTCTACCACTATGCTAAGTGCAGAGGATACAAAAAGACAAAAGATATTCCCTGACCTTAAGGAACTTAGAATTTAATGAGGGGACAATATGCAAACAAATATATTACAGGATAAGTAGGAAAAAAGTAAAAGAGTAAAAACAACAGAATTAACAAAGGCTAGATAAAACTTTTTGTAGAAGGTAGAATTTTAGATGGGACTTGAAGGAAGCCAGGGAAGTCAGTAGTTGGAGCAGAGGAGGGAGAGTCAGACAAAATACCCAGAATAGAGAGATGGAGTAGCTTGTTCATGGAAAAGTCAGGAGGCCAGTATCACTGGACTGGAGTTTAAGTTAAGGAGTAAACTGTAAGAAGACCAGAAAGATAGGAGAAGCTAGATTAAGGAGGGCTTTGCCAAACAGCATTTTCTATTTGTTCCTGGAGGCAATAGGAAGCCACTAGAGTTTATCAAGGTTTGTGGGGACATGACATGTTCAGACTTGCATTTTAGAAAAAAATCACTTTAGTGACTGAATGGAGAATGAATAACAACAGATTTATTGCCTCTCTCCTTGCTTGCGGAATTGAATTCAAACAAATTGAATAGAATTGAATTGTTGGTACAGAAGAAAGCATCCTATTCTAGAATCAGAGGAACTGGTCAAAATCTTGCCTCTGATGCTTGCTACCGTTGTGTGACCTTGAGTAGCAAATTTAACTTCCTTGATCCTCAATTTCCTCATCTTTAAAATTAGAGGACTGGAACAAAATCTCACGTCCCTTCTGACTCTAGATTTAGCTTTTCTCTTGCTCATAGGGAGAAAGATATTTTTGAACAAGCACAGCTTCTTTATTTCCCTAAAACCTTACTGTCAAATACAAACAAAATATGTTTATGACCAGAATTAGTTATAATAAAGAAAAGACTCTTTCCTTGACCTCAAATAGTTTGCAGCTTACATTGAGAGATCCCATAGATATCTATAACAAAATCATTTCAAATGGTCTTTCCCATATTGTGCAATAGTATCCTGAGAATTTTCATATAAGAGAAGACTAGTAATAAGTAAGGATCCAAAGGGATTAGAGAAACCTTAACAAACTAAAGGATTTCCATTTTGCAAGAATGGGTCTGGATGATGAGTATAGCACTTTCTTCCTTTTAACCTATTGGGCACGAAATATGTTCCCCATCCAACTCTATTCTACATTCCCTGAATCCATGAACTCATCTTCCCCTCCTGTTATATACTCTTTTCTCTCAAATATATATCATTTCTGTTCAGAGTATGTTAGTCCTTCCACTGAGCCTCTCCTCACACATTAACTATATACCATTTCACAATGGACTTGTCATAATCTGCCACCATCTTAGAACTGAAATACACTTTCCATGAATTCCTCTTATACCCTGTGAACTACCTCATACTTTATCAGATGTATATCTCTTTACTTTGGGTCCAAACCTTGGATCTGGAATCAGGGGACTTAAATTTGATTTTCAACACTGTCATTTAGGACTCATGTGATTTTAAGCAAATCACAAACTCATCATCTTTAAAATGAGGGGGATAAAAGATAACCTCCAAGGATGTTTCCAATCCTTAATCTATGATCCTATCATTTTATAAATTACCTCTCACTTTAGGGTGAGTCCTATCATTTGCAATGCTCTCTTTCATTTCAGGTTTCTTCAATTTCCTTAGACTCAGCTGATCAGTATTTATGAGTTTTGTCAATTTGTTTCAATAACTGGTATAAGAATTCCCTATTTGACAAGAACCACTAGGAAAACTGGAGTGAATTCTGGCATAAATTTAGTTTAAAACAGCATATTATATATACATATATATCATATAACATAATATATATTATCATAATAAACTATATAAGCTAAATATAAATATACATACATATATATGTTTATATATATACATATTATCTTAACAAACTATAATACTTACCTAAATATAAAAGGTGATATTACATAACATATAAAAGGTAATTTGCTTCAAGTTTCAAATTGATTTCTAAGCAAATCAGTTTGGAAAACTCTGAATAAAGAAAAATTACACGTCTGTATCTCTTTCAAACAACACTTTGTGTGCCCAAGACTGCACATTATTTCTCATGAAAAAAAAAATGTTTTCCTACACTTATATTCAGACTTCTGATTGTTTTAGTGGTCACTTCTGTCCCACACGCTTACCAAACAGTCAATGCTTTGGAATTGAAAGAATTTAGTTGACTTCCAGTGGTGAAGCCAAGATGGCAAAGTAAAGCCATGAAGCTGCTTCAACTCTCCCAATCTTCCTCAAAAAACACTTGAAATCAAACCTCTGAACTGAGTCTGATGGAATGAAACCACTCTCCAGCTCAAGATAGACTGGAAAAGCTTCTCAAAAAAAAAGTCAGTCTCACTGGGATGAAAAGAGTGGTCAGCCCAGCTTAGATAGATTCTGGGAAAGCTGGTGAGAGGGTCTTAATCACAGTAAATTAGCAACTAAGACCCTCAGTCCTGGCTTAGTAGAGGAGCAAATCAGTGGGTATGCTTCCAGTCCTAATTCATAAGGTAAAGTCTGGGAAACAGGTTGTTTCCTGAAAAGAGCAGGAAAGCTAGCCCCTGTGCTCAAAACAAAGACTCAGAGCTGCACAGAAAACTTGGGACAGCACCCACTTTACCTGAGGAGCAGAGCTCAACAATAAAAGTTTTTTTTTTTTTTTTAAAGAGGAAATACCAAAAGAAAAGGGGAAAAAAATGAGCAAGAAATAGAAAAGAACCTTGACCAGAGAAAGCTACTATGGTGACAGGGAAGACCAAAATACGAATTCAGACAAGGACAAAATGTCCACAGAAGGAATCTCAAAAGGTGATATGAATTGGTCTCAAGCTCAAAGAGGCTTCTTGGAAGCTCATAAAACACTTTAAAAGGCAAATGAGAAAGGTAGAAAAAAAAGGGAATGAGAGATATGCATAAGAAAGTCAACAGCTTGGAAAAGGAAGGGAAAAATTGTCTGAAGAAAACAACTTCTTAAAAAAGTAGAATTAATCAAATGGGAAAAGAAATATAAAAGGTAACTGAAGAAAATCACACATTAAAAAACTAGAACAGGGCAAATGAAAGTTAATGCTTCTATAAGATAGCAAGAATCAATCAAACAAAATAAAAAGAATTTTAAAAATGGAAGAAAATGTGAGATACTTCATTGAAAACATAGCTGACCTGGAAAATAAATCCAGAAGAAAGAATTTAAAAATTATTGGCCTACCTGAAGGCCATGACCCTAAAAAAGAGTCTGGATATCATTCTTCAAGAGATCATTAAGGAAAACTGCCTCAATATTCTGGAAACAGAGAAGGAACCACTCATTAAAAGAATCCGTCAATCACCTTTAGAAAGAGATCCCACAAGGAATATTGTTACAAAACTCACAAACTATAATCTCAAGGAAATAATACTGCAAGCTGCCAGAAAAAAAAAAATTCAAATATCAAGGAGAAAAAGTCAGGATTACCCAGAATATGGCAGCTTCTACAATAAAGGACTGGAGGGCCTGAAATACTATATTCTGGAAGGCAAAGGACCTAAGGTTATAACCAAGAATTAACTACCCAATGATACTAGAAATCATCTTTCAGGGGACACAATGGAGCTTCAATGAAGCAACAGACTTTCAGTCATTTCTAGTGATAAAACACGTACTAAACAGAAAATTTAATCAACAAGCATAGGACTAAAGAGAAGCATAGAAAGGCAAATGGGGGAAATATATATATATATGCATGTGTGTGTATGTGTGTTTCATATATATAATATTATATATGTTTTATATATAAAAATTTTATATATATATGTGTGTGTGTGATTATATAGATATATAATTTAAAAGTTAAACTGTTCATATACCTAGAGAGGAAAATGATATTCATAAATCTTGAGAAGTGTATCTATCACTGGGGCAAATGGGGTGGGGGGAGAGGAGGGGAGTATCACATGGATTGAGGGTTTGGTTGTGAATGGACTCTGATGTGGCAATATCAAAGAAAAATATGTGAAGGGGTGGGAAAAGGTCTGTACTGGAACAAGAGGAAAGAGGAGGTATAATGGGACAATTAGTTCACATGAAGAAGTACAAAAGACCTATTAAAACTGAGGGAAAGAAAGGAGGAAGGTGAGCATTGTCTGAAGTTTGAGTGCATCATTTTTGGCTCTAAGAGGGAATAACAATCATTCAGTTGAATATATAAATGTATCTAACCCTATAAAGAAGTAGAAGGAGAAAGAGGAAAGAAAAGACTGGCAGAATAGAAGGGAAGGCAGAAACACTAGGAGAAAAGGTAACAAAGGGGCAGGGAGAGATAGGAGATAAGTAGTGGGTAGAGTGGATAAAAAATTACTAAGAGAAGGGAGAAGAGTGATAGAAGATAAGGTAGTGGGGGGGGGTGAATAAAAAAACACTAATAAAAACAGGGTGGAAAGAGAAAACAAAAATATATACAGAGGAGAAAATAGGATGGAGGAAAACACAGAGCTGATATTCATAACTGTGAATGTGGATGGAATGAATTCTCCCATAAAACAGAATCCTGCAATATGTTGTTTACAAGGAACATATTTGACACAGAGAGACACATAAAGAGTAAAGGTAAAAGGCTGGAACAGAATTTATTATGCTTCAGCTGAAGTAAAAAGAAAAAAAAAGCAGGAGTAGCAATTCTCATCTCAGATAAAAAATTTTTTTAAATAGATCTTATTAAAAGAGATAAGGAAGGAAAATACATCTTGATAAAAGCTACCATAAAAAAATGAAGTAGTAACAATACTAAATGTGTATGTGCAAGTGGTAGAGCAGCTAAATTCCTAAAGATTTTAAGCCAGATTACAGAAAGAAATAGCAAAACTCAAACAAATCTAACCACAAAATAAACAAGAAAAGAATTTAGAGAGGTTAATAGGATTTTAGAAAACCTAGATATGATAGACCTTTGGAGAAAATTGAATAGGGATGTCAGGTACTATATCTGAGGGCAGCCAGGTCTTACCTCCTCTCGAGCTTCACTGCACATCTGGACATGACCTGCATGTTCCTCAAGGAGAGTCACAAGCCAGAAGAGATGAAATCAAGATGCTCTTTATTGAGGCACTTTCCTCAGCCAGCCAGCCTGCTCCACCATCCTTAATCCCTCCTTTTATCCCCCCTGCCCACCAAACTTTGAAGAGGTATCTTTGTGCTGACATGAGTGAATCAGGAAGGTCATAGAGCTCACATCCCAGTGACAGAGCAGCTTTTTGGGACAAGCATGTTTTAGGTCATTATGACTTGCTCTATGACCTGAGCTATTGTTAGCAACCTTAGTATGTCCTGGGTCTCATGTCTGTCAGGGGAACTGCATGAAATACTTCTTAATCCTCAAGTCAGCACAAACCTCCCACCAGGGTCCCTGACTTTTGGGCCCCAACATAGGGACAGAAAGGAATATATCTTTTTCTCGGCAGTACATAGCACCTACACAAAAACTGACCAGGTATTAGGGCATAAAAATTTTACAATCAAATGCAGAAAGTCAGAAATAGTAAATGCTTCCTTTTCAGATCACAATGCAAGAAAAATTCTATTCAATAAAGGTCCAAGGAAAAATAGACTAAAAACTAATTGGAAATTAAATAATTTAGCTCTAAAGAATGAATGAGTCATACAACAAATCACAGAAACAATCCATAATTTCATCCAAGGAAATGACAATAATGAGACAATATACCAAAACTTTTGGGACAAAGCCAAAGGAGTTCTTAGAGGAAATTTTATATCTCTAAATAGCTATATGAATAAAGTAGAAAAAGAAGAGATTACTGAATTGTAAATACAACTAAAAAAAGAACAATTATTAATTAATTTAAAATTTTAATTAAATAAATTTAAAAATAATTAATTAAATTAATTAACTACCAAATTAGAAATTCTGAAACCTAAAGGAGAGATTAATAAAATTGAAACTAAGAAAACTATTGAACTAATAAATAAAACTGAGTTGGTTTTATCTTTTGGAATATCTGATTCCAGGCCCTTCGATCCTTTAATGTGGAAGCTGACAGATCTTGTGTAATTCTAATTACAATTCCTCGGTATTTGAACTGTTTCTTTCTAGCTGCTTGCAATATCCTTTCCTTGGTGTGATAGTCCTGAAATTTGGCCACGATATTCCTTGGGGTTTTAATTTTGGGGTCTCTTTCAGGAGGTGATCGGTGAATTCTTTCAATGCCAATTTTGCCATCTGATTCTAAAACATCAGGGAAATTCTCTTTCATGATTTCCTGAAAAATAGCATCAAGGTTCTTTTTTTCATCGTGACTTTTAGGGAGTCCAATAATCCTTAGATTGTCTCTCCTGGATCTGTTTTCCAAGTCAGTTGTTTTTCCTAGGAGATATTTCATATTTTCTTCTATTTTTTATTTTTTTGTTTTTGTTTAACTGATTCTTGAAGTCTTATTGAGTCATTTACTTCTATTTCTTCAATTTTAATTTTTAAAGTATTATTTCTTTCAGTTATCTTTTTTAGCTCCTTTTGTAGCTGGCCAGTTGAATTTCTTGATTCAATGCATTCTTTTTTCATTTTGCCAGTTTTATTTTTCAGTGAATTGTCTTTTTCCAATTCACCAATTTTGTTTTTCAGTGAATTGTTGTCTTTTTCCAATTCACCAATTTTATTTTTCAGTGAATTTTTTTCCTTTTTCCAATTCACCAATTTTGTTTTTCAGTGAATTGTTGTCTTTTTCCAATTCTCCAGTCCTGTTTTCCAGTTTTTGATATCTCTGTTACACTGATCTCAATTTATTTCCCCATTCTTCTTCTAGCTCTCTTTTGAGATTCTTTATGCAATCTTCCAGGTAAGCCTTGTGAAAGGGAGACCAACTTAAGTCCGCCTTTGTGGCTTCATCTGGGATTGTTTTCAGAATCTCAGGATCTGGGGACTGCTCTACTTTTTCTCCGTAGAAGCTGTCTACGATGAGAGCTCTCTTCTGCTTCTTACTCATGCTTTTGAGCTGAGGTATCAGTCACCACCAGGGGATTCTGCCGCAGTTTCAATTTGCCCTGGGGCAGTTTGCCGAGTTGACTTCTGGTCTGAGGCTGGGCAGCTAAATCCGCACTAGGACACGTTTTCAGCTGCTCTCAATCCACCCTTTACCAAAGGCAGATCTGCCAAAGCACCTGCCCACAAGCAGAGCAAAGTGGCCCAGGCGTCTCCCAGGGGCTTCCTGGGTGCCTAAAACCCGCCTCTATCTGACTTCCACCCCAGCTGCGCCCTGGCGTCTGATCATGGCCAGCCGCCGATCCCCTGAGGCTAACCTCCTCCATAGTTTTTTCAAAGTAGATTTTTGATATAAGTGCATTGTAGTCCAAGTGTTTGTGGAACCCTCACTCCAAAACCAGTTCGGAGGCTCAGTTTGTCTGGGTCTGAGGGAAGGTCTCAGGAGCTCACAGAAAACGCCGTCTACAATTCGCCATCTTGGCTGTGCCCCCTGAGTTGGTTTTATCAAAAAACCAACCAAATAGATAAACCTTTGGTTAATTTTATTAGGAAAAAAAAAGAAAAAGCCCCAATTTCCACCATCAAAACTAAAAAGGGGGAATTTATCATTATTGAAAAAGAAATTAAAGCAATAATTAGGAACTGTTTTGCACAACTGTATGGCAGCAAGTCTGACAATCTAACTGAAATGTATGAATATTTACAAAAATATAAATTGCCCAGGTTAACAGAAAAGGAAATAAATTACTTAAATAATCCCATGGGGGGGGGAATTGAATGATTCATTAATGAACTCCCCAAGAAAAAAAAATCTCCAGAGCCAGATAGATTCCTAAGTGAATTCTATTAACATTTAAAGAGCAATTAATTCCAATATCATGTGAACTATTTGAAAAAATAGGTAAAGAATGAGTACTGCCAAATCCCTTCTATGACACAAATATGGCAGTAATACCTAAACCAGAAAAAGCCAAAACAGAGAAAGAAAATTGCAGACCAATTTTCCTAATGAATATTGATGCAAAAATTTTAAATAAAATATTAGCAAAGAGATTAAACAACTTATCAATACAATAATACACTATGACCAAGTGGGATTTATACCAGGAATACATGGCTGGTTCAATATCAGGAATCAACCATATCTATAACAAAACCAACAGAAATCATATGATAATCTCAGTAGATTAAGAAAAAGCTTTTGACAAAATATAGCACCCATTCCTAATAAAAAACACTAGAGAACATAGGAATAAAAGGAGCTTTTCTTAAAATAATAAGCTATCTCTATCTAAAACCAACAGCAAGCATTATTTTAATGGAGAGAAACTGAATATATTACCAATAAAATCAGAGGTGAAACAAGAATGCCCATTATCACCACTATTATTCAAAAGTGTACTCAAAATTTTATTGAGCAATAAGAAAAAAAATTAAAGGAATTAGAATAGGCAATGAGGAAATAAAACTATCACTCTTTGCAGGTGATATTATGATCTACTTAGAAAATCCTAGAAAATCATTCAGAAACTTACTGGAAACAATTAACAGCTTTATCAAAGTTGCAGAATATAAAATAAACCTACACAAATTATCAACATTTCTACATATTACTGGGAAAGCCCATAAGCAAGAGATAGAAAGAGAAATTCCAATTAAAATTACTATAGACAAAATAAAATAATTGGGGATTTACCTGACAAACCCAAGTGCTATATGAACATAATTACAAAACACTTCTCACACAAACAAAGTCATATCTAAACAATTGGAAAAAATATCAATGACTGATGGGTAGGCCAAGCTAATATAATAAAAATGACAATTCTGCCTAAATTGGTCTACTTGTTCAGTGCCATTCCAATCAAACTGCCAAAAAAAATATTTTATAGAATTAGAAAAAATAATAACATAATTCATCTGGAAAAACAAAAGGTTAAGAATTATCAAGGGAATTAATGAAAAAAAAATAGAAAGGATGGTGGTTTAAGAGTACCAAACAAACTATATTATAAAGCAACAGTCATCAAAACCCTTTGGTACTGGCTAAGAAATAGAGTGGTGGATTAGTAAAATGGATTAGATATAGTAATCCAGGCCTATAGCAATCTAGTATTTGATAAATCCCCAAACTCCAGCTTCTGGAATAAGAACTCACTATTTGACAAAAATTGCTGAGAAAATTGGAAAATCATACGTCAGAAACTTGACAAAGATCTATATATATATATATCACACCCCATACCAAAATAAGGCCAAAATGGATACATGATTTGGGCATAAAGGATGATACTATAAACAAATTAGGAGAACAAGTGATAATTTATCTATCAGATCTTTGAAGAAGAGAGGAATTTGTGACCAAAGAAGAACTAGGGAACATTATGAAAGATAAAATGGTCAACTTTGATTACACTAAATTAAAAAGGTTTTGCACAAACAAAACCAATAGAAACAAAATTAAAAGGGAAGTACAAAGTTGGGAAAAAATCTTTACAGCTAGTGTTTCTGATAAAGGTCTCATTTTTAAAATATTTAAAGAACTGTGTCAAATGTACAATCCAAGAATACAAGTCATTTCCCAATTGATAAATAGTGAAAAGATATGAACAATTTTCAGATGATGAAATTAAAGCCATCTATAGTCAGATAAAAATAGCCTAAATCACTATTGATAAGAGAAATGCAAATTAAAACACCATGCAAAATAAAATGCCACCTCATACCTCTCAGATTGGCTAAGATTTTAGGAAAAGATAATGATAAATGTTGGAAGAGATGTGGGAAAACTGGGACACTGATGCATTGTTTGTGAAGTTCTAAAATGATCCAACCATTCTGGAGAGCAATCTGGAACTATGCTTAAAGGGCTATAAAACTGTGCATACTCTTTGACCCAGCAGTGCCATTACTGGTATATATTTCAAAGAAAACATAAAGGAGACAAAAGGACCCACATGTGAAAAAAATGTTTGTAGCAAATCTTTTTGTGGTAGCAAAGAATTGGAAAATAAGTAGGTGCCCATCAATTAGGGAATGGCTGGACATGTTGTGGTATATAAAGGTAATGGAATATTATTGTTCTATACAAAATGATGTGGAAGCTGATTTAGAAAAGCCTAAAAAGATTTACATGAACTGATGCTAAATGGTACAAGCAGAACCAAGAATACATAGCATACAATAACAGCCAAAATGTGTGATGATCAACTATGAAAGACCCGGTTCTTCTCAGTGGTTCAGTGATTCAAAGCAGTCTCAATAGATTTTGGATGCCATCTGCATCAAAAAAAAAAAAAAGTAAAGAGACTGAATATGAATCAACACATGCTATGTTCACCACTTCTTATAGATACAGATATCTCCCATGGATTTTTCCCTTTTGTTCTGATTTTTCCCTCCCAACATGATTCATAAATCAATGTATCAATAAGTAAATTAATAAATAACCAAATAAATAAATAAATAATCATTTTTAAAGATCAGAATTTAAAAAAAAATTCCTATTGTTGCTTTGTTACTATGCTATTTTATGAAACACATTTTCTCTGAATAGATCATATCCTCTCTTTGACTAAAGTGAACACATCTTGTTCTGTGGTTTCAAATGGATCTAGACCTATAAATTACCTTGAGCTGGGCTAATCTATTTTTTAGGGGGAAAAGTTCTAAATGATACATACCAAAAAAATACAATAAAACTTTTGCCATGCAGAAAACTTGGGGAAACTGTTATTTTAAACAACTGGATTTTCCAGGTGACTAACTGTTCACTTCTTTAAACAAAATATTTTTAAAAGAATTCAAACCATTTGAACAAGTCCTTTTGTTATTGAATAGAATATAGTGAAAAAGGCAAGTCTTCCCTATATGCTCTCATTCCTTTCTGCATGATTTCTCTTGGTCACTTCCCTTATTTTCATTTGACTTGGTTAATTCAACTCACTTCAATTCAGAGACCTATTAAGTATCTTCTGTGCTCAAAGTCACTATAATGAAGAATGTCTAAAAGAGGCTAAATCAAACTTACATTCCCTATTAATGATGAGACCTAATTGGTTACATTTTGCTGAATGTATCATACCCTGAAATACTAGGCACACATATGAGTCAAAATCATTCAAGAGAGTACAGCTTAGCTACTCATGGGGGAAAACAAACAAAAGAACAGTTGAATAAATTGAACAATTTCATTGTTTAGACAATGAAACCAAAAAAATCTGATACATTAGTACATATAATTTGGACAGACACTGTAGATGAATAATTACGTGAACTCAAAATTAAATGAGTAGAGGTAAAGAAGGAAATAATCACTTATACAGTATCTACTGTGTTCTCAACACTATGTTAAGAACTTTATAAATATTTCATTTGATCCTTATGACAGTGAGGTAAGTGTTATCTCCATTTTTCAATTGAGCAAAATGAAGCATACAGAAGTTAAGTGACTTTGTATCACACAGCTAGTAAGTATTTGAGACAGAATTTGAACTCATTTCTTTCTTAGTTCAAGTCCAATGCTTTATTCACTGTGCTACCTAGTTGCCTCAAGGGAAAAAAAAAGGAGTAAAGGAGTATATTACATGTAGAAACTTGCATATTACTCCCAGAACAAAGACATAACTTTTAAAGAAAAATATTCTCTTTATACTATATATCTATTAAACATGGAACACTAGAATTTCCAAAGAAGCTAAATCATGGATGACTCAAAGGACAGAGCATAAATAAAGACCAGCATATCACCAATGAAAATTTGAACAGAAAAAGCGTCATTAAAGATTTCATCTCCAGGAATTGTGTGTGTGTGTGTGTGTGTGTGTGTGTGTGTGTGTATGTGTGTGTATTAGACTCTTCCAATCTGATAAAGCTCTTCTCAGAACAGCATTTTTAATGCATAAAGTAAAATATATAAGATTGCAAAAGATTTTTTAAACTATATTTAAATGTAGTTTATGTCTGTATACAAATGTAAATATGTGTATAAATATAATATATATTTGTATGCATTCCTTTATAATCATATGCATAATACATGCATGTATCCATATATATGTATGCATGTATTTGTGTGTGTATTTATGTACGTATATATTAAGCAAGTTCACTAAACCTACATAGGAAATTCTGTTTGTCCTTCCATACTTGAAGAGAATCAGTAACATCATGATGTTGTAGCCAAAGTACAACTCAGAAAGTTCTATCACTGGTTGGGCACATATAGTCTATATGACCATCTGGGAAGGAGATGTCTCTAAATTTACACATTTCATATTTTCTTTGTGTTATTGCACATAGAGCACCTTCTTTGATATGAGCATACTATGCTGGGTAGAACTGTGCTAGCATCTCCCATGTCTCACATTTGATACTGAGGAGACTTTAACCATATCTTTGTACCACTTATTCTGACCTCCATCTAAACACTTGCCTCATACAACTTCACATAAGATAAGAAGTTATGATCAACCCTATGAACCAATAAAATCATGAAAAATCATGCATTACTGCCAATGAAATCATGTATCCCTTAGAATACTGAAGTATATTCAAGGTACAGTACCAGACATTTGTGACAAAAGAGCCCTGCCTTCATGTAGTTTGTTTTTAATTTAAACATATATATTGACGAATAACAATGAGGAGAAAAAAAGCACTGATTCCTGGAGGAACAGGGAAAGCTTCAGAGAGAAAGTGTCAACTGAACTAAATCTTGAAGGAAAATGAAGATTCTGAGATCTCTCAGAAGGAAGTAAAGTAAAACTAAGACCTAACTTATAGTGATAATGAATCCCCTGAAATGGTCCATGGATTCCAACTTGCACTATTTGAAATTATAACTATATAAAATATGGTCATTGGTTCCAACCCAGTGGAAATATTTAGCCCAAATTTGAATAATGTGATCACTTCAAGGGGATTCTTTATTTACAATAATGGGGACTTAATGCATTGCAAGCTTTGAATATGGTTTATACAAAGGCATAGATTGTTATTGTTGTTTGTCCTTTCTTTTTCAAAGAGGACCAATAACATCATGGCATGATGTTTTGACTTATACCTGAATTGTATTAAAGTGAAGTAGAGTTAACACAAAGTATTTAACCTCTTTTTCTCTTCCAGAATCATTGAAGTCCGGTGGTAAGACAAAACTCAGGATGAATAGTGATGGCCCCAAATGAAGAGGATGACCTTGGCAATTTTGATGTTTGACCAAGCTCCAAATGCTCCATAGCACCTGTTTTCAACCACCTTCAAAGCCACTGGAATAATTTTTTATCTACCCATTCCACCAGGGAAAGTCTTCACATTCTTGGGATAGACATTCCCCTAACTCACCAACAAGTTTGAGGCCTGTCAGTTTTCCTCAAACTGGTTTAGTTGATCTGTAGGCAATAGGGCATCCCTAACAGCTTTTGAGTAGAGGAGTTACATGCTGATAGATGCACCTCAGCCAGATGACTTTGGCCACTGGAATAGGAACAGGTTACAGATGAAAGAATCTGTAATGACTCTTCCAAGTAGAAGACTATTATACTAGCCATGATGAGAAGTGAAAATTTTGTGAACTAGGAAGTAGCAATGTGGGTTTATAAGAAAGAGGTAGTGTCACAAATGGTATAGAAATAGAAATAGAAAAAAACTAGATGCTTAGCCAGATGTAGGAGGAAAGGGAAAGAGAATAAACAAGAATGGCTCCAACATTTCAAGAAGATGGGAAGATAATGGAGACCTCAACAAAAACAGGGAATTTAGGAGGAGTAGTAGGTTACATTTATTTGTGTGCATGTCTCCTATCTCTCTACAAGACTGGGATATCATTGAGGTCAGAGATTGTGTCATTTTCTCTCTTTGTATCCCAAGGGATAGTCCATTGTCCTACACATAGTAAAAAATTCAAATCAACCAGTATTTATAAAGTAGCAACAAAGTAGAGGGTAACAGACCAGGTACTGGGAAACATCAAGACTCATTGCACCTCCTGTCCCAAAAGTGCTTTCATCCTACTGATGTGTTTGCTATACTGAATTCCAGTGCTGCTTAGTGTCATTTTTTTTTCCTGCTTCTTCCCACACTGTCTAGTTATTACTTCTCAATGCTATTGATTTGCTTTTCTCTAGGAACCTCTCCCTTCCCTTTTCTAATTTTCTATGTCTAATATGCTTTGGGCTGGAAAAACAGGCCACTAAGGTTGTTAGAACATTGTGTATGTAAGAGCACATAGTCTCTGAGTGAGGCCCTGAAGTTCTTCCCTATGCCCACAGTATGTGAGCTAGATTGCACAGTTTAATGACATCTATTTGGGCTACTCAGAGTCCTTTGTTTTACTGCCTTCCTCCTTGAGAGTGGGGCTTCCAATCACTGAGGCCGCTGAGCTGCAGCGGGACAGCTAGGTGAGGTGTTGCGGCATCTGGATAATTGACTTATGTCTGGCACTATACAGATGTAGCCCAAGGCTGTTTTGACAGAGGCAGAGTAAAGTGAAGGATTTTCAAAAATGTTGCTGGGGAAAATGTCTTTTTAGCAGGCACAGTGGAACTTTATAGGCTGCCCTGAAGTCTTAGCAGCCAGGTGCCCACAGTACAATGCTCAAAGTATCATCTAATAAACATGTCAAAAGATTCAAGATTTCATTAATGTGAGGAGAAAAAAAAAAGCTCCCTCTGTTATTTACCTTGACCTTTATTACACAGACTTCAAAACTTTTTGTTGTCAAAAGTTCTGTCATTTCCTTGTGGTGATTATACTAGTGATAAGCTTTTACAAACTTATCTAGGCTGGTCATCCATTCAGGAGACACATGGTTCATCCCTGGGCTGATTTTCCAACTTGGTAGGTCTCCTCTTTCTAATAACAGCTTTAGAGAGTTCAGAGGTCACCTTGCTAACATGATGAATTATTAGAAAAGGAATTCAATGGAATTCCTTTGAATTGAGACAGAGGATACAGCATCAAGAAAGACCTACTAGGTTAATACTAGAATTCTATTTCTTTTTTGGCACATTAGAAAACTTGTGTGTGTTTTGTCATATTTGTGGAATCTTGTTCATTTGTAAATCAACTGGCCTATCAGTAAATGGAAGAGGATTTTTGTTCATATTGTTATGGGAAAAAAAAACCATACTATTTGCAACTTGGAGTACAAGTCAACAACAAGCTTTAGATCTTTTGTAGATAAAAGACAAGGCAGGAAGAAGCACCAGTTGACATGTAGAAAAGAGAAACCTTCTATGAAGTGTATGGTCTCTTGAATACATTTCATTTTTCACAGGTACTTATGGGATATTTGAAGTAGACAGTCACTATGTATTTACTATTAATCATCCACTGGCCTTAGGGACAGCTTATTGTAGTCTACTGGAAGAGACAGTCTTCTGAATTTGTTGGTCTCAGATATCAAATGGCTTCAGATATTTAAGACAGGGTGAATTTCATTTGTCTCCTGATGTTCCTTGCATTATACTGGGGGTTAAAAGAAGGCAAAAAATAAGGATTTATATATAACCACATGTATACACTTATTCCAAAATGATATGATTGTCCTTGCATAATACTTGCACAATGTCATTGCACATTCTAAAATGACATGATATGTCAAGTAAGGGAAAATACAGTTGCCCTTCTCTTTCTAACACCGCAGTGGGCAGAACCTTTGGTCTACATTCAAGAAGATGAATTCAAAATAGTCTCAGATACTTACTGGCTATGTGACCATAGTCACTTAACCTCTGACTATCTAAATTTTCTCAATTGTAAAATGAGGATAATAGCTTCATTTACTTCCTAGGTTGGTTTTAAGGATCAGATATTCCTAAAGTACTTATAACAGGGTATGTTATATAGTAGGAACTTAATAAATAATTATTCCCTCCTCTCCTTTGAAGAGAAGCTTAATAATATTTAATAAAGATAAATGAATAAAATCAATACTTTCTATTGACTTCAGCAATAATTAAATTACATTTAAAAATCACTTGTATTAGTATTGTAAGTTAAATTACAATGAAGTTCATTAAAACACTTTAATTGAGTTAAACAATAAAGCTGTTTTGCTAATAATTATTTAACCAAAACAGGATTGTAAGGGTGACATTTTTCCAGCTATTAAGAGTTTTAAATGCAACATGCAATATTTACCTAGTGGTCACTTATCCAGCAACCTCATCTGTGTAGAACTTAGCTAAGATCCAAAATGGAAACTTACAAGGTCTTGGAATAGTAGGAAATAGACATTACAAATTTTTTGTACTAAAATTCATTCATATTGTTATTGACAAATCCCTGGGGCTCTAATTTCTTTTATTTTACACACTATTCTAAAATGATTGGGCTTTTTGTGTTAGTTTGTTTTGGGTTTTTTTAACTGGTGCTTATTAGGTATGCACCTAGGTAGAAGAAGAAAAACGTACATGCTAGAAGCAGGCACCCTGACAGCAACAACAGTAAGAGTTGACAGCTCCTTGATAAAGTAAGAGACAGAACTAAACTACAAAAAATAGACAGAGGAACACAAAAAGCAAACCAATTTTGGAATTTCCCATATAGACCAAAATTGATTCATAAAGATCAATAGATCCTGAAGGCAATAGAAAAATTTCTGTTTATAATGGTGAACCTGATCAGAAAAAAAAAAAAAAAAAGTTATTCTAAAGAATTTTGCATCTGGAAGGGTGATCATTAGAAATTCAATTTCTTCATTTACAAATAAGGAAACTGAGTCTCAGGAAGTCAAAGGGCCTAGCTACACAACTAATTGTGACAATGGCTTCATCTTTCCCATTAGGATATCTCCACCACAATACACATCTTAAAAGGTAGAGTAAATTAGAAAGATGTACATTAAGTAATTAATTAAAAACTATTTTTTGACATTTAAAGGACAGCTAAGTGCTCAGCAGATTTTGTGCTGGACCTGGAGTCCAGCTGGACCAGCTGAGTTCAAATCCATCCTCAGATACTTGCTAGCTCTATAGCCTTGAACAAGTCACTTAAAGTCTCATTAACTTACTTTTCTTATCTGTAAAAATCAGGATGGTGTGGCGAATAGATAGAGCAACATCCCTGAAGTCTGAAGGACCTGAGTTCAAATGTCATCTCAGATACTTGACACTTTCTAGCCATGTGACCCTGGATAAATCACCTAATTCCAAGTGCTTTCCCATTCTTCCCCACCCCCACAAAAAAAAAAAAAAAAACAATAATATCCCCAAGGGTTCTTGTGAGGCTTAAATGAGATATTTGTTAAGTATTTTGAAAGTCTTAAAGTATGATATGGATGAAAACTATCTTCAGTAAAGGCTTGATAAGCTCTCATACCAGAGACCCCAGTTCTCCCTGAGCAACCCATAAACCCCACCAGATGGCAACTCTCTTCCAGAATTTCTCTGAATAGGACTCTGGCAAGGAATAGTCATGATTTTGTTCTCCATATCAGTGTTTTCTCCACAGTGTAGTTTGTTAGTTTCTAACAGCTTTCACCCAGAGCTGTTCTGTCCTGACAATACCAGTTCTTACTTCTTACTGTTGATGTCTGTTACCATCTTCCATAGTTTCACTTTCTTCCACTCAGCTCCCAGCAATTGGTTATTTTATTGTAGGCTATGTTCAGTGTCTTTCCAGAAGTCTTCCATTCTTCTAGGATTCATTCTCTTTTTCATAAACCCAGTTTTCTAATATTTGACTCTCATATGGCACCATTTAGGTATTTTTATAGCTCAGTCATATACCTTTAGCTCAATATGTCTAGAATATTTCTTTAAGATTACATTTCAATGCAATCTTTTGTTTTATATCATTTTCATTTCTGAATATATTTCCACGTCATAGACTTTTTTCTGTACCAAAGTATTCTACTTCTTCAAACAAAGCAGGAATGTTAATTTTCTCAACTTTTCTCAGGTCAAGCTTTATTATTATTTGTTTCCAGTTTTGGTGTTTGTGGACATGAGGTAGAACTTCAGAGTTGTTTTAATCTGCATTTCTCTTTTATTAAAAATTTGAATTAATAGTTTCATATGTTTGGTAAGCTTGAAAATTGTTGTTTGAGAATTGTTGACTCATATTCTTTGGCCATTTATCCTCTTGGGAAATGCCTCTTGTTTGGTTATGCATCTTCTTCTTAGCCATAGCTATGAAATGTATCTTATCTCATTCTCTTCAACATATTTTATGATATAACTTATTACAACTAGGCTATTTTTAAGCTTTATATTGAACACTATTCCCCCTAGGACCAGGGCTCCCATATAAGAGAGATTTCAAGAAGTGATAGAAATTCTTTTTCTTTGTACTATACTAATGAGTCTCTCCAATTCCATGCAGACTCATGGTGGCTTATTACCATTTGAATCCTCTCTTTTCTGCCTCCTAATTAGTGTTTCTTCTATCTATACATTTTATCATCTCCCACTGGGTCTAAATGGTCAGAGGGATTATCTTCCTCTCACTGTTTCTCCATCCCTCAGATTTTTTTTTTAAACTGATTGAGGTTTTTCAAATTATGGCTGGTTCCCAAAAGAAAGAGCCAACTACTCTTCTTGCCAGAAGTCATCTAACATGATTTTATCTCTGTGATTTGCCTCCTAAAATGCTTAGCACTAGAGTGTGTTTGGGAGGAAAGGGGAAAGGCAGATGTGTATGGCATTCAGAGAAAATGCCAAACTCAAAATTGACACAGGTTTTTCAAGGTAAAGAGATAAAAAGTGTGAGACAAACTAAATCACATTAGTTTTCCTTCCACTGAACTCCAAGGGATACTAGTCCTTGCAAACCCTTAAGTATTTATCCTTTTCATGGATTTTGGGACTTAACAGACATATAGAAGCTCAGACTGAGTAAGCAAATATCTCTAATTTCTACAGCAAGAATGAGAAAGAAAGTTTTTTGGTTCTAGGCACAAATGAACTATAACAAGAGGGAGAGAAGATTGAAATACAGATTCAAACTATTATAACTTTTTGTGAATGTCTGTTGAGGCAGGGGAGAGTACAGTGTTGAACATGGAACATGTCTATATACACACATATTCTTTTTGTGGATTATATATGTGTGTGAGTATGTGTATGGGTATATGTGTGTGTGTGTGTGTGTGTGTGTGTGTGTGTGTGTGTGTACACACAATGAGTTTAGGGTAAAGAGTGGGATCCAGTAGATATAAGCTAAGCTAGAATTTCAATGTGACTGGAATTTGACTAAATCTCTGAGATTGATGCATTTGTTACTATAAAGACTCATATTTTCATACATTTACTAGCTATATAATTCTAAGCTTCATTTTATAAAACAATTTTTTTTGGGGGGGGGTGAAGCAATCAGAGTGAAATGATTTGCTTAGGGTCACACAGATAGTAAGTATCAAGTCTCCGAGGTCAAATTTGAATTCAGAACCTACTAACTAAAATGGTGATAATAATAACATCTATCACAGTTGCTGTAAGGACAAAAGGAGATAATATTTATATTATAATTTATAATATATGATGTAATGTGATATAGTGTGGTACAATCTTGTTGTTGTTGCTGTTTAACTATTTTTTTTTTTAAATTTATGTCTTACTCTTCATTTCCCCTTTTAGGGTTTTCTTGACAAAAATACTGGACTAATTTTCCATTTCTTTATCCAACTCATTTTATAGATGAGGAAACTGAGGCAAAAAGGGTTAAGTGACTTTCTAAGTTCACATAATCAGTTAGTGTCTAAGGCCAGATTTGGACTTATATCTTTGACTACAGGCCTAGTGATTTGTCCTTCACGTCATATAATGTGATATGACATGACATAATATAATATAATGTAATGTAATCATATTTTTTCAAACCTTAAGGAACTATGTAAATAATAGTTATCATTATACTATTATGATATAATAACATAATAATATTATTCTAAGACTCATGAAGTGCTTATTTCTTATATCATCCCTAAGAAGTACCTATCTCGATTTGTAATGCAGATATTTTTATTCCAACACTTCCATCAAAAATGGAGGGTCCAAAAGATCAAGTGACTGTTCCAAGATGACAGATAGTAAATAAAAGAGTTTGGGTCAGTCCACATATTTTCTGACTGTTAAATTCTGTGTATTTTCCACTATAATATGCTGCCTCCCTACAACAGTGAGTATAAAGCAGAAAAGTTACCACAACTTGCTCCAATTTTTTTTTTTAGAAACCCAACAGCTCCAGACAATCAGCTGTAGGAACAGTTATATAGCCCGTCTTGTGCCACTACAGCTGCTACTTTATTGCTCCCTGAAATGGCATCTATTTGAGCTAAGTAAAATTAGTGCCATTTTTGTGCCATCCAGGGACCAAAGAGCAGATGACAAAATGTAAGGAGAGAAGCCAAAAGCTCCCAATGAACTGAGATAGATGGAGGTACCATTAGACATTCAGAGTCAGAATTTGGAACTGGTTTGCTAGCAATATTACCAAAGACAAAGCCTTTTGCATGTTCAGTGCTTCTGCACATGGATGGCACATCACCCACTCTGATGAAAAAATAATGATGCCTTGTAGCTCTGGAAATTGACTGGAAATTAATTACATTGGAGAACATGGGCTGCTCTAGGGTATCTTTTTCTCAATGCTTATAATAAGGTACCTATACTGATTACATAAGGCAAAATTTACCTTTTGTATCTTGGCTCCTTTGCAAATGATTCCCTGGTATCTGAGCCTAAAATTTAGTGAAAATCCATAGAATTTCTACAGCAACTGGAAGGGAACAATCACCCCATGGGCATTCATTGAATGACAGAGTGAAGCTGCTAGAAACCCATGAGGCAGTAACAATGTGGATCAATGGCAGACGAAGGTCTAGACTGGAGGCAACAGGAGTTTATTTACTTGATACTAATAATTCAAGGTCCTTTTGATTTTCAGAGCTCTCATATTATAGAACTATGAGTGTCTCTCTTCCCCTAAGGGAGCAAGTCAACTCTTTCTCCATTTCCATTCACTCCTTTACTTCTGCCTATAAATATGTTCAGGTCTTAACAATTCCCAAACAGTCTTCCCTCAATCTTTCTCCCCAACTAGCTACCACCTCATTTTTTCTCCCCTTCATGGTCAAATTTCTTTTTTAAAGTTATCTATACTTATTTCCTTCTTTTTCTCATAATCCATTGTCTTCTTTAACCCTTATTGTCTAGTTTTCATCCTTTACAATCTATTGGAAGTGTTTTCTCAAGTCTTAGCCCCTTTGAGCTTTACACAATATGGAAGGCTATTATCCTCTCTCCCCCTTGGCTTTTGAGATACCATGTATCCAAGTTTTCCTTCTCTAGTTTTGATTATTTTTTCCACCACAAAAGTAGATATTTGTAAATTTATGATTTACAATGTCTTTTTCCCCCCTCTTTATGCTGTCTCTCTTGGCAAGGTTTTTTTGTTTTTTGTTTTTTGTTTTTTTTTTTTTTCTGAAGCAATCGGCATTAAGTGACTTGCCCAGGGTCACACAGGTAGGAAGTGTTAAGTGTCTAAGACCAAATTTGAACTCAGATCCTCTTGACTTCAGGGCTGGTGCTCTATCCACACAGCACCTAGCTGCCCCAACGTAATTCTTTCACCTGGCTTGAACTGCCATTACTAGAAAAATGATTCCTCAAACAAAATCTCTAATTGTGATCCTACTTCCAAACTATAGACTTTCAAGAACTGTTCTACTTGAATCTCCCTTTGCCTTTTCAAATTCAATGTATCCCAAAGATTTCCCCAGTCTCTCAAATCTTCTTTTCATGACTTAACTTTTTCTGCCAAGCAAACTTGCCTAGTTTGAATACACACACACACACACACACACACACACACAAACACATACACATGTAATAATGTATATTGGATAGAAAGTTGAACTCAGATTCAAGTCAATCTTGAGTTTAAATATTTGCAAGTCCACATACATCTGCATACATATGCAGATGCTTACAAGTATGTATATATGTATAGCGGTTAGATGTCATCAAACCTAGAGGATTGGATTTACAATTAGAAAAACCCTACTTCAAATCCTGCCTCAAACACTTAACAGCTATATAATCCCAGGCAAATCATTTAGCTTCTACTTGTCTCAATTCTTAATCAGTAAAACAGGATAATAATAGCACCTACCTCACAGATTTACTATGCAGATTAAATGAGATTATGTAGATTTTAAAGAGTTATTTAAATGTGATCTATGAATTTCTTACTGGACACAACAAGGTGGGGACCCATGACCTCCACAGAAGATGAGACCATAAGGTTAAACAGATCCCCATCAGTGACTTTCACTGCTTGCCTCAGGGACTAATCTTATCAGTACTTTAGTCTTTCTCTGACAACCCCACCTTGTTGCTCAAGATCTCATCATTCTCCTCCACATATTGTATTTCAACTACATAGAGCATAGTTCTAGGATCAACAACACTCATTCATAGTTTATGTAGAACAATCATCCCTCAGCTTGCTACTTGACTGGTGTTTCACATACTTCTATACCACATCATTCTCTCTCTGTGCTTTTGCTTACATTGTTTCCTATACTTTGAATACTTCTATCTATCCCATTTTGGAATTTCTACTCATTCTTTGAATCCTTATTTAAATGTTGCATCTGCTATAAAAGGTTCCCTGAACCCCTCAGTTGTTAATGGTTTTTCTATACTCAAAATCCACATAGAATTTTGTTTGATTCCGGACTGAAAGAATGATGATGTGCTTAAGGCACAGATTGACATATATATATATATATATATATACAGGCATGATAAATGTAAGAATTGGCTTGGCCTAATTGTGCATATTTGTTACAAAATTTTGTTTTTCTTTTTTTTTCTTTTCCATGGTGGTGGGAATGGGGGGGAAAGAAGATGGAGAAAAAATTGATTTCTCTTTATTGAAAAAAAATTTTAAAATAAAGAAATGAGAGAAAGACAGACAAGACAGACAGGCAGAGACTCAAGGTAGAGTAGTTGTTTGTGGGATCAGGAAAATGTGTTCAAACTCCCTACTGATTCACATTGGTACTATGACCTAAAGTTTCTTAACCACTCAATGATTCAGGAAATTCTCTAAGACTACAAATTGTGAAATAGTAATCTAAAATTTTCTTGCTGAGAGCTCCCTACACTAGTAAAATCAAAGTTCCAGATACAGCCTATCTAACATAACCTTCAAAGAAGGGTATAAAAAATGTTTAAATTAGTTTATTTTGATTAAATTTTATTCAATGCATAAATCACATATTTGTTATTTTTGCCTGTGTGTACTAGGTTTGAATTTTAGGATCAGATATATCATTATTTTACAGTAAATTTGGGTGTATTTTATATAATCATAGAATGTTAACTTTTAAAAGATGACATTGATCTTCTTTTTCAAAACTTTGAAAGTCAGAACTTCATCATTGTGGGCACTGCTTCCACCAAAGCAAATTGAAACCTCTTCATGCTTACTTAATTTGATTTTTTTTTTTTTTTTTTTTTTTTTTTTTGCTGAGGTAATTGGGGTTAAGTGACTTGCCCAGGGTCAGGCAGCTAGGAAGTGTTAAGTGTCTCAGGTCATATTTGAACTCAGGTGCTCCTGACTTCAGGGCTGGTACTCTATCCACTGAGCCATCTAGTTGCCCCAATAATTTTCTTAAATCATGGCCATCTTTGTGATGATGAATTGATCTGTATTTGACTTGATCTTCAGATGATACATGCTAAATTCTTTCTTGGGTCCACATTCAAAGCCTTTCTAGCTCAGCAAGATTTACTAGACTTTGTGCTATACTGACCTAGCTTTCAATTACTCTAGGCCATCTGTACAACATAAGGAAGTACTGGAGAATTTTTATTAAAGGTCCAATGATCAAATCTTGAAACTGAAGGTGCATTCATAACAATTTTTTCCTGTTCCTTTAATTAGCCATATGATTAAAATATTGCTGAACACTAACAATTGAAAGCTGTTTTTTTTTTGTTTTTGTTTTTGTTTTTTTTTTTTTCCAGCTGTAGGGACAAGTTACAATTCTGTAAATGCAGGAGCTTCTATGGTTACTTCTTTTACAAAGCATCTTAAGATTTCTCTATGAAAACTTTTTTTTTTTTTTTTTCTAAAGGGCCATTAGGATTCTGAATGGTAAAGTAAACAAAGCAGTTAGGGTAAATTTACCTTTTCTTCTCTTGGTACTAAAGTGTTTTCATTGTCTATAACTTAGTCAGCAGAGGGGGAAAATAACAGTACTGCTAGTTCATGAGGACTGCTGGGAAGGACTTGGATTGCTCAATAGTTTTTGTGTTTTTGATGCCAGAATTTTCACCAGGCAAGGGAGATCAGTGTGCAAAACTCAGTCCCTGAATGAATTTCCAAAGAAAGCTTAAAAACATTTGAGTGTTAACTAAAAAAGGCAATAATATTGATAATAGTGATGTTGTTGATCATGATACTTCCAATATTAATTGGCATAGGGACTATGTGATTACTATGTTGTATTCAGGGAGGTATTATTTGACTATATAGGTCTGCCTAATGTAGCTAGAAAGGATGTAAGAATAGATACAGCTCTGGAGTCTCCTCCTTTCATTTCTCCAAAGCAGAATTTGATTCCTGCCAGAAGTGGAAGTAGGAAATTGAGGTTAATACTCAGAGGCTAGCCCTTCTATTCCCTTCAGAGAGAAAGAATAACAAACTAGAATTTTATATATACATACATATATATATATATATACACATATATATATATCTGCTCCTTTAAACATTATTAATCTGGGGTGGGGTTGGGGATGAAGAATTAGTTTCAAGCTTCACTTCTGATTACTATTCCTTAAAAAAAAAGAGAGTCTTAATCTATATATCCAAAGTTTGACTCCCTTCCCACCAAAGCCAATTCCACAATGAACACACATAACAAATAGGAAATAAACTTATTTATCCAAGTCAATAGCAAAACAGACACGAAAATAATTAGAGAAGATATTAATAGGAGAATATAAGTCGGAGAATATGGAGTGAATGAGTTCTCCCACTGGAACTGAGATATTGCAGTTCAATCAAGAGAGAGTCTCAGCTCTTACCTAAGGGGAAATGCTCCAAAGTTTGTACTGAAGTAGACTAGGAATAGTCACATGATGAGATTGCCAGCTCCTGTACATGTAGATTTCCTTCCAATGTCTTTCTTCCTCTAAAGACCTTAAAAGGATCTAGAATGGTACATCATTTTCAAAACTGGAAGCCAGAAAAGCAAAATCTGTTTTTGTTTTTGCGTTTATTTTTTTGCTTCATTCATCAATTCTACCCCTCATGCTAGCATGGAAAATTGAGTAATCAATCTCTACAAATAAAAAGAAAGTGCCATACAAATGAACTTTGAGGCTTGGCTTATAGTTGGATGGGTAATCCATAGAGCTGTTCATTTAATACTTCCTATTATAATAATAAACTGGGTGCAAAAATTGGAAAAGGAAAAGAAAAGAAGGATGGATTTTCTTTGGGAAATTTCCAGTTATTTTAACAGTTCACAAACTTCACCCTGACACAAAAGTACATCTTGTTTAATATCAACACAGTCAGTTGGCTAGTATTTTTTTAGTGGCTATTATTATGTGTCAAGCATAATGGTAAGGACTGGATAAGAAGGTGGAAATAGGTCATGATCTGCATAGTTTAAAAAATGCTCATATCAATAATATAACAGATCCAGAAAAATTTAATGCTAATCACAATTTTTTATGCAAGTAATATTTTTTTGCAATCTTGACATATAATTCAAAAGTGTAACCCTAGAATCATGTAATTATAGACAGGAGATCTCCTCAGATATCATCTGATCCAGCTTGAAAGATGTCTCCTCTGAAACAAATTGTTGTCCAACCTCCATTTTAAAACTTTTGGTTCACTGAAGTTAAAATTCAACAAAGAGGCTTATTCCATTTTTGAACAACTAAAATTATTAGGAAATTATTTCTTATATTTAGTTGAAATCTGCTCCCCTATAAATTTAAGCTAGCTGGTTTGAGATTTGCTCTCTGAGGCGAAGCAGAAAAAAAAAATCTAATCCTTCTTTCACGTGACAATTATTCAAGTATTTGGAAATGAATATCATAACTCTCCAAGTCATCATATGTCCCAAGTGACATATTCCCATTTATTTCAACAATTTTTTTTTTATGGAACTGTCTCCATCCTCCTCCCTCCCCAATGTAAATTCTCTCCACTAGACAAATGATAGATATCAACTACTACTACAAGTGTAGTGTCCTGAAATGAACATAATACTACAACCAGAGTAAACTATAGAAGAAATGTCAAATTCCCAACAATACAGTCAACAACAACAACAAAAGTAAATACAATATAGCATAATTAATGTTAATTTGAGGTTTTCTAAGTCAATATGTGGCCCAGAGAAATCCACTTATATTTGAGTTTGTGAGTACTGAAATCCAATAACAAAAGCACCCTCCTTATTTTTAGACACTATGCGTGAAGCCTGAAAGTCCTCCAGCAAACACATTAGAGTTTCCAAATCATACAATAATTGATCTTTCAATAAAGAGAGAACTCAGTAAGTTGCCCCAGTTTTACTTATCACCCTTTCTTCATCCCAACCTCTTTTGTATTCGTGAGAAAATATCTATAGGTTATCTTTGCACAAAATATTTGTACCTTACTGAAATTATTCAAGGTTTGACTTTGGAAACGTCTTGTGCAGTCTTGGCATTTGAGTGTATTTGCTATTTCTGTGCTATTCTCAGCTAGAGGGCAGCAGCAATACTGAAGATGGACCACTGAGATTTCTCATCAAATGCATGGTTCAAAAAGCACCCTCAGACACCTGTACAGGCAATACTGAAATAATAAAATTTCTATCTTTATCAAGCTCATCTTGTCTTTGATCTTGCAGGTTCAGTCCACTCTTAGCCCCCTTATCATATGACCTTCCCCAGCCCATGTGGAAAAATGTCCTTCCAAAGAAGACCTATAACTTCACCTGTTTTCATTTCCTCTCCCACAGAAGGCAGGCAGAATGAGGGGGCTAAAATTGTCCTTAAACTTCTATATTTCAAGAATCTTTGGTTTCAATAGTGCACACATTCCCTCCCTTGACACAGATTGCATTCCCTCTATGCCTTAGCAGATGGTATTGATATAGGCAAAACTTAATCATAAATCACAGCATGTTAGAGCTAAAAGGTATATGAAGATCATTCATTCTAATTCCCTCCCTTTGCAGATGAACAAACTAAGGTTCATGTACAAGGCCACACCTCTAGCTTCAACTAGGCAGCTAAGTGGCACAGTGGGTAGAATACCAGGCCTGAAGTCAAGAAGATCTGATCTCAGGCAGTTACTAGCTGTGTGACCCTGAGCAAATCATTTCATTTATGTTTATCTTAGCTTCTTTATCTAATGATGAAATATTGTAAATGTAAAATGTGGATAATAATATTATACCTCCCAAGATTGTTATGAAAACCTTAGCACAATGTCTGGTACATAGTAAGTGTTATATATATAAGTTTTAGGTATATATCATTTTTATTATTTCCATCCTACATCTCCTGACACCCAAGTCACCACTCAGTGCTAAATGGTTGCTACATGGTTTCCATAGATTTTGAGCTGAAAGGTGCCTCTAATACCAAATCCTGAAATCTGTCCTTAAGAAGTCGAAAAAAGTGTCATTCAGTCTCCAATGTCAGCCTTGGGAGGCTGGGTCTCCTGTCACTGGAGGAATGGAAGAGGAGGATGGATACACACTTACTGGGAAATTTATGGAAGAGATTCCTTATCCAGTAACGTTTAACTAAATGAACTCTGAACTTCTTTACAATTCTGAGATTCTGTTAGTGTGGATGCCTAGGTAACCACCAGGGAGCACTGCTGAACAGTTTCCTGCTTGGTAATCAGGATGAAGGTATGTCAGTCTTGTGCTTATAGCTGTTATTTGCTCCACCCAACAACAGAAGGTGCTCCAGGTCATGGCAATTTCTCTGTGTTGCCAAAAGCTGATTAGCTCTTTCTTATCTAGCTCAACTTCTTTTTTGAGTGTCACTGCTTATCTCATTAGTCTAGGAGTTTAGGCTTTTTGCTCAGTCTGCCTTCTAGAGAAAAAAAAAAAAAAAAAACTAAACTTCTTTTCTCTTTTCTACTGTTTCAAGAGAATTTTCTTAAGAAAATAGATATATCAACATGCATTTCTTTAATAATAAAGTTATCAAAATATTTAAATATTCTGTGTGGGCTGAGTATCCATGGTTCCTTCTCAGACAGAGCAAACTCAGAGTTCCAAAAACACAGTTCAGGGGCTCAGATCCAAACCTCCCCTTTGTCTGAAGATAAGCCCAAAGCTAAAGATCAATTACACTCCTAGCTGTTCTGGCAGCAGAAAATAGACTTTCCCAGGATTGTTCCCCCAATTAAATCTCTGGGATGTTTAATGTCCAAGTAATAGAGGTTACTCATGAGCCTGAGCCACCTGATTCATTTCTACTCTCCAAAGGCAAATTGCGTCCTTAGTTCCACAAAATAGTTCGAATGCTGATGTCTCCTCTGACTGATTGCATCTATACCCACTGCCAATTTTTCATCACTCTGCTCTGGTTTCCCTTATGCTTCTTTATGTGGTATGTATTCTCTGGTCACTCTACTATCTATTCATGCTCAGTGACCACAATCCTGTTATTTAAGTTTTATTCTAGGAAAGATTGCTCAAAGCTTGAAGCAGGCTACATACCAACCTACCATGGACAAGCTGCAAAGTCAGAGCTTCTTCTGTCAAAGAAAGTTAGGTAGTATGTAAATATCGTATCAGGGTTGGAGTCAGGAAGATCTAATTTCAAATTCAGTCTCAGACACTGCCTACTAGTATAAAGCTTTGCTGTTGTAAGGATCAAACAAAATATTTGAAAAGCATTTAGTACAGTGTTTGGTATGAGTTAGGAGCCATATAAACATTTATCCCATTCCCCTTCTCCCCCAGCTAATTTCAGAAGTTGAGTGCTGAGCCATCAAGCCTTTTAAAGAAAAATCTCTCACAGAGTTCTTGAACAATGCTCTTCTCTGGGAAAAAAAAACAAAAAAAAACAACCAACATGACTCCTACAACTAAAGGATTAAAGCCACATTTGGGGGTCTTGGAGGCTGTAAGAAATATGGATTTTTCCTGTCTCTCCTGCACCCAGGCTATTATAGTGAATCATAGCTGTTTAGTATCTTCCCTGGAGAGTTCAATCCCTCACAGTGTCTCAATGGGATTAAAGAAAGATGAACTGAAATGTTGGAATTGTTTTGAGTGTTTTATGTGTATCTTTATCTATTTATGGGCTCTTGTGAGTCCATATGCGTTTTCTTTATCTGTTTTATGGGCTCCTGTGAGTCCTTTGCATCTTCCACAATTTCTTTAGGGTAAAATAAAGGTTGTCCTATACAACACGCATTTATTATGTTGTGTACTTGCAACAGAATTTCAGACCAAATTACCTACATTTGGGGAAACCTAGATACAAACGATATATGTTTTATTTTAGACATTTTCTAAGAGTAAACTACAAGGTGGGGAATATAACAGAACAAAGAAGGAAACTAAGTCTAAGGGTCATCCTCTGAGATAGGCCATCTGAGTAGGGTGATTTTGAGGGGGTCTTGAGTCCTAGGTAATATAAACACTAGATTAGTTTAAGAATCAAGTGAGATTGGGGGTAGGAGGAAGATGTGAGCAATATAAAAAACAAAATATATATGGAAAATAAATCTATTTTTTTAAATGAACAAATGAGATAAATGTGAAGCATTAAGCAAATCTTACAGTGTTAAATTAATATTAGCTAAGTGAAGTACTTTGAGATCAGAAAAGTCAGAGATCACTTTTTAGTTGAGGTGGGATTCATGTAGGAGGTGACTTAAGCTAGATCTACAAAGAAGGGAGGGAAGGAAAGAGGGAAGGAAGGAAGGAAGGAAGGAAGGAAGGAAGGAAGGAAGGAAGGA
>JAJPUD010000775.1:51105-166693 GCA_023553655.1 Myrmecobius fasciatus | reverse complement strand
AGGAAGGAAGGGAGGGAGGAGGAAATAAAGTAAGCAGTCACTATGTGCCAAGTGCTGCCCTAAAGGCTGAGGATAGAAATACAAAAAACAATGATAATTCCTGCCTTCAAAGAGTTTACACTCTAAAATCACCTTTCCAAATTTATCTCAAATTACTCTTCTTCCTACACTTCCTACACTTTATTTTGTCTTTTCAGTCATGCTTGGCTTTACATGACTTTGATTGGGGATTCAGTTCATTTTACAGATGAGGAAACTGAGGCAAACAGTATTAAATAACTTGCCCAAGGTCACACAGCTCTTAAGTGTCTGAGGCCACATTTGAACTCAAAAAAATGAGTCTCCATTTTCAAGCCCCATGTTTTATTCATTGCACCATCTAGTGGCCCTTTCTACAATTTATTATCTACCTAAACTAGATCGTTCTCTTTGATTGCTTTCCTATGGTCTCCTGCCTTTATGTCCTTGAGATTTTTGATTATTTTAATGAACTCCTTCCCTTTTTTGCATGTTGAATTTCTCCCAACTTTAGATTGTAAGTTCCTTGAGGGCAAGGACTCTCATTCTTTATATTAATTGTATCCCCAGTGCTTAATACAGTGCCTGGCACATAGAACACTCTTAATAACTATTTATTGGATTGGATTAGATTATTGCATTCTTGCCATTGCTCACAGACCAATTAAAGTGTCATGTCCTCTAGGAAGTTTTTCTTGATTTAGTTGGCTATGATCTTGCCCCTTGTCTTCAAATAGCACTAATAAATAAACATTTCCAATGCACTTACCTCCCCTCCTTAACTCCTTTCTCTAAGGAAATAAGTGGTTTTTATCTTTGCTAAGAAAAGTGCTCTCCTCATGTCTTGCATTCTCTAATCTCTAGTCTTCCTCAAGAAGTTGCACCACTGATCATTTCCCTTTTCTCTCTTATCTATTAGCTTCTTCCTTGCCATAGTACAAACCTCTGGTTCTACTTCATCATCATCATCATCATCTTGCTTGATTTTTCCCAGCCCTATCCACCTTTCTTTCTCTCTTTTACTGATAAACTTTTAGTACAAGCTACTCTTTACCCTGCTTCCAGTTTCTCACCACCCACTTAAATCTTAGCCCCCTGAGCATTAGCTTTTTTTTTCAATTAAAGCTTTTTATTTACAGAACATATGAGTGATTTTTTTCTACATTGACCTTTGCAAAATTTTGTTCCAAATTTTTCCCTCCTTCCCCCCACCCCCTCCCTTAGAAGGCAAGTAGTCTAATACATGTTAAATATGTTAAAATATATGATAAATCCAATATGTGTATACATTTCTATACAGTTATCTTGCTGCACAAGAAAAATCAGATATAGAAAGAGGAAAAAAAAAACTAAGAAGGAAAACAAAATGCAAGCAAACATTCACAGAAAGCATTAAAATGCTGGGTTGTGGTCCACACTCAGTTCCCATAGGCCTCTCTCTGGATGTATATGACTTTTTTCATTTGAACATTAGCTTTTGACTCTGCCACTCAAATTACTTTCTTTAAAATTATTAATGATCTTTTAAACAATAATCCAATAAGAAACACAGATTGGCTCGCATCTATTCAATACTCCTGCTTCCATGCATTCAGTCAAATTCTCTCCTATGACTGGGATACATACTTTCGTCATCTCTACCTTTCAGAAATCTTATTTTCCCCAAAAAATCTAGCAACAGTGCTCTATACATACTAAGCTATTAATCAATTTGTGTTGAATCTTCTCAGAGAAGAGGTAATTTTACTTTGTGGCTACTGATAATGTGATATATAATACTTAGACTAGCTGTACAGAAAGGCTCCCAGATTCTCCTAGTAGGGATGTGACTGATTTGGAAAGGATTGGGATGAGGAGGGAAGGGAAGTAGTAATATGATTAATTGTATTATTGTATGAAAAATATGACAATGTTTATTATGGCAGGTTTTTGTGTTGCATGGAGTTTAGAAAAAAGAAAGCTAAAGAATAAAAAGTGGTGAATAAGAAGTATTCCTACAAAGGATAACACTGTTTCCAAGAAGAAGTCCAGAAGAGGTCTTATTCAGTTATGGATCTGAGTTCCTTCATTTTATATCTTCATGAAAGAAAGTGAAATGAGCTGCTTGGAAAGTGAAAGTCTTGTCTCTAAAGAAGAATGAGTATTAACAGGAAATTCCAGGCTCAAGGAGACTATTGAGATCCATATATGTGATATCTAACACTGCAGGATATAGAAGGATCCTTCAGCAAGTAACCTAGATTTACAGGAATATTCTTTGAAAAGTATCTGACTTCTTTGTTTTAACTTAATATTGAATAAGTGACTTTGTCATCTCCTAAATCCTAAACCAATCTAGCTCTCCTACTCCCAAGCCAGACCACACTTTCATTGTTAATAACCTAATCAATATTCTGATTTATCTGTCAACCTCTTTGTGTTTTGCTGAACATCAACATCTTGTTCTAGACTACAGAACCTAGCACCACATCTCCTTTGTTTAGTTAGGATAGACTAATGGAGTTCTTGGATCTGTGGGAAGCACTAACCTAAGACAGTTTCCATAGGATACATTCATTAGGAATGGCTCTGGAGGAGCAGATAGTTGGCCTTTTGCTGCTGACCATCTTTTAACTGCCAAAGCCATAGGTAACATCATTGGAAATGCAAAGTCAGCCACAGGTAATGGCAGCATGAATGCAATATGAGCCTTAAAAGCAGGGCACAAAAGGAAGCAGATAGCATGAAATAAAGCTGATTAGGTTTTTGCTGACTGGTATTAAATAGAATTGATGGCAGCCAACTGTAAGCATATAGTACAAAAACATCTAAGTTACTCAAAAAAAGGATTGTTATAGAAAATCCCTGAGCAGTTATAAAATTCATAAGGATACCAAGTTAATGCACAACTGCATTTATGATTTTAGAGTAGCATTTATTAATTTAAGTTTAAAGAAAACCATTGGGAAAGGGAAAGATAGATTTTACATTTTAGGACATCATATGACACAGCTTCTTGCCTTGTGAAGCAATTCTTTTACCATCCTTTTCTACAGTACTTTATAATTGAGCTTATAATCTAAATCAAGGCTATCTGTTGTTGTAGTTGTGTTTCTCCTCCAGCAAGGAAATTAAATATTTCCATCATAAGGTGATTTCTCAGCTCCTTTGGCCTTCTTGTTCTGGTGATTGTTTTATATCCTTGATTTCACTAAGAAATGGTGATTACAATTGTCAATAATCTTTATTTTGTATCAGTTTTTCATTTTAGAGAGACAACAGATCAATTAAATAAATTGGACTAGAAGGATTATAATTATGTATACTTCTCACCTTTGTGCTTCTAATTTGTTCAGTTTTGATTTTTTTTTTTTAATTAGTGTTGATCAGTTGTTTCTTATTTGTTCAGATATAATTGGTTTCAGTTTTGGGGAAATCATTCAATACTCGTCATGTGATTCTCTTTTTAAAGAAAGTATTCATAATTAACATGTTTAAGTCTTTTTCATAATCTATAGGAATTTAGAACTCTATTTCTTAATTTCAAATCACATTTTCCAATGTATCTTTCATTATCCTCCCTTTTGCCCTTTCTCATATTGAAATCATATATTGATTTGATCTTGAGACAGTTGCCAAATTCTTAGCTAATTTTTCTTCCTCTTCATACTGTGCAATAAATATTGATGTTTAAGTTGTAATTTTCTTCACAGACATTTTATTTGGGCTTATAATAAGAACTACCAAATGAGGTAGCAAGTATCCCATGAAATAGTGGCTTTGTAAGTCCCTGTATAAGCAAGTTTCTTTACCTTCCAAAAGTCTAGTTACCACAGTGTACATATAATAAGATCAACTGACTTTTATTCATACTGATAAGAACCTAAGAATTGTACCTCCATTTAGCTGTAACTTCCTTTTCTATTTTGATTTCATTCAGAAGAAGAGTATCAGTCTTAATATGGTTTTCTCCCTTTTGTATATCAATTCATTCATCACTGATTTATCTTTATGATTTAGTCAATTAATCAATAAGCATTTATTTAGCACTTGGTTGATTGTTGTTCCTAAAGAAAATCAAAATGACAGGGTTAAGATACAGTGTATCTGACTGTGGTTGATAAGAACATATGAGCTCTGAAGGATAGGTTGGGCACAAATAGTTCTTATGAACATTGGAAGAGAATATGTTTCTAAATTTACTTATCTCACATTTATTTTGAACCACTGCAGTTCTGCTTTACTCATAGAACACAGCACCTTCTTTGAGGTGGATACACCATTTTGGATGGTCCTGTGCCAGTGTCTCCCACATCTCATAATCAATACCAAAGTTCTTCAGAGAGACCTTGAGAATGTTCTTATATTGCCTCTTATGACCTTCATGTAAGCATTTCTCTTGTGTAAATTCTCCATAAGATAGGTTTTTAGGCAACATAAAAATACATTGAACCATTACTATCAGTATAAAATTGAATTTCATCTGCTTTTTTATTGAGTCAAGAATCCTATATCATTCTAACCTTTGTTTGCACTTTATTTTTGATGGAGTTAAAGGCTGACTTCTTAGAGACAGACAAACTACCCTGCTGGTAAATCCTATGGAGTTCTTGTTTTTCATTTAGCAGTTTCAGAATTTCATCTAAATAATCTTGATATTTGTGAGTGTTCTGGCCCAGATAAGAAAATGTGTTGCTGTACACTAAATCTCTGAAAGATATCTGCTATTTTTCTGCTCCATTGTTGCCTACTGTGCATTAGCCCAACTTTCCATGAAAGTTAGCAACAAACTGTTTATATTCTGAGAAGCCTTTAATCTGACATTTAATCTTATGGTGGCTATCATATTTGGGCTGCTGCTTTTGTTGAAAGTGAATATTTGGCTTGAAAAGAATAAATCTATGATCACTCCAGCACTCTGTGCCACACATTGCCTTCATCACTCTTTATAATGACATAGTGTATGTTTGATGCAAGGGTACATCTATGAAGTTTCATTACATTTAGGTAAATGGAAGAAAGTGTTAGTATTGAGAAGGTGAGATGCAAAAATCTTCAGTAGGAAGTGACCAGTAGGAGTGACCCACTCCATTTCTCCCAAAGGCTCCCTACCAGATTTAAAAGTCTCTACCTACTCTGCCTAACTTTGATGTTAAAGTCACCCAAATTATAAGCTTGGCCTCTTTAGGCACATTATTAATGAGGATTCATGTAATTTTTTCTTTGACTTCACCAGGATTTGTCATAATGCCAGTATACATACTGATGATGGTAGTATGGTGACAATTGTATTTTTTACAAGTGACAATTATTTTTTCATGAGTCTGTTATTCAATTCTTTTGAGAATTGATTAGATTAGTTTTGATTGCAAAAACTTTGCCACCTTCATGGTATTTCCCCATAACTTTGGCCAATCCAGAAAAAAAAATATCCAGTGCCAAATTTAGTTAGCTGGCCTTCATTTGCTAGAGCTGGTTTTTGGATGTAATATCTGCTGAGTTATTTTGCATCAAAAGCTATTTGTCCTACAGGCCTACTGGATTTTATATATGCATACATATATAAATATGTATACACACATAAGCATACAATGGTAAGTGCAGGACTTTGGCATCTTCAATGTCTAAGTTCTAAGCACTCCACATGGTCTGTTTCTGTTACCTCTGAGACCTGTTGGAACAAATTGTTCAAGTGTTCCTGGGGAAGTCTTTGCATATTTAGAGTAGTTGCATGCAACTAACATGTTGGAGGTTTGTTGTTTACCCTTTACCTCATATAGTCTACGATTTATCAGAGTGTAGTCACTGAATGTGCTACAGCTTTTTGGAGTAATGGGTGAGAGTTGGGTAGCATGTGGACAGCAAAGGTGAATGAGCAGCCCTGAAAAATGAATCAGCATCATTCATACCAGAGGTACTAATCTTCCCTGAACACCTGTCTACCTCGTCATATTATTCCCATGCTAGTACAGGGAAGGCAATGACAAAAATGAAATAGTGCCTACACTCAAAGAACTATCAGGGAAGACAATATATATAGATACAAGTATATATGTAAAAAATGCAAATTAAATAAAAGATATTTGGGGAAAAGAGGCAAGTAGTAGCAAGAAGGATTTTTTTTGTAAGGCCTTTTCATGCAGGAGGTGATATTTGAGCTGAGCAAAAATCATGACATTTAGAGTAGCATCATTTAAACTACTCTTTATAGGTGGTCTAAAAAATGACATGATTTTTAGCACCCTGTCCCCTTGTCATCACTCTGCCACCTACTGCAAAAGAGGAGAGAGGATCATAAGAAGGAGGGCAGTTTTAAAGCTTACATTATTTTGTGGTTCCCCATGGCCAAAGCATTTATCACCTGTTGGCCAACCTGCTGACAATGAGCTTCTCTTTGCTGAATTAAACTGAGTCTCAGACAGCAAGTATGGTCTCTCTTGCTGGGATTTTAGCTTAGTAGAACCTGCCAGAATTTTCTTTACATTAGCCTGGCCTCTTAGAACCAAGAGTCATGTCTCTGTTGGGATGAGTTTTAGAGACAAACTTTTGTAGTTTGCTTGTTTTCATTTTTCCTTGTAACTCTAAGCAGATAAAAAAAGAGTATATATCTGTGGGTTTTATCCAATAAAGTGTCATCATCATCATACTTAGCATTTATATGGCAGTTGCTTTGTCCCAGGCATTGTGTTAAGTGTTTTACAAATATCATATTTGAGCCTCTCAAAAATCCTGGGAGAAAGGTGCTATCATTACACCGCATTTTACAGTTGAGAAAGCTGAAGTTGAACAATGTTAAGTGAAATACTCAGATTCATACAGTTGAAGATAATGATCATGGCAGTAGTGATGGTGGTGGTAGTGATATGCTGAGAGCAGGAACTCTTTCCACTTTACTATTTGATTGTCAAGAGTTTTGCACAGTGATTTGTACTATGTGTCTCTTAATAATCATCTCTTAATAAAAGCTCATTCATTCCTTCATCATGTATGCAGAATAAGGATTCTTACCCTGGGGACTAATTTATTTAAACTTAAATTGAATTTAATGTAATTTAAACTTTAAAAATAATATTTTACTTAATATTTTATTATTTACTTAATACAAAATAATATAATACTATTAAATAAAAATAATGAAGTTTAAAATAAAAAATAAATTTAAAAATTTGTTGTGATAATTGCATTTCAATATAGATGGTCTCCTTTGTAATTCAAGTATTTAATTTTATTAAAAACATTCTTCTGTGAAAAGGCTTATAGGTTTTACCACACTACGAAAATATCTATGCCATCAAAGAAGTTAATAAATCTTGGTTTAGAATTTAAAGGGAACTTAAAAGTTGTCCAGCACATTTCATTTCATTTCATTTTACAGAAGAGGAAACTGAGGTCCCTGGAGGTTAAATGAATTACCTGAAATCATGTAGGTAGTGAATAGCAAAACTGGGATTTGAAACTAGATTCTAAAATTCAGAATGCTTTCTACCATATTCTGACTTTCTCCCAGCTAGTCTTCATTAATTAGGTTTTTCTGTAATGCCTAATTCATAGGAATAAATTATCCGTGCATCACTGTTTCTATTTCACAGATGCACAAACCAAGCTACAAAATCATTTAGTAGTTCATACCTAGTTAGTTGGCAAAGTCATAAGAAAATCAAAATTAATTGTTTTCTCTGGGTTGATATTAATGTAAGGCCAGTGATTCTGATCCCTTAGAAGTGTCCCATCCTCAGACTCATTCATTACTACTGGATAATTGAGAACAATGCCCTATAATAGTATACTGGAAAAAGCAGTCAATCAAACATTGAAATCTGGTTTCTTTTCCTCTCTGGCACTGGCTCTCAAGCTCTCTCTCACTATCCTCCCTCTCCCTCTCCCCTCTCCCCTTCCTCTATCCCTTCATTTTCCCCTCCTCTTCCCCTCCCCATCCCCCTCTCTTTTCCCCTTGGGGCATCTCAGCCTTCCAGAGAAGTCAGGGGAAGTGTGACAACCTTGAAACAAGATACAGTAAAAGATGCATTTACATAATAATAGTAGGGTGCTTATAGTTAGCATATGCATAGTGTGTTGTAATGATGTAATCATACTTGAGTTAGCACATGCCCATTGTGCTGTAGTGATGTAATCATACTAGAGTTAGCACATGCTCAGTGTGCTTTGGTACTGTAATTTTACTAAGGTATTTAGGGCTGAGAGAACCTAAAATAATTGGGTCCCTACCTCATCACTCCTCCTCTAAGATCAAGGACTCAGACTGTTCCCGAGATCCTCCAAAGAGCTAGTCTGGATGGTATATTTTGGCATCCCAGCATGGAGGCTCTAGACAGCACAGTACCTTTTGGCACTCCAACTTGGGAGCTCTAGAAACCATACTACACATGTGTGTATGTATGTATAAATATATGTATATATTAATATATACCTAGCTATATGTATGCATATATGTATATATGTGTCAATATATATGTTCACATACAGGCACATTACTATGGAGAAATCTCCCTTAAGCTCCCTTATTTTGTCTTATCCAAAAAGACCTTTCCCAGTTTTGAAATTCCATGAGGCTTTGATGGATTAATTAATTTTTCTAGTTATTTGTGTAAGAAAGAAGAATTCATCATGATATAGGGAAAGTAACACTTATTCTGGACCCAAAAGATCTGAGTTTGAATCATCTCTCAACATTTTCTCCCAGTTGACCTTAGGCAAGTAAGCTTCCCTCACTCCTGATTTTCTTCATCTGTCAAATGAAGGGATAATATCTTTAATCTGTAAACCTATGATCCAGCGATCTCTCTGGTACCTTCTATACCTGGGTCTATGATCTCTGACCTACCATCAAATGGAAAAGCCAGTAGACTAAGAATCAAAGAGGTTCTGACATGATTTCCAGATATCATTGAAATTCACTCCTCTTTTGTACTTCACTTTCTTCCTCTGTTAGAAGAGATGGTTGTTCTGGATAATAACAAAGATTTCACACAGTTCTTTAAAGTGTAAAAAACTCCAAATGTCTCCCTAAGTTTTGTTAGAATCCCCTAGGATCTTATGAACGCATTCAAGAAGAAACTTTCCAACCAAGGTAATAAAACTCCCTGTTTCTTTAGTCTTCCTCTTCACTTTTCTAGTTAGTCCCTACAAAGAGTTTTTTTTGTTGTTGTTTTTTTTTTTTCCCCTTGATAAAGTCACTGGTAAATTTTGAGCAAAGTATCAATCTTTTATTTCAAAAGCTAAAATTGATTGCTGCAATTCATTCATTCAAGAGGAAGGAGAAAGGAGCTTCAGAAAAGGCTGGGTTCAGTACAAAGTCCAAATGATAAGTTTTTCTGAAAGATTTTCCTCTCCCTTCCTGTTTTCTCCTCCCTCCTCAATTCATACCGAATACCGGGAGGATTAAGGCAAACAGGAGGGCAAGTCTGTGGAAGAAATTCATTCCCTGGAAGAATCTGAAGGATTTCTCAAGGAAAAAGGGTTTTCAAAGTGGGAAATCCTTATTTGTGCTCCATGTCCATTTGCATAATAGAAGTGACTAATGTCTGTGAAGTTCTGTGAATGAGAAAAAAAAAAAAAAGAAAGGAAGAAAGAAAATAACATCCCCCAAGCCCCAAATATATTTTTTATTCTTTGCCCACTAGCAGATAATCAGCTTTGTTTCTTTGAAGGAAGGGAGAGGAGAAAGGAAAGAGATTAACTAGGGAGCTCAAGTAGCTGCCTTAATTATTAAGATTCATGGGCAATAGAAAAAGTGACCTTAAGAAATCTTTCCTTTCTTCAGTGCAGATAGCTTATGTTAACTCTAGTAAGTGTTCTGCCTGTATATAATGGCTTATTCGATGTTTATAGCTCTTTTTATCCAAAGAATTAAAATGTGGGTTTTTTTAAAACTTGAATCCAGAGGTGCCCCATTTTTATAAGTAACTGAATTGGATGTCATGGGGAGGCAGGTGATTAGGATATTAAAGAAACCAGAGACTATTGAAGAAACCAAGGATCAAATGAAAAATTTTCACAGCAGCCAATGAAACAAAGGTTTTTCTGAATCAAAGAAATGATGTTTAAACACCATTACTCTTCTGGTGATGGGGTTCGGCTATATAAAGAATACAGGATACTGCCTGACCCACTAAACGAAGAAGCTTCAGAGAAGTTAAACACCTGAGATCCCCTGTGAAAGTAAGACCAGCAGTAACTTCCCACAGTGGGGAATTTGGATAACAACATAGCTGCCAATTCTAAAAAGTCTTCTCTACCCCTATCAGTGTGAATCAACACTAGACCTCAGGTCTGGATTTTTCCTCACTTCCTTCCTCCAATACACAGTATATCCAGATAAGAACCCTATAAAAACCTACTAGACTTCACTAGTTTGGAAGAAAGTGCTCCATTACCCTTGTAATGGAGTTCCTTGTGGGGTGCACAATTCCACTCAAAGTTCACCCCTAACCTGTTTCCATCATGCTTCCTCATTGCCCTTAATTTTGTTTCTTCCTTCAATAATTTAATCTTGTTTGACTTCCTTGTATCATGTTTTCATACTAAGCTTTTAGTATTCAAAAGCTTCCTAAGTATGTGCTAAAACAGTCTGCAAATTTTTTAATACTTTAGGTGTTAAATATGTGGTGCCAAGAAATTAAGCTTGTAGGTCACCTAAAGAATAATGAATAAGAGAAGGATCATAGATTTAGGCCTGGGATAGACTTCAGGTATCCAAAGTAAGAAACCATATATTCTAATCACTTCATCTCATAGCTAAGGAAACTGAGGCCCAAGGGAATTAAATGACTTGCTTAAGGTCACATAGATAGTCAAAGGCAGGCATCATATTTAAATCAAGGACTCAACTCCAGAATCAGTGCCTTAACCATTTTATTAGGCTTGTGGCATATAATCAAAAAATAGCAAGAGTTATAATATGAAGGAAATATGTGTCAGAAAAGGAATGTGAGCTGATCATGTAGAGAAAGGAGATAATGACTGCAACACCCCTTTGTTTCACTGGTACCCACAGAATATCAAGAGACTTAAAGGAAGATCCACAAAAGCTTAGATGAATTCCACATTAGGGATTTATGAAAAGCCACAGAGAATTGTCACTCAGGTTGAGAAACTATGAATGGATTTCAATTAACACCACTAAAAAACTAAGGCCCACATCCATTAAATCATGTATCCATCAAAGTAGAGAAGCATGAACAAATTATAGGATAATTTCAATGTCCAACAGAAAGTGAGCAATACTAATGAGGGAACTGGCAGCTGGATGGCCCAGTGAATAAACAGAGTGCTGGACTTGGGATCAGGAAGAGCGATTTGAATTTGAATCTTGCTCAGGGACTAGCTATTTGGCTTTGTATAATCTAAACCTCTCATCTAACTTTCTCAACCTTAGGTTCCTCATCTGTGAATCACCTGAATCATAAGGTTATTGGAAAGATCTAATGAAATTATGTGATCTGGAGTGTTAAACCTGCTGAGGTTACTTAGGACATACTTAGTTACTCTTCTCCAGTCTTAAGGACTGGTAGGTAGTTAAGGGATTGGATTTACTCTGCTTGAACTAGGGGTTTGCTGGTAAAAATTTAACAACACGTAGGTAGGGGGAAAGCATATTCGTGACACATGTTTAATCTGAATTATTTTCCACATCACTTTCTTAAGTCTGGACAATCAACAATAATAAATCTAGTCCTGATTTATAGCATTTACCAGTTTCCAAGGTATGAATACTTACCCCTGGAAACTGAACAATCAGCTTTCAAGACCCAATATGAGTAATAAGTCAATAAACATTTTTTAAGCACCTATGATGAATCATGTACTGGGCTAAGCACTGAGGATACAAAGAAAGGTACATAACAATATTAGCTAATGGGGAAGACAACAGCTCAGAGACTATATACAAATGATATATACAAGAAAATATTGAAATAGTCACTAAAAGAAAAAATCACATTAGAATTAGTGGGGAACCAGAGGCCCTGCCACAATCCTGGCCTTGAATCCAAGTGGCAAAACTAAGAACAGTAAATAGAAGCTAACAAAAGGAGATTTTAGAAGACTGTGTATTTAAAAAAAAATTTTTTTAATTAAGGCTATCTCAAGGCAGAATGGGCAGACTTAAGAGGCAGTTCATTCCCCAATGCTGGAGTTTGTTAAACAAACACTAGATTATATATGATCTTTTAGAAGGGATTCATCTTAAGTGATAAGATGGACTGGATGATTTCTGAGATTTCTTTCAGTCCTGAGATTTTACAAGATTTACTCATATCAGAAATAGGGCAATCTTTGTCATTGAATCCAAGAGATCTTCCAACAAGAACTGAGAGTTCAGATGAATCCAGAGGTTCCTACAATGTCTATGATAATAGACCTTTTTATATTCATCTTTTAAGAATTTACTAATACTTATTTTCAGGCTTTTCCTTCTATGAAATGGAATAAGAATATTCTGTAGCTCCAAAAATTATTTCTGCAGTACATTGATATAGAATTTATACTCTTAAGATCTTTGATTTCTCTAATCCTTCCTTAAGTACTTCTTCTGAGGGTATTGGACAAGATAGCTTTAAGTTGTAGTTCTACAACCCTATGATCTACTCTGGGATTTCAATCTAGAAAGGAATTTAAAAATCATTGAGTCAACCCTCTTATTCTATAAGTAAAGAAACCAAGGCCCAAAGAGGAGAAAGAAATTGCTCAACCCCACTGGATAGTAGTAGCCAAGCTGGGATTCAAACTTAAGTTGTCTAATTAAAATCTGGGTATCTTTCTATCACAGGTTAGCTGCTAGATACATTCTAGGTTTAAAAAGTTCTTAATATTCCTCAATCCAGATGATTAGAATTTTTTCTGAACTTTAGTGGTTTAGTTATAAACATGACTGGTGATTGAGTCCCAAACAGGTTTTCCCAAAAATTATTCAATTAGCTACCATAATATTCTACATTTTACCTGTACAGTAGTTTAATCTCAGAAATATTAAGATCCAAGATCACATCTAGAAATGTGTTGCTTACATTTGGATTTCTGCCATAGTCAGACAGGCTGTTTTTTTAGAGACCACCTCTTTTGAAATCCTGGACTTCACTTTCTGGTTAGGAAAGGAAGGGAATGAAAAACAGTGTTATGTATTCATTTCTTTAGTCTATAGTCGTTTAAGATTAAAAGGATAGTTTCAGCATTTTTTTCTAAGTAGAAGCAGAGTAAAAAATCACCAGGCCGTGAGGTATGTGAGCTTAAGGAAGTCATGCAACCACTGGAAAGCTACAAGGGCTTAACCACAAATTGAAAACTACTTGAGGGCCACAAAAAATAGACTGCTATATGCTGTGGTTCTTCACACCTTTCATAATAACTGCAAAATATGACTCAAGGTGGATAATGTGTGGAAAGTAACATGCAACAGTAGCAAAGAGCAAAACGAGATTGGAGATTCCAAGATAAATGAACGGAAGAGAATGATAGAGCAAAAGAAGTGGTAATAAAGTGTAGAAGTGAGATTTAAAGCCAGGTCCTCTAATGCCAAACCCAAAGTTTATTGAGCTACTCTACACTGTCTCAACTGTGTTGTTAGGCAGTTGTATTCTCTGACCTCCTCTTCCTTCTTGTCTCCAATTTATTTCATTCCCAATTCACAAGCAACATCTGCACCAATAAAGGCTAATTTGCAATTCCTTCAAGTGTGTTATGATTCACAATTGTGGGGGATTTTAGAGAACTGGCTCGCCCTTTAATAGTACAGTGCCCTTTAACCCTTAACAGGCTTTCTAGGTTTCACATTTAGGCATGTCCTTAACAGTGGACAAGTCACTTATACCTCAGTTTGCCTCAGTTTCTTCATCTGTAAAATGGAGATAATAAAGAGTTTCAACTACACAGTGTTATAATGAGGACTAAATGAAATATTAACTATAAAGCATTTAGCACAATGCCCCGCAAATAGTAAACACTGTATAGATGTTAGCTATTGTTATTATTGTTAATTGATTTTCCACTTACACATTTATTTATTTATATATTTATTTGTGTGTTGTTTATTTGTACTTCATTCATTATAGGTAAGGCAAAAATACTAGGACATGCACAGTTCCCAAGTAGAACTTAGTAAAACAAGACAAATATACAATAATTATATGTTTTTAAATTGTGTCACATGTCAGAATTAAAGATTATTTCCACAGGAGTTCTCCATCCTATCCTAGTAAAGAGAATGCTCTCTCTCTCTCTCTCTCTCTCTCTCTCTCTCTCTCTCTCTCTCTCTCTCTCTCTCTCTCTCTCTCTCTTTTCTTTCTCTGTGTGTGTCTATCTCTCAATGTAATGTCACATATTAGATAGATATATATAGATGGTGAATATATATATATATACATACATGCACATATACTACATATCTGAGCTGGCTTTTTCTCAAGATGCTTCTGTTTGGCTGAAACAAAAAGGCAGTTAGACAGCAAACAAGCCCAATGTATTTTCAGAACAGACATGCCTCAACAGCAATCCATTTAAAACCAAAAATAAAAAAGAGAAAGAGAGCCTGTCCACACCTGCCCACTTCAAGTATCAACTGCTTGACTCCATTTCCTCTTTTCTCTCAGACAAGTGTTCTAAGCTGACTCAGAACAAAGCCAGCTCAGGTTTTGTTCCACTCAGGAGCTCAAAAACACAGTCTGCTGGAAAGAAAGCAACAGTGGAATAAATAAAGGATTATTTCTATGTTGAGAGATCAATAACAGGCAGATTTCACAATGACTTTATTAAGTAGATACTCAGTTTAAGTTGCCTGTAGGAGAAAAAATCATTAGTGTTCATAAAATGCTTTTAAAAACCTTAGCATAGGACTTGCATGATGCTCTGTAAATATTTGGCAACCAAATATATAGGGGTGCCAGATAAGGAGTCACCTTCTTTTTGACTTCCAGACCTCCACACTATGAAAGTTGTGATTCAGAAATTATCTTTTAGGCAAGTAAATTTAGACATAGATCAGACATCCACTCTGTTCAAAGTCCCTCTCTTGCCTGACACTTTTACAGATCATAGCAAAGGCATTTCCAAATCATTCCTTCCAAATCACGTAAGATCTCCACTTCCACTCCACCCTCACCTTCTGCACAACCTTTTGAGAAGATGAGTTAACCAATCTCTTTCGTAATAGGAGATAAAATGAGATAATATTTGTAAAGCATTTAGATAGTGCCTGACATGTAGTAGACACTATATAAATATTTATTCCTTTTCTCTTTCCCTTCTCTTTCTCCTTCTCCTTCCCTTTTTCTTTCTCCTTCTCCTTTCCCTTTCTCTTACCCTTCTAAGGAATTTTATATAAAATTAGAGAATACATTTATAGCAAGGAGTGTTTAACCCCATAAGCCCTTAAGAACCTAGAAGTCTTATATCACAAAAGACTGACACTTCGACTTTTCTGACCAATTCTGCTTCCAGAACTTTTCTCATCAATTGATCATCCACTTTTATTTGGACAAACCCTATAAAAACAAGATCCCAGAAACCGGGAGCAACTCAGATCATGAAGAAGATCTAGTGTCCACCTCATAAGAGGTAGCCATGAACTCTTTAATAAAGTGTCTTTGGCTCACAGCTCTGCCTCAGAAGGTTTTTTTTATACATTAGAAAATTATAATTCCTGATCCTCATGATATCACAAATACGCAAGGCCTTCCTTCTATTGCAGCAGTCTACTGTGTTGAGATTCTTCTTTTCTCCAGTCAAAATGAATTGTCCTGTCCATCTCTTGCTGGGAAGGAGGATAATCTTATAAATGAATTTGACCTAAGGTATTAATAGTTAACACTCAAATTCTTATTTGTTTCATTAGAGAGACAAAAAAATAACAAAGGTCCACAATTGAAGCCATCATGATCCATGAAAAGAGTACATGTTATGAAATCAGATACCTCTGTTTTAATCTAAACTTTTCTACATGTGTGGTCTTAGAAAAGTCACATCTTTCTGGATCTTGTTTCCTCATCTACAAGATGAAGAGTTTGGTTTATTTAATTTATGTGATTCCTTTCAGCTTTGATTCTACCATCTCTTATTATAGGGGAGAAGAAACAGAGAAGAAACAGGGATAGAAGTCAGAGAAGGAATATGCTAAGAAAAAGGAAGAAAACCATCTGAAGTGTTACAACTGCTATGAATCAGAGTATAAAAATAATCATAGTACTTCTGACTAGAAACAACTGTAGAGATTATTTAGCCTGAACTTCTCATGTCATAGATGAATAAAACAAGTCCCCAAAAGGGAATCTGACTTTCTTGGGAACATAGAAGTAGAATTTTAATCTCAGTTCTCTGATTCACGTAGCACACTATTTAATCAGTTGCAGGTTAGGAATGCTACAGGGAAAATGAAGACTGAGAAAGGGAAGAAATAATGTAGAAAGGAAGGAAAAGAGGGCCCATGACAGAACTTTAGAATATACCCATAAAAAAGAAGTAGAATATGAATGATGATTCCATAAAGTAGACAGAGATAAAATGGTCAGATAAATAGGAGAAAGACTATGATAAGTCACAGAAAATCAGAGTTGAAAAAGTATCCAGGAGTAAAGGGGCTATCATCAATGCTAACTGAAAGATGTCAAGAAGGATTAGAATTAAGGAAAATCTTTTGGATTTCACAATTTAGAAAGCACTGGTAATTTTCTAAAACTTATTTTATTTGTAATTTATGGAATAAAACATTTTCATAGCATAGCACAATAAAAAAGATGGCTACACATGAAACTACAAATCTATCATATACATCTTTCTATCCTTTCCCCATATACAACAAAAATATGTAAATTTCTATATTTTTCTTCTCTCCTTTCTCATCCTAGATTTGGCTACTTTATACACAAATAGTTATATATGTATTTATATGTTTGTATGTGTGTTTTTATGTATGTATTTTTGTAAAATTATTCTATAAAGACTTCTATTTATCAGTTCTTTTTCAGAATCTTTCTTGTTAATTTGGGTATTTATAACAGTAAATAATTAAATAAAACAGTAAATAAAATAACAGTTTTTCTTAAAACAATCATTATCTTATTTTATGCAATGTTCTCATTTTATTCTTAATTACTTTATGCAAGTCATTTCATTTCATTCACAATTTTATAAATTGTTGAGTTCATCATTTCTTAAAGCATGATATTATTTTATCACAATTATATACCACCACTTGTTCTCTATATTTGAAATGAGACTTTTATCTGAGAAACTATAAAATGTCCTCTGCCCTCTCCCCAACTTTCTGCTTCTGTTCTGAACTTGACCACATTTGTTTTATTTATACAAAACCTTTTAAATTTAGTGTAATAGAAATTAAGTATTTTATACCTAACTTTGCTGTCTAACTCTTGTTTTTCATCAATTGTTCACCTATCCATCCATCTAATGAGTAATATGGTCCATAAATTCCTTATAACATGTCTCTTTATATCTAGGACATGCATTTTGACCTCAATCAATGGTAATTTTGGAGAAAGGAGGTACATTTGAGCATTGAAGTCAAGAGCCAAACAACTAGGAGTTTAGAAGTAAGGGAGAGGAAACGAAATCAGTACAATCAATAAAAAAACAAACTTTTTTTCTTAGAATTTTACTTCTAAGAAGAAAAAGACATAATAACAGGCTAATGGCAAAAACACCCTCCCAAAAGCTGATGTAGCTCTGGAAACCTCATTATCTCCTCAGCCTCATCATCTATCCTTGGAAAGTATATCGCTAAGGCAAGAGGGAGAAGTATGACTGAAAAAACAAAAGGGGTAGTCATGTAGCAAGAATGAGAGATAGTCATTGGATAGCCCATCTCCATTGGTATCTTCTTCTTGTAAAGAGAAAGTTAAAATGAAATAATAACAAGATTGGTGAGAAAATCATGGGTTAAACAGGCATGGATGTGTTATAGACTGCTTTATTTGAAGAAATATTTATACCATTAATCCATTGGAATATCATTGTCTGAACCAAGGATCTAAATAGCTTCTAATCACAGGTGGAATATGAATTAATTGAGAACATCATTAGCAAACAAGCTGAACACTAAAGCTCCCATCCAGGCTTGCCATGAGTGGACCCTCTTATGGAAAAAAGGTCATCTAATCCAATATGCTGATTTTATAAGTGATAAAACTGAGGCCTAGAAATGCAAACTGAATTGCATAAGGTCATATAGATAGGAAAAAGTAGCAGAAATCATATTTGAACCCAATCATCCGACTCCAGATGATTCTGAAGTCCCTTTTTATATTGTACTATATTATACCCACTACTCAGTTTGACCCTGAATAAACCATTTCCTTTCTCCACTCACTATCCTCTTCTTTAAAATGGGGGTTTTGGACTAGATGACCTTGAAAGTCACTTCTAGCTCCAGTACCTAAGAATATAGCTGATCTAGATTTTCAACATCAAGAAATTCATAATTGTATGGGATAAGTGATTATAAGTCAGACAGGGAATGAATATGTGTAAAAATACCTATCTGTTTCTGTGCTAGAGAAAAAGAAAGGCAAAGATGGGGTGAAATGACATACACACATTTATACCAAGAAAAGACAGAAAGATACAAAAAGCCAGCAAAAAAAAAAAAATCTCTTTGCTCCTTTTGTTGTCCTGTGTGACAGAACGCCTCCTAAGAGACAAAGCTGTGCTGGGCCCCCATGCAGATGCTACATGCACTAATGAAGCCACCAGCCAGAGCTCACATTGCAAAGCAAGCTCCCTTCCCAAAGGAGTAACAGATTGGCAACAGAGAAGTGCTGAAAACATTGTCTGGCTTTCCCCCCTCTTTAGAGATTTATCTCTTTTTAAGACCAGAGTGACAGGGATCTGGGCTCAGAGACAACAGTGGAAGGGGGTGAAGGGGAAAAAAAGATCCCAGAACTCCAACAAAGAAAATGTCATCTTAAACAAGAGTCAAATGTCCCCTCCAGCTACAAAGTGGTCTTAAACACAGGACAATGTCTGAGTGACAGCCAGTGACATTTCTTGGGGAAGAATGGAAGGCAGACACAGACAGGCATATACCTGAGGTTCTCAAAGAAGGAGACAGCAATTTCCTACAAACAATAAGTAAAACTCAAAAAACAAGAACAAAAGGATTGAATGAGTTAATGAATGTTGCTCTCTGCCATACTGCCGGTTGTCAGGTTGGATACTAATAGTAGCTGACATGTGTATGGTGTTGTTTGCAAGATGCTTTACAATTACCTTATTTTACCTTATAACAATTCTAGAAAATGGGTGCTATTATTATCCCCATTTTACAGATAAAAAAAAATGAAGCAAATAGATGTTGTGATATGTTCAGGGTCCCACATCTAATAAAAAGAGGAGGCAGGATGTGGAATCAAGTCTTCCTTAATGTAAATCCAGCACTCTTTTCAATGTACCACTAAACTACCAACTATACTTTAAAAATAATAACTCATATTTATAAAAGTACAAGATAAAACTTTTTCTCACAACTGTGTAAGGAAGGTGGTGTAATTTTACTACTACTATTACTACTCTTACTAATAATAACAGTAATTCACTTGTCTATAGTGGCTGCAAAGTGTGTTCCTGTAGGATAGGAATTGCAAGTACTATCTCCATTTTACAGATATGGAAACTAAGATACAGAGGAGTTAAATGACTTAGAACTCTAAGTTAGATTTTCTGTCCCTAAGTCTGTAGAACTAAGTTGTCTCCATTGCCAAGAGAGCTGGTTACTGGACTTCCCACTTGGTCTACTTAATAAATAGCCTCTTACTTGGTGACATTGCCTCCAGCCCTGGCTCCCTCCTATGCAACCTGCATAAGGCTGTGAAATTAATCTTTTGAAGGTACCATTTTACCAAGTGCCTTCTCTCCTCAGAAATGTTTGGTGACTTCTCATGGCCAAAAGAAATAATAAAATTTTTTTATCTTGGCATTCAAAGCATTCTAAAAGCTGCTCTAAACTGCTTTTCCAACATTATCTTTAAACATTAAACAATATGAGCTCTTAGATTTTGTTAAATTGGATTACTCATGTAGTTCCTTAAATACATCATGAGTGGGAGAAGGATCATAGATACTAAGTCTCCAGTGAAAGATGGGAGTTTCCTCAACAATCTAAAAATAGATCACAAAAGAGTTTCCTAAACTAGCTGATACAGTAATTGAATATGGGTCAGTTAGTCATTAATTAAACTGAAGAATTTTCTCAATTCTTTCTTCTTAATCTTTCTTTAACCTTTGAAATTGTTAATCACCCTCTTCTTCCAGATATTCTCTCCTCTCTACATTTTTTTATAATAGTACTCTTATCTTGTTCTCTTCAACCTTAATGGCTCCTTCCGAGTCTCTCTTGATGTGAACCTTCATCCATGTTTCTCCTATTAACCAAGGATATCCCTTCTGGGTCCTTTTCTCCTCTTCCTTGATACTATTTTACTTGGTGATATAATCAGTTTTTATGAATTCAATAATCTTTTTTTATATAGGTCATTTCTAAATTTAGTGCTAAACTTCTCTGTTGACTGCCTGATGTACATCTCAAATTGCTTGTCTAGTAAACATTTTAAACTCAATTTGCCCAAAACTGAACTCATCTTTCCCCTCTAATCTTTTCCTTTTTCTAACTTTCCTATTACTATCAATGTTATAACTATCCTCCTAGTTCTCCAGGCTAATAACCTAGGTGTCATCGTCAACTTCTCACTTTTTCCATACATACACTTAGTTAAATAATCAATCAGTTTCTAAGTCATGTCAATTATATATCTTAACATTAGATAGATATATGATAGATCAATGGATTGATAGAGAGATAGATAGATAGATAGATAGATAGATAGATAGATAGATAGATAGAAGTAAATGTATTTGTGTGTGTATGTAGAAGCTGCAAGGTGGCCCAATGGATAGAGCTCTAAAGCTGGAGTCAGGAAGACCTGAGTTCAAATCCAGCTTCATGACACTTATTAGCTGTATAACTCTATGCAAATCACTTAATCTTTGTTTGCCTTAATCCATTGGAGAAAGAAATGTCAAACCATTCCAGTGACTTTGCCAAGAAAACCCCAAGAGCATTGGTGTGCTATAGTCCACAGAATCACAAAATCAGATACAACTGAATGACTAAACTAAATATATGCATGCATGTTTGTATGTGCACATGTGTGTGCATATGCACATGTGCATGTTTGTATATATCACATGTTGCCATATGCATATGAATTATATGTGTATTTATACATATTATATGTGTGTGTGCATGCATATGCACAAACATTCATCTTTTGATTATTTCCTATTTATATTGAATGTAGCTCATTTGTCCACAACTGTTTACACTTTGTCTCCTATATTAAATTGTGTGCTTCATAACACCAGAAGCTATTTTTTGCCTTTCTTTGTATCCCCAGAACTTTGCTCAGGGCTTGGCACTTAATAAATGCCTCACTTGGTGACTTGACAATTAACTTGATAGTATTATGAGCCATTGCCAATTGGATGAAGGGAACTGATGGAGCATGAGAAGATTAATCACATATCTAGTGACTCAGATAAAAAGCAAATTGGCCCCACTCCAAGAGAATTGAGATAGTTCTCAAGAGCTCTTCTAGTAGAGTGAAACAAAGACAGATGGGAGATTAGGGGAAATTTCCTTCCCTTTACTTCTCCCATTAACAATTACATCTTCCTGCAGAAGGCTATGGCTATCAGAGGCTTACGCTTACACAGAGCATATGAGAAGAAATTAAAGACTTGACTTCCAGAGTCAGTCTTCTGAAGAGAGACAGAGAGAAACAGAAAGATAGACACAAAGACACAGAGATGAAGAAAGAGGTCAGCTCCTGGAACTTCCAAACTGCTTCTGAGATTTCAGAGGAATAGAAATGGGGAAGCTTCCTGCTGGTCCTAAGGTAAAGTTTTCAGGTTTTTCTAAAAGAGCCTGTCAGTGCTCTGGTCATAGATTTCATAAGGTAGAAACTATAGCTAACCAACCTAGAGATAAATAAATATTTATCAGTCACCTACAATGTACCAGGAACTGTGCAATAGTTATAAAATACAAAGTTCAGAGGAGATACCACACCTGGCAGAGAGCAAACCTAGAGAGCTCATAGAATATTCTCTCATCAATCCTGTCCTCCCCCTCCCCCAATCATCATCTCATCTTTTCACCCAATGAGTAGTAATTTAATGACAAAATGAGAGCACATCAGAGACCCTGTAGCACTGAAAATGCAAGTGATACCTCCATTTGTTTAAATTTTTTTGGATTAGATGAAAGAGATTCTTTGGCTCAATTACTACCTAGCCCAAATCACTGAATGGGTTCAGTTAAACTGAGACCTTAACTTAAAAAGTCCAAAGTCTCCCATTGCATCTCTAGTCTTCTTGATTTATATCTTGCCACTGGACCTAGATGACTCTGGAAGGGAAAGTGAGGCAGATGACTTTGCACAGCCCTCTCTCACTTAATTCCAATTCACTTGTATGTCATGGAATTACCTCCCTGATGTCATGGTCCTCTTCCAGAATGAAGGACAAACAACGACATGTGGAGGGTCCTCATTTGCAAAATCATACTTACTAACTCTATCTATTGATGATGTATATATTTGTGGAAGAATGTGCCTTTGATTTTAGGAGAAATATTCTAATATAAATTCTTTTACTATGCTATTACAGTAAATGATTTTACATTGAGCTATTTATGTCCACTGGCCAGGGGCATGCTGGTAAATATTTAACAAATGGCTCTCTGGATGGGGGTAGGAAGTGGGAATTTATATATGACATACTTTTGGATTTAATGTACATTATTAACATTTTACCTATCACTTTATTAAGTCTAAACAATCAAAAACCAAAAAAAGTAAATTTGTAATATATGCCTACTTTTGAGTTATAAATGCTCACACTAAAAAATATAATAATTGTTCTTCACAAATTATTGAAAGCTGATTCCAGCACACCTTCAACTCTAAGTTGAAGTATTAAGTGACTTGTCCAGGGGTCTTACTAGCTAGTATGACATATTTAGTCATAGGACTTGAATTAAGGTCCTTCTGACTCCAGGATCAATGCTTTATCCATTGTACTATTTTTATGCTCCTTCTAACTATCAAAAGATAGTATAATACCTGAGAAACTGAGACAGACAGAGATTGGTTTTTAATCTTTACTGTGGAGAGTTGAGGCTAGCCAACAGAATGGGACACTTGCCCAAAGCATTCAGAGCAGATGAACTGAGGCAGGGAACTTACATAAGGTTTTAGCTAACTAGGGTATGCAAACATAATACATAACCTGAGTATACAATCTTTTAGGGGAAATAAAAACAGATAAGGGGGTAGGGGATCATGGACACTGGGAGGATAGACAAGCCTTAATTGCAGGAAAGGATCATAACTTAATCCTGACAGGATAAGGGTCAAGATAAGAAGGTCATGGACAGGAGACATTGAGGTAAGGGGCAATATTCAAATGGAGAGGGAATTATTCTACCAAGGATCAAGATAATGCACCTGGAGTTTATGATACAATAGTATATAAAGGTGATCAGAGGTCCAGGGATTTTCCTAACTCAGTTCTCCTAGTCCTAATGTCAAGGAAGTGGGGATGGCTATTACCCCAACATATCCAGTGCCCAACAGCAGTACTTAGAGAGTGATTGTGAGGTACATGCTACATGATTTATAGAAATAAAAACTATATAGTACATTAAATCTGAAGCAACAATCCTTGAGAATCTACCTTGTTATTTGAATGGTGCTTTAGCGCAAAGAAACATTATACTGTCTTTGAGTCTCTAGGGTTTCTTTTTTGAGAGTATTCAAAAAACAACAAGATTGATGAGAGGACTATAAGATATGTTATATATTAGAAAAAATTGGAAAAACTAATAATATTTACCTAAAGAAGACAAAACATAGTAGTCCATGATAATTACCTTTAAATATTCAGAAAGCTATCATAATTTGACATGGGAAGCTCTTAAGAATGAAATTCTATGTTACAAAGAGTAACAGTTCCTAAGATTAAAGGGAAAAAGGAGTAGGGTCTTGTCCAGAGATCAATGTGATTATAGAAGTAATTCATCAATCATCTTAGTGTAATACTCAGAAGTACATCCCTCCACTCCAACTCATTTAGTTTATTCCCACAGTCAAAGATAAAACAGGCTTAAGGTTCTCTGTATGTGCATATTCAATATGGATCCACACCAATGTTCTTAATCAGAGGACATGATCAGTTCAAAGTATGTGGGATAATGAGACCCCCAACTCAAAATCATTACTCAGAGATCTCTTAAAATGAAGATTAGAAGGTTTATTAGAGATCGGGGAGGTCCTTCCCCCAGAGAGGCTGGAAAGAAGAAGTTCGATTTACAGAAGGAGATGACAGGATTTATATAGTCATGATTACAGAAACACCCCCTCCTTTAACTCATCCAAGCCCCTCGTTATTCTTTAGAGTCATTGGCCAACCCAATATTTGTCTTTGATGTGCAGGTGGGTCTCTGTGGCACTAGGGTCTTAGTTAAGCAATAAATGTTTAAGAAAAGGGGTCAATGATGTTATCTCAAACATTTCTGCTAGAAGAGCCATCTTGCTCTTCTCCCAGTGCTCAATAATTAGCCAGAGCCTAAACTCCCAAGGTTATTATTCTGAGAAATCTTCAATTTCCCATTTCATTCAAAAACAAGGATATTTAATGCAATACCGTAGTAAGAAAAGTAATAATGGAACATTTCTCTCAAAAAAATCACAGATACATTCTTACCCAAATACACCATTAACAGTAAGATACATTATATAAAAAATATTTTGAAGTTATATATATGTAACAAAAGTTGTAATGCTCAGGGAGAAACTGAGGCAGTATCACACATTGGAGATTAGTTAATACTTTATTGATGTTAATTGAGAGTTCAGAATCCATAGCTATGGATCGGGACTGCTGGGACTCTTGTCTCAAAGCACACAGTCCATTGTGAGTTTAGACTGACAGACAGGACAGTCGACTGAATAGGACTAATGTCACAAAGTATTCAGTACCTCATTGAGGAGCATCACGAATTTTATAGGTTTCATAGCTCAGGGAAAAGAAACTCATGGGAACAGCTGAGAAACATCTGGGGTCCAAGGAAACTATCAATTCAATTCTGACAGGTAGGGAGTAAAGAGTGCTGAGTTTGGGAAAGGAAGACAGTAAGTCTGGAGCCAAAAGATAAGGGGTATGTCGAGGCTGACCATCTGGAGGTTTTACGACAACTTTGGAATGTGAGTCCAATTACTTCTAATGGTCAGGAAGTGGGGGTTGCTATTTTTGGGCAGAACAATCAAGGGAAACTGAAACAGAGCAACTGAGGGAAACTGAGACATGGGAACTGGACCACAACAGTAACACATTTAGCTAGGGAATATGTATGAAGAGGCAACTCATGTTTCTAATATTACAGAGTCCCTTCTGATTTCTATTGAGAGGTGTTTGCATGATTTAGTGAATACAAGACCTCAATCAGGAAGATTCATTTTCCTGAATTCAAATCCATTCTCAGACACTTATTAGATGTATGACCCTGGGAAAGTCACTTAACTCCATTTAGTTCAGTTTCCTTATCTCTAAAATGATCCAAGGAAGAAAATGTCTAACTATTCAAGTATCTTTGCCAAGAAAATTAACAGTGGGTTCTCAAAAATTCATTGTGAAGTGAAACAACTCAACAAAAACATCAACAACCCATCTCTGCTGCTGTTTGTTCATTTCATGTAATATATGATCTGTTCTGGGCATGTACTCTTTGTGAAATAAATAATTTTTCTTGGAGCACCAATTTCTTTGCAGTCTTTTTTCCATCAGTCTCTTTCTGACCAGTCTTCAGTGGGTACTTTTCATGTTTACTTTCTCCAGATACTTTTGTCACTGTCAGGAATTACTGTAGAGCTTTTTTTTTACTTTTATTTCCTTGCTTCAGCTGGAGTCCTTAGCTAGAATGCTAGAGCTCTTCCTCATAAGAGAATGAATACAACCAGCCATTACTCTTTTAGCTTAAAACCCTTAGGCTTTTTTCCCCCTTTGTTACAACTCTTTTAAGAAAAAAACTACAACAAAAGAACCTCTGACATACTCAGTCATTGACCTAGGGGGAAAAAAAATTTAAAAAAATTAAAAAATCTTTGCAGAATCTTAACTCCCTTGCCTAGACATCTTATTTGCTTCTTAGATAAAATGAAATTTTCTCCCCATAAGTGTCCTTGTCCTCAGCACACTCCTGCTTTGTTTTCTTTTTTAGGTAGAATAAAGAACAAATTTACCTAGCTAATACCCTCAGGCCCAAATCTGTTTTTTGTACTATATTTTCTGGTCACTAAGGGCAACTTTTCTGAGAGATTTTGTTTTTGTTTAGGAATAGAAACTCCTTATGATTTCCTGTTTTAATTCCCTCTGGCTAAACTATGTCTTGTCAGCATCCATTTACTATTCTTTTGGCATACTGCTAATAATTTTAGGAGTTTGGAATCCCCACTTTCTTCTTTCCAAAATGATATTGTTCTTCCATGTAGTTTAAGAGATTAAAAAAAAAAAAAAAAAAAAAAAAAAAAAAAACCATGGGAGAAGAAGGAGGAAATCCCTTTTAAAAAGAAAGAAAGAAGGGTAACTAGGTGGGGCAGTGGATAGAGCACCACCCCCAAAGTCCGGAGGACCTGAGTTCAAATTTGATCTCAGTCACTCAACACTTCCTAGCTGTGTGATCCTGCACAAGTCACTCAATTCCAATTGCCTCAGGCTCCACCCACCCACCCCCAAAAAAGAAAGAAACATAACTAAGCCCAGGGGAAAGATCACTTTCTTTTTCCTGATTAACTTCATTCTTGACTTCTCAAATGATTTTGTGTCCAACAAATCTTTACAACTTTCAGCATGCCCTATGTTAGATTTAGGAGAATGGAGTGAGAGTAGAGCAATGACATGCAAAAAATAGAAGCAAGATACCAAAAATGTCTGGAACTATAAAGATCAGATATAAAGCTAGGAAGGAATTCTCAGGATAATAAAGGCATGTTTGAGGGAAGGATGTGTTTCCAGTGAGTGACTCCAACATTTTGAGGTCCCTTCTGAACCTCAACAATATGGTAATATGTGAAAGAAGACTAGAACTGCTCCTCAGGGTAAACAGAATGTTGTATATAGAATAAATGGACTAATAACTGGAAAAGTAGGGATAAAACTTCAGTTATGTTCTGCCCATTTTCTTTTCTAAGAAAAATAAACTTTGGATCAGAAAGGAGAAAACCAAAATAACTAATAAGGAAGTGAATTTTAAGAAAAATAGGGAGATTTTAAGAGAACACATAAATGCCCTTTAAGAGTTCCAGGTAGCAGGCTCAGATATTCTCCATGCCAGTGAATAAAACAGGTGAAGCTTTCTTAAGAAATCTATGAGATTAGGCCTAAGTCACATGGTCCCTATTCCCAGAGGTCTGCAGAGCCAGGAGATCAGGTCTTGGATCCACCCAGGTTGCAGGAAGTCCCATGATCTCAAGGCCTAGAGGTCTCTTAAGACCCTGAGTCAATGACAGGAAGTGATAAGAAGAGACATGACCCACAGGAAGCAGACAACATTGATGACCACTGGTCAATGATAGTTACTTCCTTTTAGTCTATCCAGTGAAAAGCCTTGGGTCTTTTGCTATTTAACCAGCTTTACTGCTTCTGCCTTGTCAGGTCGAGGAGCACATGTTAGGATGAAATGTCTCCCATGTGTGCTTGGGTCTCTCCCTCCAGGGACTAAATAAATGCTTTCTCTTTCTACCTGAAGATGTCTCTGATCAGTTAATTTGGGAAAGGGGGTCTAGCACCAGTCCCAAACTCCAGTATATGAAAGGAAATAAATACACATCCTGATTCACTGTCAGTGATTTTTGAAAGACTCTATGAATTTGTTACTCAGGGGGAATGGCATTGGACCAGAGAAGGGAATATATTATCCCTGTTATGAAAGAAATAGAGACAGAGACAAAGTCAGACAGAGAAACAGAAGAAAGTAGAGTCTAAAAGCTATAGGTCAGTGACTTTGACTTTGATTCCTTGAAAGATTCTAGAATGTATTAAGAAAGCAAGTGACTTCTATATAAAGAAATCAGTGATCACAGAGAACCTGCAGGAAATCATCAAAAATCTGTAATTCCAGACTAATTTCACTAATTTTTATAGAATTATTAGATGGATAGAACAGAAGAATTCTGAATGAATAATTAATCTAGTTTTTAGCCTCATACTTATCAAATCCCATGTTATTCTTGTTGACAAGATAGAGAGATGAAATAGCCAGTAGTCTGGTTAAATGGATTCAGACCTGAAGAACAGTTATTGTTCATTAGAAGTCAATTTAGAAGAAGATCCCTAGTTGAATGACCCAAATTATGATTCTATTGATATTTAACACTTTTGTCAATAGCTTGGATTAAGGATTGCTTATATTCAGGTGACACAAAGCTAGGAGGGATAGCTAAATTATTGGATGACAGAAATCCAAAAGATCTTAAAGACCAAATCAAATAATAAATATAACAATAAACCAAATCCAATAAGATAAAAATGTAACAGGGATAATAATCATCATACTTTTAATTATTATTGTTGTTAATATTTACATAATGATGTGCCAGGCATTGTGCTAAGTGATTTTACAATTATTATCTTATAAATATAAACCTTTAGATTCAACAAATCAGCTTCACAATGGGGAAGGCACGACTAATGTTTACTCCTTCTGTACTTCCCTAAGTGTCCATATCTGTCAAATGAAGAACTTAGACTATATGGCCTTTGAAATACCTTTCAGCTCTAGATTGATTCATCTCTAGGAAGCTTTGTTTTCAGTTCATGCTAGATAGATCCGAGTGTGGGACTGGGTAGGTCAAAAGCAGGTAGCTTTTTTAAAAAAAAATTGTAGTATCTTTTTTTTTTTTTTTTTAATTGAAGGAAAGTGAAAGGGAAAGAAAAGGAGGGGAAAGACAAAAGAAGTTGAGAACAAATAGAATGTGAATGCCAACACGATTTTTTTTTAAATGCTAAATTTGGTTGCATAAAAAGGGACATAGTATCCATGACTGAAGGGATAGTCATTTTATACTTTGCCGTCAACTAAATTTGGAATATTTTGTTTGGACCTGTGCTTATTACATCTTAGAAATAACATTAATGGAAGAATTCTGAAACTCTCTTGCTTATTTAAGTCAGAACAAAGCATTTTTAGCCTTAGCTTCTTTAAAAAAGGTCTGATCTGAAAAAAAGGGGGGGGGCTAATAAACGTACTTGAACTATCTCAATAGTTGTCAAGAAAGTGCTTTGGAAAGTGCCAAATGAAGAGAGCTCTTATAATCTAAGGAAAAGTTTCTTTCTTATTAGGAGAGTCACATTACACTTTAAACCATTACCTTTTTAAAATTTATTTTTCCACTTAATATTATTTTATTCTTTTCCAATTACATATAATTTTAAAAATTCATCTTTATAAGATTTTGATTTCTAAATTTTTCTCTTACTTTCCCCTCCCCCAACTCCAAGACAGCAATCTGATCTAATTATAAATACACAATTATGTTAAACATATATCCACATTAATCATGTTGTGAAAGAAGAATCAGAACAAAACTAAAAGCCAAGAGAAAGGGAAAAAAAGTGAAAGTAGGATACTTCAATCTGCATCCAGATTTCATAGTTCTTTCTCTAAATATGGACAGCATTTTCCATCATGAGTCTTTTGGAATTGTCTTGAATCACTGTATTGCTGAGAAGACCTAAGTTTGTGATACATGATTATCACATGATGTTACTGTTACTATGTAGAACGTTTTCCTGGTTTTGCTCACTTCACTCATCATCGGTTCACAAGCCTGCTCATCATTTCTTAAAGCACAATAGTATTCCATTACATTCATATACCACAACTTGTTCAGCCCATTCTCCAATTGAGGAGCATCCCCTCAATCTCCAATTCTTTGACACCATAAAAAGAACTACTACAAATATTTTTGCACATGTGGGTCCTTCCCCCTCTTTATAATATGAACCTAGTAGTGGTATTGCTGGATCAAATGGTATGCTCTGTTTTATAATCTTGGGGGCATAGTTCCAAATTTGAACCATTATTTTTTGTGGGAGTTTCCTATCTCTTTTCTCTTCTTCTCAGTCTTGAATAGAGTCCCCTGTTTTGACACTTAATAAAACCTTTATTGAAGCTACCAACTTCCATGTTAATGTTTTTGACTGTCTACTAAATATGTAGCATCTTGAAAGAGATGGCATCATTGGACCAGAAACTTTCCTAGATTGTAAGTAGTCAACTGACATTCACCAGTGGATATAGCCTACAAATGCTAAACACTAACAGGAACATGCAAAGCAGTGACCCAGCATGCCTTTATGTGGCTTGCTGTTGTCAAGTCACACAAAAATTCTGCAAGTAGGTCCAGAAACTGTAACCAGTATCACTTCCCTGAATTCATTTTATGTTATGTCAAAAATCAAAGAAACAAGAAACAAACAGTTTTTATTGAGTACTTATAGCATGAAGAGTAAACATGCAAATTTCCTACAGTATTAAAAAGAATGTTAAAAATTGTTTTTACATATAATTGGGGAAAATAAAATATTTTTAAATGGCAATGCAAAAGATGTCACAAAGAAGTCAAGTAAATGCCAAATGTGTGGTTTAAGCTAGAGCTTTCAGACACATAGACTGCAAACCATATTGCAACATACAATACTCCCTCTGCACAACCAAATTGAAATGTTATCAGATATGACTTTTGAAGGGCTCAGAACATCCTGATCACTTCCACCACCACCAATACTGCCATTCTCAATAGCTAAGATCTCCACCATTTCAGTTTGCTCATAGCAGAACATTGTTCAAAAATGAAGTAAACTGTCATGCAAATTATCCAAGCCTCCTTTCCCCTGACTACCATGGGCATCATCTCACCTAAGCAAGACATTTTTCAATTCCCCTCAGGTCTTTTGTTTGCATCATCAATAACAATAATTATCATTTCTTTAGTACTTTAAGATTTGCAAAGCACATCACATTTTTCTTATTTGATACAGCAAACCTATGATTATCTTATGATTATCACCATTTTACAGATGAAAAGTGAGGTGACATCCCTGGCCAACAAGCTATTAACAAGAAATGGGATTTGAACTCAGATCTTCATGAGGCTAAATCCAAAACCATGAATCACTGTGCTGTGTAACTGACTAATATTAGATTTCTCCCAGTCCTACTTTTTCTTGAACACATTCCCTCCCTTTATATATAATACACTTGTATATTACAATAGGCTTAAGGATTCCTATTGTACATTTTGTGGTCAACTTTCTCCTTTTAAAGCTGTTTCCTTTGTCTTTGGATGAAAGACTTGGAATTAACCACAAGCCTTTCTATTATTTCCCTCCCAATATTCACTTCCCTATTAGTTGCTTAGCAATGGTCAAACACTATCTGGTTGTCTTTGCCTTTATGCTTTTCCTAAGCTACCACATAGGGTTACTGGGGAGAAGAGCTCTTTAAAACTCTAAGTGTCATGTTAATAAAATGGGAACTACTGTTATTCCAACTATTAGACTTAGCATCATATTCTTTTCCCAGGCTAGGACTAATGGATAGGCTCAAGGTTGGATTTGCCTATCTCTACTTGACATCCACCATTAATAGCTCATTTCCTCCCCAAACAGCCCAGTCCACTCTTGATATGGTTCTAATTTTTAAGAAGTTTCTTCTTTACAGAAAGCTAAAATCTGCCTCTTTTTCAATTTTCTCTCACTATGAAATTCTGAGGCTCTTATTCCCAAGCTCTTTTTGCTATTCCATATCGCATATTGAAAGGAAATTCCAAATTAAGACTTTCATACACACACACACACACACATGTTCTTTTGAATCAGAATGTGTGTGTGGGAGGGCAATTTCTTATGCATTTGAATTCAGAGGTTTCTGATTCTGTCCCTACAGTATACCAGCCTAGAATAAATATAAAGAACAGGAAATAGGGATCCAAAGAAATGGATATTGGCAACTTTTATTTAAAGTCCTTCATAATCAGGCTCTGGATTATCTTCCCAGTAATCCTCCTCTTCATAAACTCTAGCTATGTGGACTTCCTTAGTTGCTTCCTGTTTACAACATACTAACACTCACCTGTATACTTTTACACAAGTCAGATCACTCTCCCTCCTTATTTCTACTTCTTGGAATTCATGACTCCCTTTAAGGCTCAGCTCGTATACCAGTTTCTTCAAGAGGCCTTAATTTATTCACCCATTATTAATATTCCAATTCCCCAAATCAGTATGCATTTGTTTTACATATTTCTTAGATGTCTTTATCTTTAAATGTGTATTTGTACTTAATCTACAAATATATTGTATTCCCTGAAGAGAAGAAAAGCTTTCTGAAGACAGGGAATATTGTATCTTCTTTTTATTATCTGTGAACTAGCACAATGGCTGGAATACAGTAAGCACTTAATAAGCATTTGCTGATTGATTTGAGTTCTGAGAAAGATCAGGGAAAGCTTCCCAGATGAGATGTCATTTGAATTGGACATTAAGAGATAGATAAGAATTTAAAAAACAGAGATGGAGAGAGAGAGAGAATGTCTTAGGCTTGGGGAACAGAATAAATGAAGAAATGGAGGTGGATATCTGTACAGTGAATTTGGGACAAAAAGTAAACCAACCAATTTGTAAAAATTCTGGGAAAGTTCTGGGTAAAGGATTTTGGGTGAAGTGCATGAAGAAAGGTAATATGAAGCAGCTGTATCATGTGGGCTAGAGTTCTGGTCTTGAAATCAGGAAGACCTGAATACAATTTTTTTTCTTGGTCATTTAGTAGTTTCAGGTTCTGCATATGTAAGATGGAGATCATAGCATCTATCCACAGGCTTGTTGTATAAATCAAATGAAATAACATATATGAAGTACTTTGCAAACCTTAAAATTGTTTATAAATGTTGACTTGCTAATATGAGATAAGGCTGGAGGGGAGGGGCTGAGATGGTGAAGGACCCTTCCAGCTCTTAACTTTTTCTTCCTGATTTCTAAAAATCACCTGATGCTGCTACAAAGTCTCCTGTAACTCAAAATGCTCTGTATTTTTCACCCAGGACTCCCCCAGCATTGTTACAGATATTGTCACATCTCTGGAGAATCCAGGGTAGATGATTTGGTTTGTGCTTTATACCGATTTACATCTATGTACAGCTTGCATTCTTCTTAAGGAAGAGACATTGCCATTCCTTTCCTGCAGGTATTCCCATCCCTATCCTGCAAAATGCAGCTGAAGCTAAGGGGAAAAGCAGGAAGGAGTTGTTGTATTTTTAAATATATAATATATAATTTTTTCTCCAATTGCATGTTAAACAAATTTTAACATTGAAAAAAAAATGTTGAGTGTCAAATTCTCTCCCTCCCTCTCTCTTTCTCCCCTCTCTCAAATGGTAAGTGATCAGATATAGATTATACATGTGCAATCATGTAAAACATTTCCATATTAGTAATTTTGTACAAGAAGATTCAAGTAAAAAAAATAATGAAAGAAATTGAAAAATAGCATGTTTCAGTCTGTATTCAGACAATATCAGTTCTTTGTCTGGAGGCAGATAGTATGCTTCATCATTAGTCCTTTGGGACTGTCTTGAATCATTGTACAGCTGAAAATAGCTAACTTGGGAAGGAGTTCTAATTCATGAGACACATGGAGAAGATGATATATGACTACAGCCTCAATTGAACTCAAAACACATCTCTGAGCACTTAGAACCTGTCACTATTTTGAGAGGCAGCTAGATAGTGTGGAATGAGCCCTAGATCAGGAAATAGGAGTGTGGGACTCAGTTTGAATCCTGTCCCTTCCACTTACAAGGTGAGTGAATTGAGACAATTACCAGTCTCAACTTTCTTATCTCTAAAGTGGGAATAATAACAATGACATATACTTCACATGTGTGTCATAAGGATCAAAGGAGGTATGTACCTTAAACTGTGATATAAATGTCAGGTAGGATTATTCCCTTGCTGTGTGACCTTAATAGACAAGATTTATTTCCTCACCTGAAATAGGACAGGGGTGAACAGAGCAGAACTTCTTAATCTTTTTTTCCACTCACAACTCCTTTTCACCCAAGAAATTTATACATAATCCCTAGTATATAGGTATATAAAATAAGTATGCAAACCAAACATTTGTTAAAAATAAATCATAAAGAAATTTATTTTAAAACAATTCTTTGGTATGTATATAATTTTACCATTTATTAAAAATGGAAGCAAATGTGCATATTTAGGAGATGGATGTGCTTTAAAGAATTAAATCTTGGCTGAATATTTGATACCTTTTTACTGGTATCAAATTTTTCACAACCCCCACTCTCAGTTTTGCAACCCTGCAACCCACAGTTTAAGAAGCTTTGAACTAGAGGATCTTGAAGTTCCCTTTCAGCTGTAACATTCTGTGATCTTCAGTTATCTCTATTATCTCTATTTCTTTGAACCAAAAGAACCTGGAGTCAATGCCATTGGGTCATAAATCATGGGACAGTAACCACTCTCATGAGAGTATCTACTCTTTTTACTGCCAATAAGACTTGAAGGGACTCCTGAAACAAGATTCTTACATTTTATTTTTATGTTTGCTATTGTTGTTTAGTCATTTAAATCATGTCTGATACTTTATTTTCTTGATAGAAATAACGAAGTAGTTTGCCATTTCCTTCTCCAGATCATTTTACAGATAAGGAAACCAAGGCAAACAGTTAAGTAACTTGTTCAGGCACACACAACTACTAAGAATCTGGGGTCAGATATATGAACTCATGAAGATGAGTCTTCCTGACTCCAAGTCCAATATTCTGTGCCACCTAGCTGCCTTTATGTTTAGTACTCCAGTATTTGTGGATGGAGCCATAGAATATAAAGAGGAGAAAAATAACTAGTTCAATATTGAGTAGCTACCTTATACCTGAAGAACTTTGCAGCTGACTGAATTGCACAGGTACAACTGGAAAAGGACCACCTGGTATGGTGTACCCACATCAAAGAAAGTGCCATATTCTATGAGCAAGACAGAACTGAAGTAGTTCAAAATAAACATGAGACATACAAATTTAGAGACATCTCCACTCTAATGTCCACATGGATATTCAATCTCTAGCAGAGCATTCCAAGCTTATATTGGTCTGATCAGCCACAATCAGACACACTAACTCAATTCCAACATAGTGATGTCATTTTGGTTTGCTTCAAGAGCAAAGGAAAAACACCACTGCTGTACCTGGAACTGTGCTGGACCTTATAAAGAGATATAGGCAAGTATACCCCAAAATTATTATATTTTACTAAAGATAAGGACAAACCTATAATTCCTGAATGAGGAAACATCATCTATCAAGACAAGTCAGAATTGTCTAGAGCATTAAGAGGTCACAGGAGAAATAATTGAATCCAGATTCTTTCTGGTTCCAGGGCCAATTCCCTAAACAATATGCCATTTCTGGAACATAGAAGAGCTTTAAAGAAATAAACAATAAACCCTTTTATTTAGAATATAAAAGGAATGGCACTGAAACTAAAATAGAAACAGCCAGGAAAGTATGAATGGGGAAGGAATAACAAAGAAAGAGTAAGAGAGCAGCATCTTTCCCTAAGATGATGCATTGGTGGATGCCTAAAAAGCTGCTGGCCTGTCATTGAGGCCTTGAACAATACCTTAAAAATACATATGAGGGAGACATACAAAGAAAAATATTGCTATAGTCCAGTGGCATAAGGGCCATAATCAGGGAAGGGGATTCAACATGGTCTTGAGAATGAATGATGCCAAAACTTGGCACATCATTACACCAAATTCTGACTAAACAGAATTTGGCAAATAAAAAGTGCTTCCTGAATGCACATTGATTAATTGGTAGGACTCCTGTAATCCTCATTAATTCATGCATGTCTTAGGATAAATCATACATTTGGGAATGAGAGTGCCTGAGACACATTGAAGTTAGTTATCATCTGAGCTGAAGAAAATAGGATTTGTGGAATAAGATCATCAAGAGCAGTGTTCTCAACAGGGAGGTGAAGGTGAATGGAGCAAAGCAAAAGAAGAGAAATCGTCTAGACATCCTGTGACCTTGTAGTCTAGTCACAATGATCATGGACAAGTAGCTCAGTTCACTTTCTAGAGTTGGATATGGATTGAGAAGACCTACTTTTAAGTCCTGACCACTTCTTTTTATCGTTATGACAGGTCTCTTGGGTCCTTAGTTTTCTTTTTCTTTTTTGGGGGGGAGGCATCAATTGGGGTTAAGTGACTTGCCTAGGGTCACACAGTTAATAAATGTCTAAGGCCATATTTGAATTCAGGTTACTTGCTGACCATTATCATTCTTTTAAGGTGAATTCATCTCTCCTTTCTCTAAATCACCATTTAGCCTTCTTTTACTTCTTATTGAAAAATTCAGCCTACCATGGATCATAATTATTGGTTTATATGTTTTATCTCCTCTACAAGAAGATTCAAGTTTTAAGTCAGAATTAATGCAATAGAGAGAATATGAAACTTAGAATCAGCAGGTCCAAAGTTTAATCCCAGAGTTGACTACTTTTTACTTATACAACTACATTTAACCTCTCTAGGTCTCAATTAACTCATCAGCATAATGGGATAATAATATACTGCTTTCCTTGGAGAACTATTACAAAGGAAGTTATCACTTGTAAAGTAAAAATATAAACATGAATCATTAATATTGATTTGTATATCCCCCCATACTACTAACCACTATGTCTTGCATATAGTAGAATCTCAAGCAATATTTGTAGAATCAGTGTTTAACTGAATTTTTAAATGTCATATTCTATAGAAAAGGGGCAAAATCCTTCCTAAAGATTGAAGTCTTTCAGGTGACAGTCTATATTCAGTCAGACTAATCCTTTGGCTTAGAATAAGATGATAAAGGTATTGAGTTATTGATCACAAAAGCAGGAGAAATTCTCAAATTAAAAAAATAGGAAGATTTAAAAACTAGCTGTCAAAGAACTATAGACTGGGAAAATAGAATCACAAAATGGAAAGAATCTTTGAAATCATATAATTCCATACCTTCATTTTAGATCAGAGAAAAAGTGATGTATAGAGATGTGAAATGAATTGCCCTAGTTATTTACGTATTTAATAACATACTCTAGCCTGAAATCCAGCTCTTCAAAAATAGGTGAGGTCTCATGAAGACCAAAAGCATAATGTGTTGACTATATTTTCTGTCTCTTTGTAAAACAGATAAGTCCTGTAAAGCTCCAGATACAATAGAGGGTTTAATCTGAGCTTTAAAAAAAGTTCTATCCATGCATTAAAATATTCCCTAAAAAAGAAAGCAGTTGAAGATTAATGAATAAGGTAAAAAAAATGGATCAAGGAATTTAAGAAAAGTTATCTTAAATGGTATATTCTATTTAAGTATGATGCATGTTAATATTACTATATGTTTTGCTAGGGATTTAAAAAAGGATTTTTTTTTATTTAAAAATCTACTGCACACATATTATAATTTTTGTTTGTGTACTACACCTATGGGGAATCTAGCTAATGCAACTTATTGTATTATAAGGTTATAATCAGTTTCATCTGTCAAAAGTTATCACCTTAACCCAATCACAGACATATTTTGAAACTTATATTCTGTGGTTTTGTCCTTCATTTTCAAAGAGAAAAATGAGATCAGGGAGGGGTGATGCCATGACACACAAATGAATTAGATTGAAGTGGGGAAGGCTGTACAAGGTCACCTGCCTCACTTTCCCCTAGAGCCATCTGGGTCCAGTGGCAAGTTATACATCAGGACAACTGGAGATAGCCCCAGATGCAGCCTTTTTAAGCTAAGGTCTTCAACAGGTCTCAATTTGACTGAGGCTGCACCCATTCGGTGATTAGATTTGGAATCTCATAGCATGTATGGAATCTGTATGGAATCTGTTGATAGAGATTGTTGCCCATCCATATCTTCACATTCCCATGATTTCTCATAAATCTTCTGCAAAAGCTCCACACTTCATTCTGGGAGGCTTTTTCTTGACTGGCCACCTTCTTTTTCCAGTCATATATTTCTCTGGTGCCAAGCTTAAAGTACCTTCTTTTGCTCATTTACTTGCCAGTAATATGCTATTCTTACCCATTATATATTGCCATATTGTCCATGGGGTAACAATCACTTTTGTGAGTTGTTTTTTTTTTAATGAAGAAATGATAAAGTATTGATTAAACATTTACTATGTTCCAAACACTGTACTAAAGACTGAGAATACAAAAATCAAAAGAAGATAGCCCCTGTCCTTAAGAAACTTGCCTTCTACTAGGAAAGACAACACATGAAAAGGACTTTAAAGAGGGAAGAGTATTCATACAAGACAGAATGATATTGAAATGCCTGGAAATCAATATGAAGATTTTCTTCCTAGTAGGATAATGTAGAAAACCCATCTCTCAGAACTAAAAGTCCTAGGGATAGAGTCTTGTGGAAAACAGGTATTTTTTGGTCCTCCCTAAGTTCCTGTCTTCTTGTATATATACACACATATAAGCATAAAGTATTAATTATATGTATATAGACAGGAAGTTATTGCATGGTCTACAACCTTAAGTCTCTTATTTCTTAGTCCTGAACCAAGTTTTCAAATATATGCTTTACCAGTCTTCTCAATATCTACATCTGCATTAAAATAATCAAATTGTAAAATATATGTTAATATAATTCTTGTAGACTTATTCATAAATATCTCTCTATCTTGTTCAATAGTTGAGGGTATAAGAACTGTCATTATATCATGATGGTCTTTTTAAAGTAAATACTTATCAGGAGTACCTCAACAAAAAATGATGAAATATTTCAAGGACCACTATTTATTTTCATCTACCATCAGGACATGATAAAATCAGTTTTGCCAACTTTTTTTATGTGCCTCTCCAGGGAGAACCTGTGAGTTATCTTTAGGCTTAGTTGTATAATCACTTCGTCTCAGATGACTAAAAAGGTTTAGAATAAGGTAGATCTGAGTTCAAATGCAGCTTCAGATATTTAGTAGCTGATTGGCCACCAACAGGTCTCAGGCCAAGCCCCAAGTGATTTTTGTTTGGGTTTTCATTGACTCAGAATGAATGTAAATAGCTGTCATTTCTGTTTTGGCTTGAAAGCGTAAGGTTCTTCCCCTCCCAGATTAATTAATTAATTAATTAAAATTATTTTTTTTTTTTTGCTTCAATTGCTACCTAGCCTTAATTCTTGAATGGGTATGACCTCAAACTGAGAGTTGTAGAAGACCTTATCTTGAAAAAGGCCATCTCCAGTCATTTTGATCTATTTCTTGCCATTGAACCCAGACAGCTCTGGAGGGTAAAATGAGGCAGGTGACCTTGCCCAGCATTCCTCACTTCAATTGGATTCACTTGCATGTCATGGAATTCACTTGATGTCATGTATTTCATGGTCCTCTTTGAGAACAAAAGACAAACAAGAGCATGATCTTGAGTAAGTTTCCTAACTTGTCTATGTTCCAGTTTCTTCATCTAATTATAAGGGAGGGGACGAAATAACTACCTTTTTTTTTTTTTTTTTTTTTTTATGAGATCTTAAGCTTTTAGACCAAGTGTGAATAGTCCTTTGAAAGAGAATAACTCCGCACAGGAACCGTGGTCAGAGATGCCAAGGAAATTTAGCTACTCCCCAGAAATTATCTATCAAGTTAGTAAGGACTGGATTTGATCAAAAATTTGGAACCAGTTTAGCATTAAATTAACTCTCCAAGAAGAAATTGTTTGAGAGTTGGGAAGGCCTAAGTTCTGACTTTGGTCTAGGTCTCCTCTTCACCTCCCTCTGACTAGAGAAGGACCTTTCCAATTTCAAAGGATCCAAAAGATGTTGGATGCTTCCATCTTCTCACTGATGTTCTGGCTGCTTCCCTGGATCACTGCTGACAGCAGTGTTTAAATCAGGAACAAAGGATAGAAGGAAGTAGATTCACCTCATTTAAGGGGAAATTCTTGAACACCCTGTGAATAGGAAAAAGGGGCTTCCAACAAGAAGTAGTTAGTTGTGACTTACCCTATATATGTGATCTCTAAACTCATCTACTTTCCCTTAAACAATGTTTGTACTTATGGGAGAGCATGTTACAAACTTTTTTTTGGGTAGGGAGGAGAAGTGGAGGGAAGGTGAGAGAAGGAGGAGGGATATTGTGCCAAAAAGTCTTATTATATCACTTTAGTAACTACTCCTTTCTGAAAGCCACTTAGGGTTGACATACTAAATGATTCTCAACTGATAATTTGGTGGAAAGAACCTAATAGAATGGAAGCTCAAGCTGATGGCATTAGAAAATTAATCCTAATTAGAAAATGTGGTCAGGCTTTCAGGATTTAACTCATCAACAGGAACTAGTGATAGACACTGTGCTACATAATGAGAATACAAAGAGAGGAAAACAACAAAAACAACAACAAATATGACCTATGCCCACAAGAAGCTCACATTCTAAATATAAATAATTACATAGATAAATGGAGTGCAAGTGGGAGATAATCCTAAAGAGATAATCCTAGATTATTCCCTAGGAGTAAGCATAAGTATCCTAACATACAAAATAGAAATTATATATAATATTTTCAATATGTAATTCACAAGGTTGTTATGAGGATCAAATGAGACAGAATTTTTAAAGGTTTTATAAACCTCGAGGCCTCATATAAATGCCAATTACCATTAGTGGGAAACGGTCCCTTATCAGGCTACCATGAAATTGGGATGGAGCCAGAAACTCTTTCTTATCTTTCAAAAGAGAAGCTTAAATGGAAATAGAGTCAAGCCTTCAAAAGTTGCCCTGTGCCATTTGCCATGTGATTATAAATCTGAAAAGGCTAAGGGGAGAGAAAGATAAAATACCCTTTAGACACCAATATTATACTAGAACAAAAGCAACTTGGGAGTATTTTGTTTTTGCAGCAAGTATGTTCTGTCAGCAGTAATCATATTGTTTCAAATTAATGGGAAGCTGTGACTGAAATGTTCTTGCTTTAGGGGGAGCCAATTTTCATCTATTATCCTCCATATCTTTGGGGGGGGGCTTTCCCTAATCCCTCTGTATCCACAGGGCAGACTGGACTCACTACCCTCACTCTAATGTCACTATAGCTTTCTCATATAAACATTACGTCAATCAACTCAGCATCTCTGCATGTCAGCTAGCTCTCCCCTTCACGTGTCAGCGGAACTGAGACTATGGAATGAAACGATTTCAGTAACCAGGATAGGCAGGTGGTAAGGAATAGAATTGATTTGACTGACATTTTTCTTTGGTGATGAAGTTATTGAATAATCACAATAAAATTATTACAAATGCATTACATTACCCAAAGAAAAAAAAATTGAGTAAATATTCCTAGAGATGTGACTGATCTAGAATTTATCTGCCAGAAAAATGATTAATAATTTAAACCCCCCCCAAAAAAATGGTATTTGTTTTTCAATTGCTAGGACCCTACTTGGAAAGAAAAATTAACTTTCAGAGTCACAGGGGTTTTTGAAAATCCTAAGAAAGACTGGTACAAATTGGTTAAGTCATGAGAAAGATGAATGGGCTAATGGATTTCATGCTACCCTTCACCACCTCTCTGGCGTGCATCTGGCCTCTCTGTAGGATATAAGGAAAGAGGGGGAAGAAGTTTTTTTTCCCTCCTTCTCTTCCAGTATGAAATTCTCCCTACTTATACAACATTTCTCAAGTCTGTCACCTGATATACATTCATGTAATAACTACCACCTATTTCACACCTATTATTACCTATACATTGTCCATTATAAAAGCATCCCATTGTCCACGCCTCAAGTCTCTTCCCACTTTAAACCATCTTCCGAACTTCTGCCAATGGGGTAGTCTTTTTAAAAATTTTTTTTATAATTGCATGTGAAAACAATTTTAACATTTTTAAAATTTTGAATTCCTCCCCCCAAAAAAAACTTGTAATATACTCCTTTTTTACTTCAGACTTCTAGAGTTCCTAGAATCTTAGCTCAAATATCACTTCCTTTATAATACCTTTCCTGATTCCCTCCCACCCCCTCAATTGCTATTATCTACCTTACCCTCTTTTTTTTTCATCTACTTTGTATATAGCTCATTTATACTTATATGTGTGCATGCCATTTCCTTTGATAGAATATATATTCCTTAAGAAAAGGAATTTTACTCCCTTGCTTTGGTCTATAGGATCACCAATGTGATACAGTACCTGATTCATAGGTAGTTAATAATTACTTGTTGATTGACCAAATGATCATAGATCTAGAGTTAGAAAGGACCTCAGAGACAATTTAATCTAAGCCCCCTATTTTTCAGATGAGAAAACTAAGGGTTATGGAGGTTAAATGAACTGCCCAAAGTTATGTGGAGCTGAAAGTTAAACACAAGTCCCCTACCTCTAAATCCAGCGTTCTTCTCTCTTGATTCTTAAAGTAATAGCAACGTGAACTATGAGTAGTAATATAGTCAATAATAACAACAACCCATATTCTTATCTTCAAAGTTTATTCAATTGTTGTTCATTCATGTCTGACTCTTCATGAACCCATTTGAGGTTTTCTTGGCAGAGAAATGGGAGTAGCTTGCCATTTCCTTCTCCAGCTTATGTTGTAAATGAGAAAAACTGAGTCAAACAAGATTAAATGACCTGCCCATGATCACATAGCTAGTAAATATGTGAGGCCAGATTTGAATTCAGAAAGATGAGTTTTCCTAACTCTAGGCCTAGCAGTAAGCATAAGGCCTACTGTGCCACTTAGCTGCATTGGCCCCCATTAAAATGGGGGATGAAGCTTCAAACTGGTATCAGTCTTTTATACTTTAGGATATATTGATGTAGCCTAGAACATTCTCTAAATTGGACATCTATTGATTCTGTTGCTATGCCAGCCATGTGGACCTCCAGCCTAAAAAGCATTTATCCTAATACTCTAGTCCTAGTAGAATGTAAAATTCGTGAGAGCAGAGACTTTATCCCCAAATGCCTAGCATAATACATTTCCAGTGATTTGCTGAGACATAGTTAATACTTAGTCAAAACCATCTACACCATTTCAGAGAAGAACCAGGTAACACTTGTGTAGGATGGGATAATATAAAGAATACTGTGGAAATGAGATAGTCTTTCACATTTGAGTTATAAATCTAAAACTATGGCCCCTCAAGTTTTTTTTAAATAGTTGCCCTATATTAGTAAATGATTTTCAGGATATAACCCAATATTTGTATGCATGTATGTATATATGCTATGTTTTTAACCATGTTGTCAAATGCCTTCAATGAGGACAAATACATGAACCAATTTGGGGTTTTCTTGGCAGAGAAACTGGAGTAGCTTGCCATTTCCTTCTCCAGCTGATTTTGTAAATGAGAAAACTGAAGCCAACAGTGTTAGATGACCTGCCCAAGGTCACATAGCTAGTAAATGTCTGAGGCCATTTCAAAGTCAAAGTCAGCTACCACACTGATGGCACATTCTTCAACCTGAAAAGGCTGCAAGCCAAAACTGAAGTGGAGGAAGTGTTGGTGCATGACTTTTTTGTTTGCAGATGATTGTTCCCTCAGTGCAGCCTCCAAAGCAGAGATGTAACAAAGTATTGATAAATTCTCTGCTGCTTGTGCAGAAGCTTGGAACAACATTATGAAAACACAGGTCCTCCTTTGGCCAGCATCACACCATCTTTATGTGGAACCATCAGTTACAGTAAATGGTGAAGTTTTTATGTTGTGGATAAATTCACTTATCTTGGCAGTATACTTTCCAGGGATGCAAATATTGATAATGAGATCCACACGCATATTGCCAGAGCTAGCTTTGGGAGGCTCCTAAGGAAAATGAGAGAGAGAGACGAGATATTAGATTGACCACCAAACTGAAGGTCTACAGAGCCTTTAAGCTGGCTTCATTGTTGTATGACTGTGAAACCTGGACAGTATACCAGTTCTATGCCAAGAAACTGAATTGCTTCCATTTAAAATATCTTAAGAAGATTCTGGAGATCAATTGGAAGGATAACTTGTACTCAAAGGAAGTAGTAGAGACAGGGTTGAAAAGGTAGTCTGGGCAAAAATTGTGAAGAACCTTGAACGTCTTGAAATTCAAGATATAAAACAGCACTTAAATTCTGTGTAAAAAAGCTTTTTGAAAAAGAAAGAAAGAAAGCCTTTTTGTTCATCAATTTCCTAACTCTGCTTCCTTGTTACTGAAAAAGGCAGAGACTGTATTAGGTTAGTTAAGTGCTTGGTTTCTGCCAAATAGATAATGCCCCTATATTAGAAATATAATGAGCTGAACACTTGACTACTTGTATTCATCCTATTGCTTGAACTCTAATGAAAAATCTCTTCACTAAAGTTGGCAATAAGCCAAATCTCACTCAAGAAATTCATTTCATCATCACATATTTTAGCTGTTCTTTCTGCTTGATTAATTGTGTCCAATACACCCATCTTTATCAGGAGAAAATAAATCCTAGAGGTAAAGTCAGTCCCAGCCAAAGTATATTTTATATACATATAAGAGAGGGCATCAAATGAATTGGAAGTTCCTTAAATTACCCCATTGTACAGACTCGGAATGCTTATCTGAGGTAAAAACCCAAGGAAAATTGAAAGCACAAACAACCTTACTTTTCAGAAACTTCCTCATTTGAGGTTGTGTGCATGGAGCTGAATTTTAAGTACAAATCATTGCTCACAAGTTTTAGGCAAATTGGAATCTTGACTGAAAGGAATGAAAGGAATTCACAGAATTTGAAGAATGCTAGCATGCAAATGAATAGATGTGTGCTTTCTGAAAACCTCTGTGAGAAATAATTCATTTGGAGCCAATTCTATTCCAATAAGTATTAATCAGTTTGATATTCTACAGAAATCACATAGGGATAGATACCAAGTTATGAGGCTCACTTGTGTAGCCATAAGAATGCTAACAAAGGTATCTCCATCCTGTTTTGCTCAAATTCCATTTCCAAACCTAACATGGGTGGGATATTTTGATGCATTGGAAAGTCCCCCAATTTATTTTTGTATCTCTGGACTATTTTCTATTGTCCAACATGACAAATAATCATATTATGATCACTTAGTCAATGGACATAGCCCATACTTCATCCAAACCGTGAGCCCCTTGGTGATGTCATTTTTGGTCTTTAAGGACAAGATCTATAAACTAATGAGATTCTCTATCCTGTCAAGCTTCTTTTTCATATTTATGTATCAAACCCTATAAAAAATAAGGTACTGGAAGAATGGAACATCTCAGATTACAAGGAGATCTGAAGTCCACTTCATTAAAGGGCACTTTGGACCCTTTAATAAAGTTCCATTGTTTGAGAGCTCTGACTCAGTCTTGTAGCTTGGACAATATTAATTCCTGTATTTTCCACTCTTGTCAAATATCAGGGACAGAATGAAATAGTGTCCTTTTCTGCATGGCTTGATAGCTCTAAGAAAGATCTACCATACCCCCAAACTACTCAACTTAAATAAAAGATAGGCATCAGCAGTCATATGTACACATGAAATCTATTTTGCAAAGGTTTGGATAATTAAACAGCCTTTTCAACTGCTTTGGTAGAATAATAAAATAAGTGGTTTGTTAATCAATTGCTTGGCCATTGACTGCAAAATATATCACCAAAAGGGAAAGACAGTCTCAAGAAAGCATGACCCAAAGCTTTAACAGCATATAGCACCACCAAGAAAGATAAAAAGACACTTGATTTAGAGTCAGTCAGTGAATCAATAAATATGTATCTAATATCTGTGTTCCAGGAACTCTACAAAGTACTGATGGGGCAACTAGGTAGTGCAGTGGATAGAGCATCAGCAATGAAGTTAGGAGGACCTGAGTTCAAATTTAGCCTTAGACACTTAACATTTCCTAGCTGTGTGACCCTGGGCAAGTCACTTAATTCCCAACAGCCTTAACAAAAAAAAAAAAAAAAAGTATTGAGGAAGCAAAAAGAGGTAAAAGACAATTCCTGCACTCAAGGAGGTTACAATCTAGTGGGAGGAGGGAGGGGAGGGAAGAGGATGACAACAAATAAACAAGTATTTCCAAACAAGACATATACAACACATTCTTATTTCCAGTGGCTTATTCTAAAATATCAAATCTAGGCACAGGTCTTAAAGAATCCAGAAATTTAACAGCCTTCTTTGAGGGTCTAAGCCTTCTGTGGATGGTATACTTAGAGACTAAAATTCATCCTCAAATAAATGATTAAACAATTTAACAGACATAAAAATAAAATTCTTATAGGTTTCTCTTTTTTCTTATTGATTTTTAAGCCCTGCTTCAAAACAAAGAAAATAAAAAAAAGAGAAAGAGGAGAAAAATTATTGCATTCCAGAAGGAAAAACCTGTTCCTAAGAGTATTTCCAGCATGTATGAGGTTGTCCTTCACCTTAAATTGAAAAATCACATTCTCCTATGTAAAAATTCTTCTGGGTACCCAAAATACCTTCTGAAGAACACTTAAAAAGCTTCAGAGATCCTTGTAATACATCAGTCATTCCAAATTGATGCCTAGAATAGGCTGACAAACTTAAATAAATTATACTCAAATAAGTCTTCAAAGAGATGTGGGACTTCCCAAAAAGGATTAATTTCTTGATTAAATGGGGTTGCTAGACTTTCAAACAAACTTTATATTATTGACCCATAATCCATAAGGATCTCAGACAATTTTCTGCACTCATACAAAACATTAATATGGATGAGCTACCAAAGTTTGTGAAAAGCATGTTGTTTTAAGCATGCAATATCTGTAACACTCATATCAGCTTCCTACTCGTAATAGATACAGTAATACAATATATAATAGTAGTAAAGTTTTCAATTCAATAATGTAAAAATTATATTTAAAAAACTAGTCTGGCTTATAAATGAAACACTCGAACTGTACAATCACAGTCTGAAATAAAAGTATTAAAAGCATGACTTTTTCTCCTGTAGATTTCTGCCATACTAGGGAATCCATACTAGGAGAGTTCTGAAAATCTACTCACATTCAGAATGAGTTAAATAGGCAACACTACATATATACCATGAAGGTGTAGTACCCTCCAAACTCTATAAAGAAATAAGGGAGATATGAGTGAATGGGGAAGCAAAGAAGACAAGTAATAGCAAGGCAAGCTAAGGAACAGAATTAAAGCAGAGTCAGCAGGAATAGGAAAAATGTGTGTGTATGTATGTGTGAGGATATGTATGTATGTATATATATGTATATATTTAAATATATATACATAAATATATCCTTTTTTGACTATAGCCTTCTTTGGAATGAGGGAGATGAAAGGGGGGAAGAATAGAGTAAAAAAGGTGTGCAGCAGAAAACAAAAGAACTATTTACAAGGAAGTAAAGAAAAGATACACACTCATGAATATAATTTCTTCTATTAATATATATACTTTCTTCAACTGGAATTTTTTATTATATATTTTGAATCCTGTCTGATGTTCTACTTGGCATATGACAATGTTTTCTTTTCTTTTGCATTCTTTTTCTTATTCTGTTTTTTTTAATAAAATAATTTTTTTTTTTTGCTTTTTGCCCAGGCAATTGGGATTAAGTGACTTGCCCAGGGTCACACAGCTAGGGAATGTTATGTGTCTGAGACCAGATTTGAACTCAGGTCTTCCTGACTTCAGGGCTGGTGCTCTATCCACTGTACCACCTAGCTGCCCCAATAAAATAAAATTTAAAAATTTAAAAAGTATGGTAGACAGTGATAGAACTCAGAACTTGGTGTCAGAAGGAACTTGATTCAAACCTTACCTTAGACACCTAATAGCTGTGTGTCCCTGGCAAGTCATTTACTTCTCTGACTCAGTTTCCTTACCAGTGAACTAGTAATAACAATATCTATCTTACAAGCATATCAGAAGGCTCAAATGATATAATATATATAAAGTGTTTTGCCAACCTTAAATTACACTAAAAATGTTAATTATTACCTTTTATCCAAGGTACTCTTTGGTTCTGCACTCCTAAAATTATAGGTCACAAACTCCAAGTACTGCACTTAAATTTAAAAATCAGCCAGAAGACACAATTAATCCAAAGAAAATGCATTTATTGAAAAGGCAGAGTAAAGAGATTAACTATGAATTTCTCCTTCCCCCTTCTCTGCCCAAAATAAAACTAAACTAAACTAAACTAAAACAAAACAAAACACTGAACAGAGAAGAGTGTGAGACACACATATAGTGAACAATTTGGTTAAATCAACTCACATCTATAAGATCCCATGTTTTGGGGGTTGGTTTTTTTTTTTCTTTTCATGCTGCTTCTTCTGGGTTCCTCTCCTGGACAGGTCAGTAAGACGAGTTCTCTATACTTAATCTTGTCTGTGGCTTGACAACTACTAGGGATAATTTCATTATTGTTTTCGTGGTTCTCCTATCTGATAGAATAAGATTTCTTGGAGTTACTTTACTGACTCTGTCTCTCTTTGTGACTTTCTCTGACTTTGTCCCTGTCTCACTCTGGCTCTTTCTCCCTCTCTCTCTCTATCCCTCTCTGTCTCTGTCTCTGTCTCTGTCTCTGTCTCTGTCTCTGTCTCTCTCTCTCTCTCTCTCTCTTTTTCTGTCTATCTCTTTCTGTCTCTATTTTTGTCTCTCTCTCTCTGTGTCTCTATCTCTCTCTCTCTTTCCCTGTCTCTTTCTCTGAATAGAAATAGATGGTGTCTTTTACTGGGGAAGTAGTTAAATGGCAGAGATAATCTGGTTAATGGGATAAGGAGTAGAAAGAAATCTCTTCTCCCTCACTTGTCACTCTCTAGTAGATTTCATTCTACAAATTTGATTTTTTCTAGGACTATCTTTCAGGGCTGTCTAGTGTGTTTTTTTAAAAGCCACCAGGGATATGACTAATTTTTAGACCTCTCTAATTCAACTTGGGAAAGCTCCACATTTTGCAAAGAACTAAAAGAAAAAAAAACAACTTTTCTATGTGCTTTGTTTAACATATTCATACTTGTTGGGTCTGTTATCTGCCTCCTACTTTCTATGATTATGACAACTGGCCTGAAGAAAATCATCCCTTCCTTCTAAAAGGGTTATTTTCTTTAGGGAGATCAGAAAATTCCTCATGTAGAAGTCACTCTAGAAGACACTTGAACTGAATTTTAGTGGAACATGAAAATTCTAAGAGACAGAGGTAAGGAAGGAGAACATTCCAGTCATGAAGTATTATATATATATATGGACTAATAAAAAAGACCAGGATGGCTGGATTCTAAAGAACAAAGAGGAGTGATATGTGGAAAGGTAGGTTGGAACCAGGTTGTAGCAGGCTTTGAGTGCCAGTTTATATAATCCCTCCAGAGGTATTATGATATAATGAAAGAGGTTTTAGATTTGGAATATGAGGGCATAAATTCAAATCCTGTCTTTGGCATTGATTACCTGTAGACCATTTGGTTAGCTATTTAACCTTTTTTTCTCTTATCTACCAAATGAAGGAGTCGGATTAGATAACCTGTAAAAATCTACTAGTTCTCAATCTATAGTTTTAAAGTACAATGGATAGATTATTGGCCTGGAATTAGGAAGACCCATGTTCAAATCCAGCCTTAGATACTTAGTAACTGTGTAAGTCTGGACAAACCCTTTCCACTCTTTTTGCCTCAGTTTCCTCATATGTAAAATGAGTTGGAGAAAAAAAGGCAAACTACTTCAGTATCTTTGCCAAGATAGTCTCAAATGGGATCACAGAGTGGTACACAACTGAAACAATTCAACAGCAACAACAAAAAAATCACTTAAGCCTTTTTGCCTGTTTCCTCACCTGTAAAGTAAGAATAATAAGAGTCCCTCCTTCCCAAGATTATTGTGAGGATCGGATGAAAAAATCATTGTAGAGTACTTACTCAGCACAATGTATGGCACATAGTAAGCACTATAAAAATGCTAGTTATTAGCAAGTAATATGGTAATTGCACTTTAGGAAGAACTCTGGTAGTGGTGTGGAGGATGATTTGAAGTTGGGAGAGACCTGAGATAGGAATAAGAATCTGGAGACAATATTAATAATAATCCAAGAAGAAAGTGATGAAAGCCTAAACAAGGATGATGGTTATGTGAAAAAAAGTTTTTAGAGTAAAGGAGCATTAAAGTAAGCCAAGCCAGTTTCATTGAGGAAAGATACAAAATAAAGTATGTAAATGGACACAGGGGAGTCTGCAGGGATCCTAGATGGAGTGAGGTGCCCTATCAGAGGCCCACAGGTAATGAGATATTCTATCCTTCATCCAAGAAATCTGGATGGGGGGCAGTATAGGATTCTTCTTTGAGTCTAACTAGATAGCATTGGGAGAAGGAAGTTAGGAGCCTGCTGGACCTGAGTACTGGTGCTAGCTCATACTGGTTACAGGGAGGAAAGGTGGCTAGTTAATATTCAAGCTTCTTGCTGACAGGAAAAGGATCTTTGGGTCAACTCTCCTATTCTTAGTACTGGCTCAGTTTCCCTGTGAAGAGTTTCTAAGCCTCTCAGAGCTTCTCTATTTAGAAAGGAGGGAAGATTACTCCTGAAATCAGTTCAATAGGAAAGGGATGAAATATAATAACCTTTATCACCTTAGATGTCATAAAAAAGCCTGTTAATATGCATCTTATGCCTTTATAGTGGATCTAGCTTTGTAGTAATTTGAGTATATAGCATATCTTTATGCTAAAAGCTTCAAAGAGATACAATCCATGTCTTACCTAAATTTCTCTTGTCATTGTGAATTTTTCAATTCTCTGTAGACAATGGGTACTTTATAAGTGTTTCTTATTGTAGGATTGAATACAGGTCTTCTATTCCTCAATTCTTCTCACTATACCAGATGGTCCTATTACTCAGCACTAGCACCTCTACACAAATAGACAGAATACCTGCTTCCTCTCCCAGTCTTCTGTTAAGATCTGCGAAATTTGTGAACCACAAGTTCAATAGGAAGCAATGCTGTGATATGGTAACAACAACAAATTACTGTGATTTTAATCTACATTTACAGAAGTAAAACCTCTGCTATATTCTGCTTTGGTCTGACCATTTTTGCACCACATTAAGTGAAGACACTTTTAAGTCAAGTCAATGATCAGAAGGAGAGAAGGGCTAAGATGGTGAAAGCCTGCTAGATCATGTCTGTAGATACATTTATTTATCAATAATTCTGAACTTAAATGCCCCCACTAAAAAAAAAAAGCATTTCCATACACATAACAGAGGACAAAAATTAAGATTCCACATGAAATTACAAAATATCCATTACTTTTTTAAAAAGTGTATATTACACACACACACAAAAAAAAAATAAAGTATATGTTACTTTCAAAACTGGCCTGTTTGTTTGGGCTTCCTTCTAAATTTCTGTTCTTTCCTATGCATTTTCAAAAAAAAATTATCACTTTTTCATTACTATTGCTGTGTACCTCCACCCCAGTCCTCACCTCAATTAAAAACTTTGAGAAAAGTAAAATGTTGTAACTATTAACTATAGCTAAATAAAATGAATAATCATAGTCCAAAATGTATGTCTCTTTTTGTACCTTGAGTTCATCAATACTATCAAAGTTTGGGTAATATGATTCATCATAGGACACATAATTTGGTGATTACATTGATCAAATTAAGTCTTTTAAGGCTGTTTTTCAAATACAATTCAATAAATAATGAGTATATTATATGGATATGTAGTTAATAAAAAAAAGAAAGACTGTCCCTGCCCTTAAGAAGCTTATAATCTAAAGAGGTGAAACAATACACACACACAAAGGCAAGAGATCAGTGGTTCCTGGAGGGATGAGATGGCATATCAGGGGGTATGTGGTTCTATGGAACTGAAACCAGACATGGCAGCAGAAGGCAAAATGTAGGGAGCTGAGTTCAGTTTCTGTTCTCTATAAAGGAAGACACTGGGAGAATTTTGGTGTTCCATATTCCCTCTATTCAGAGGAGATAGGAGGATGAGAAAGGTGGTGTCAATCAAAGCTTAAATTAGCAGCATAGTGATCAGTTTAAAAGCTTACCCTGGGAGGACATTTTATTCCCTAAAGTTAAAACAAGTCAGAGAAGCGAATGCAAAATAGTTTTTCTTTATAATATTGTTCTCATTAAAATTGTTCTGGCTAGGTGAAAGAGTGGATAATAATTCTAGACTTGAAATCTGAAAAACCTGAGTACAAACTTCATCTCAGACACTTACTGGTGGTTTGACCTAGGAAAATCTCTCTTAAATTTGATTAAATTTCTCTTAACCTCTCATAGCCTCAGTTTCCTATGAGAATCAAATGACATGTAAGGCATTCTGAAAAACAAAGCTTATATAAACGCTATTAACAATATTATGATGTTATTATTGTATACCATTTCACATTATACAGGATTATCTGAAATCATCTTTGGTCATTTTTTAATGGTACTATTACATTCATATAATGAAATTTGTTCAGTCATTTCCAAATAATCTAAGAGGTAATCTAAATTAAATCCTAGTTCTTGTGACTTCTTCTTCTTCTCCCAACCCTTTTTAATTCACTTTTCAGGATTGGGAAGTTTTGTGGCTATTTCCTCGCTAGTATTATCCTCTCTCTTAACATTCCCACCTTCCAATCTCCTCTTGTTTTCTTGTTGAATTCGATTCACCAATCTGTTAGTTGTATGTGCCCAATCTTTCTTTCTTTCATCTTATGCTCGATATACTTTTCCACCATGTTATATATTCTTCTAATAATGCATCCAAATTATTTGAAATCATATTCCAAATCCTTCCTTCTTTCTACTCTAATACATATCCTTTTTGTCTTTCCCTCTTTTGTACTCTTCAAAACCTTAAAAGATAACCAATCTATCCTTAGGACTTCCATTTTGTTAGTTCCCTTAAGACTTTTTGAAACTTTTAAGGGACAAATTTACAAGGTTACAAATTTCTTCTCCTCATCAAAAATGTTAGCACTGAATCATTGTACAGCTCCTTCCTCCTATTTCTTATGAACTTTCTCTTGCTTCTTCTGTTTGTAATTCAAAGTTTCTCCTTAGCTGTGGTCTTTTCACTGCAAAATGCTTGAAAGTCTGCTATTAGAAGTCTATTTTTCCTCTAACATTATTTTTTGATTATGTCATTTTGCCTTTTGGAATATTCTATTCGAAGATCTCTTCTCACTTATAGCAGAAACTGCCAGGTTTCATCATGAGACAGCTTGGTATTTGAATACTTTTATACTGGATGCTTGTAGCAATTTTTCTTTGACCTGAGAACTTTGGATTTTGGCTATGATGCCATCAGATAAAGAACCTTGTAATCTACACATGTCCCTAACCCATCCACAGAGAATCTGAAACATCATCCTTTGTTGGTACTGACTTTGTCCTTGGGCCTCTTTCTCAATTTCCTTTGAACTTTCATTTGCTCTGGTATGGAAGAATTCACACCCAGTATGATTCTTCATTAGTTTCTTGATCATTATTTAGTCTGGTGAGGACATATATTCATGTAGCATTTTTATGGTGTATAAGATTTCCAAAGAGTTTTATAAATATCACCTAACTTCATCCTTAAAACAATTCTGTGAGTTAAAAATTTGTATCTAAATGAATACAAATAAATTACTTAAATTCCAAGTTTCTTTTTCTATAATCTGAGGAAATTAGACCAGGTGGCCTCTAAGATGTCTTTCAACTTTAAATTTATAATCTTTTTGTATCCCTAGCACTTAGCAAAATGCCTATCATATAATAGGCATTTAATAAATGTTTATTGATTGAATGATTGATAAATTTAAAATCCTATGCAGTAGAGATCAGCAAAAAGGTGAATACATAACTAATCAATCAATGAAAGATCAGGCCAAACATTTCTTATCCATTTGAAATCTTATAGACTCCATTGGATCTATTTCCAGCATATGAATGAGTCTTTCCTTGGCTTCAAAATTGAAAGACACTCCTTGCTGAGATGGTGAGCATGCAATATACTGAGCTGAAGCAAATTTATCTAAAACTCAAACTAGTATAGCTGCAGCAATCTTCTGAAACACAGATTTCTCTAGGACCACCTGTGTCCTTTCTCTTTAATGGCTCTTTTTAATGATTCTTTCAGCCTCTGAGCCTTAGGTGTGTTGCCATCTGGATCAGTAGTCCTCCCACAAAATGAACAACCTTACTGTGCTGTGTTAAAGCAGGAAAGTTATCAATCCTTCTTTCCACTTCAACTTATTGGCTAAATAAATGTTGTTTAAAATGATTCTTGTTCTCTCTGCCTTAAATATCATCCTTTCCCAATATTAAATTAATTTGATGTTCAGTCATGTCTGAACTTTTGGGATCCTGAATGGGGTTTTCCTGTCAAAGATACTGGAATAGTTTTTTTTTGTTTGTTTGTTTGTTTGTTTGTTTGTTTTATTTCATTCTCCAGTGGTTTAAGTTAAACAGAGGTTAAGTGATTTAAAGTCCAGGACCACGCAGCTAATGAGTGTGTGAGGTTGAACTTGAACTCAAGCTCAGGTTTTCTTAACTAAAGACCCAGAACTATCCACTGAGCCACCTAGCTGCCTTCGCTAAATTCCTATGCATCCTTTAAAACTCCACAAAAATGGCAATTTAGTCAAGAAGTCTTCTCTGATTCCATTTCTGGACACAAAGACCTTTCTCATGTAGCATTTTGTTTTGTGCCTCTTTAATGTACTTGTCATACAATATTATATATTATAGCTAGCTGGGTTAATATCTTAACTCCTCTTCAGACTGTAAGTTGCATAATAGAAGAGGGAGTGAATCTTTTGAAATTTGTTATCCACACCAATATTTAGCACAGTTTTCTGAATACAATAGACACTTAAAAACATTTAATGCATTTTTATCATTTAGTTGGATTTTATGCTTTGATTATTTTCCTATTAAAAATAAAAAGTCTTACTAAAGACTTACCCATCACCCTACCAAAGGGTTTCTTTCAGCCTTTTATAATTGCTACATATTAATTTGGGTTACTCCCAAGTTCTCTCCTGAGTTATTGCATTCAGACTAATTTATCTCTTCTCCATAGGAAAAAAAAAATTTAGGGCTGGGAGTGGAAGGAGTTGGCACCTTAGATCTCATTTTACAAATAAGGAAAGTGAAATCTAAACAGATAAATATTGTACCTAAGATCATGTGAGTAGTAACTGGCAAAGACAGGGTTTGAACCTGTATGCCTTTGATTCCAAAGTTAAATTTCTTTCCAATGAATGTTACCTATCTTGATCCAATTTGTCTACTTCTACCTTTATTTCAATGACATTCTACTCACTTTATTATTGCTCTTATAATTTTGAGCTAGAAGATTCCTTAGAGAAGGAATTCTTTTTTTTTTTTTTTTGCTTTTTGCTGAGGCAATTGGGGTTAAGTGACTTGCCCAGGGTCACACAGCTAGGAAGTGTCTGAGACCAGATTTGAACTCAGGTCCTCCGGACTTCAGGGCTGGTGCTCTAACCACTGCTCCACCTAGCTGCCCCGAGAAGGAATTCTTAATATGATGTCCATGAACTTTAATTTTTTTTGTTTCAACAATTATATTTCATATAATCCTAGCTAGTTTATTTTATATTTAAAAATACACATACATTATTCTGACAAGAGGTCCATAGGTTACACTAATTTTTAAAAGAAGTCCATCATACACATTCCATCTCTGGGCATTTTCTTTGGCTACCCTCTATGCTTAAAATAATTCTCCTCCTCATTTATGTCCACTAGCTTCCTTAAAGTTCTTAAAATGCCACCTTCTACAAGAAACCTTCTTAATTCTGCTGCCATCCTTCAATTAGTTATTTCTTATTAATTTTGAATGAAGCTTGTTTGCATATATTTGTTAGCTTGTTGTCTCCTACATTAGATTGTGTGTTCCTCAATAGCAAGGATTTTGTTTTCCTCGTCTTTTTATGCCCAGTGTTTGGCACAGTGTCTGGCACATAGAAGACATTAAATTAATGTTTATTAACTGTCACTCCCACAACATCACCTAATCAGTGATTGGCACTCCCATATCAGTTAGCCAGTTGAATTCTAATTAAAATCATTAAAAATCAATTAGTTTAGCTTTAGCAAAGAGATTTCCTGAGAAAAATAAAAACATGTCATACTGAATCAGGAGCATACTCTTCTTTCCACTGCCTACTCCCTAGGGAAAGTGGGTTCAAACTTACAAAAGGTACTACAAATAGTTCTCCCACTCAATTTTACTTTCACATGTAGCACAAACAATAGACTAGTTGCTCCCTTGCTCTCAGAACATGGTATTTTTGACTGCCAGTTTGATCCCTTGCATATTAAGTTCAAGCCAGTTGCCCCTCAGGACTAGCTTTTTCCTGGATTTGGTGACTGGACTTCTGGTCATTCATCTGACTTTTTAAAGCTCAAAAAGTTGAAAACTGAGCTGTTCCATCCCCAGTGGTCATTCAAGTAGGAGCAGGAAAGAGAAACTATAATAGCAACAGAAGAAACAATAGTACCAAGAACTCAGGGCTACATGTTAGCTAGGGTAGTGAAATAAGCTGCTAGTGCTATTTTTCTCCCCATCCAAAGTTTTGCCACTAAGAAAAGAAACAGGCAGACAAAAAAAAAAAGGTAGAATTCTTCCATTGGAGCTTTTTTCATGAACATTCAATTCATGCTTTGTAGTCAATAAGAAAGGCTTTTCTTCACTAAGCAATTAGTAGACAGGAAAGTCACAGAATATCTGTATATTTTCTGAATCAGAAACAAGTTCCCTTCATTACACATCATCACAGTTTTGAAAGCAAGTTTACTATATATTAAAATGGGTTGGCACCATGAAAAGAAATTCAGGGACTGACCCTTTTAGCCAGTCTTCCAATACATTTTGATTCAAGTTTTTCTTTTCCTTTTTAAAATTTAACAACATGGTGGTATTTTGTGTTTAAATTAAAATATAAAGTCATAGACTTATTATGTTGTTTCACTGGAATTTACATGTGGTAAAGATTATAATCTCTATAGGCACTTTTCTGGGCACTCCTAACACAAATATTTTGTCTGAAATAGTAGTTGAAGGGGAAGAGACTAGTAATATGATACCTTAGTAGTAAAGATGCCTACTGCAATAGGATACAAGTTTTCTATACATATTAGGTGTATCCATACCTATGGATATGCATATTAAGGAACTCAGAACTTTTTTATACTACATTCCATGCTTTAAAACTAAAAGAATATATTATATAATAAAAATATAAAGATCCTTTAAAAAAATGATATCAGGATATGCCTGAGCACAAAACCTGATTGCCCTTGTATGCATGGGAGATGACCTAAGTTGTTATTTTTGTCATTTTCAATTGTATCTGATTCTGTGACCCAATTTGCACTGTGTGTGTGTGTGTGTGTGTGTGTGTGTGTGTTTACAAAGATACTGAAATGGTTTGCCATTTCTTTCTTCAGCTAATTTTATATCTGAGGAAGCTGGCAAACAGAATTGAGTGACTTGCCTAGGTTCACATAGCAAGTTGTGTCTGAGGACAGATATGAATTCAGGAAGATGGGTCTTCCTGATTCCAGGCCACATTTCCAGGAGTGGAAAGTGAACTCTTTCCATGACATCATCTAGCTGCCTTGAGACAACTTATAGAGAACAACAAAGACAGAGAATGGGATATTAGGTAAAGGGAATAGAAAATTGTCTAGTTGAATGGAACCTAGTATGGGAAATTAAGTAAAATCAATATAGAAAGATGGTCTATGTAATTCAGACCAGTTCCAATGATCTTGTGATGAAGAGAGCCATCTATGCCCAGAGAGAGGACTATGGGAACTGAGTGTGGTTCACAATACAGCATTTTCACTCTTTTTGTCATTGTTCAGTTGCATTTTATTTTCTTTCTCATTTTTTTCTGGTTTGATTTGATTTTTCTTGTGCAGCAAGATAATTGTATAAATATATATGCATATATTGGATTTAACATATATTTCTACCACATTTAGCATATATTGGATGACTTGCCATCTAGGGGTGGGCGGAAGGAGGTAAAAATTTGGAACACAAGGTTTTGTAAGGGTTAAAGTCAAAAAATTATCCATGTATGTGTTTTCAAAAATAAAAAGCTTCAATAAAAAAGAAAGAAAGAAAGATAGTCTATGGCTAGATTGGGAAGGTATTTAAAGAAGAGAAATGCTTATATTTTATTCTAGAAATAATAGGTAGTATTGTAGAAGCATGTATAGGTTGTAATTGTTTTCCTGGCCTGAATATATCACCCAGATCTGAAAATATGCTTTGAATCCAGGGTGGATAAAATACTCTTATGTAGGAACAGCCATTTGGACTGGATTAAACTCTATCCAAGTCCTCTATGCATATCATCATTGGTCTAAATTCCTTATTTTAGCCACAAACCAACCCTTCTGCAGCAAAAGTAAAAGTTCCTGTGCTCTAACAGAAATTCTGGTCTATGTGGAACAAATTTCCAGCAGCACTTTCCACATCTATGATGTTTAAGAGATTCCTAGATCCAATTGAACTATAAACTTTCTGCTGCAGCTTTGGACTATCTAACAACTACTCTTATCTCTTTGTATCCTTCCAAAAAGCCTATGTAAGTAGAGCAGCAATGAGTCTCTTGTGTCAGACAGTAGTAATCTTTTGAATAGGGTAGTATATCCCAAAAGAGAGCCATTTCTTAAACATGGGATTGTCATGATTAGACCTTTTCTTTAGGAATATCAGTCTGGGAGCTATGTGGAGTGAGTGGAAATGGAAAGGTCTATTATGAGATTATTGTGATAATACTAGAAGTGACAATATCTTGAAAATGGGTATGATAGCCATGAGTAGATGGGAGACAATGGATGTGAGATGTCATGGAGTTAGAATAATGATATGACAGATGATTGGATGTGATGAGTGAGGGAGAGTGAAAAGTTGAAGATGACTCTAAGGTTGTGAAACCCAGTTGGGAAAACCCAATGAAAGGACCTAAGCCATTATTGAATAGCTTGAATTGAGTTGATAGAGGAGAAGGATCATGTTTCAAAAATTGCTTCTCATCTGCTATATCTTATGCAGATGGTATGCTTTCTTTTTTAAAAATGGCAGCTGGGGAAAGATTAATGAGCTAGCATTAAGTACCAAAATTAGTAGCCTTATTTCTCAAATATATAGAGAACTAAATCAAATTTATAATAAAGGAGCACAAGCACTTGGGACTCCAGGAGACCAGGAGACCTGGTCACAGTTCCAGAGCCAAGAGGAACTGCTTTAATACTTGTGGTTACAGGGAAGCAGGGGCCCTTAATTGGTTGAATCAAGAGTATGCCAGGAGAACAATGAAAACACCTCTCCTCACATCACATCACCTTGGAGGCATCAAAAACTTGCAGATCCTTAAATCAGATCTAAAAAATAGTAGCATGAAAAAGCCTGAAATTTGGCCTTATGCGTCCTCACTCCAAGTGAGCAAAGCCTAAATTTAGCATATAGTTCAGAGTCAATAAATAGTTGGGGGGAGAAGGGAAATGAGCAAACAGCATAAATAGAACTTAACCATATAAACAAAAACAAAAAACTACTAGAATGATAGGAAAGACCAAGGGGGAAAAAAAAAAACTCAGAAGACAACAAAGTGAAAATCCCTGTTACTAAAATCTTAAAGAAAAATGCTAATTGGACACATGCCCAACAAGAATTTCTGGAAAAGTTAAAGAAATCAAATAGAAAAACAAATGAGTGGTGCAAGAAAAGTAAGAAGTTGGAAGAATTAACAACTGGGTAAAACACACACACAAATACTGAACAAAAAAAATCTTAAAAATATAATTGGCTTAATGATAAAAAAGGTACAAAAGTTCCCTTAAGAATTTAATTCCTTATTGAAAATTGAGTGGATGCTCCTCCAGTTGGGGAATGGTTGAATAAGTATTGTAATATTTAAAAAATGATTCAAAAACGCCTGGAAAGATTTACATGAACTGTGAAGTAACCAGATCCAAAAGAACATTGTACACAGTAACAACAAGATTATGTGATAATTAATTGTACTGGACTTGGCTCTTTTCAACAATAAGATGACTCAAAATGATTCCAATGGACCCATGATGGAAAATGTCATCCACATCCAGAGAGAGAGCTTTGAAGACTGAATGTGAATCAAAGCATAGTATTTTCACCTTTTTTGTGTATGGTTGGTTGTTTGCTTTTTTTTTTTCCTTTCTTGTGTGTGTGTGTGTGTGTGTGTGTGTGTGTGTGTGTGTGTGTGTTTTCCTTTGGATCTGAAGGTTTTTTGCTCAGCAGGACAAATATGGAAATATGTTTGGGAGAATTGCACTTGTTTAACCTATATCAGATTGGTTGCTATCTTGAGAAGACAGGTGAGGGGGGCAGAAACAAAGCTGCTTGCATGTTTTTGTCCATTAGAAGATGAGTTCCTTCAGGGCAGCAGCCATGTTTTTGCCTTTCTTTGTATCCTTAACATACAGCATAGAAACTGACACATAATAAGGTTTTAAAAATGCTTGTTGAAGCAAGAGATAGAAAAAGAAATTCCATTCCAAATATCGGATGATAGTATAAAATATTTGGGAATCTACCTGCCAAGGAAAAGTCAGAAACTATACGAACTAAACTACAAAACATTTTCCAAACAAATAAGATCAGACCTAATCAATTGGAAAAACATTAAGTGTTCATGGGTAGGTTGAGCGAATATAATAAAAATGACAATACTACCCAAACTAATTTACTTATTTAGTGCCATACCAATCAAACTCCCAAGAAATTATTTTACAGATCTAGAAAAAATAGTAGCAAAGTTCATTTGGAAGAACAAAAGGTCAAGAATTTCAAGGGAATTAATGAAAAAAAAGGCAGATGAAGGTGGCCTTGCTGTACCAGATCTAAAACTATATTATAAAGCAGCAGTCATCAAAACCATTTGGTACTAGCTGAGAAATACAGCAGTCAATCAGTGGCATAGGATAGGATATCAGGACAATCTAGGCAATAGCTTTAGCAATTTAGTGTTTAATAAACCCAAAGACCTTAGCTTTTGGGATAAGTACTCACTGTTCGGCCAAAAACTGCTGGGAAAATTGGACACTAGTGTGGAAGAAATTAGGGCTTGACCCACATCTAACACCACATACCAAGATAAGATTGAAATGGGTTCATGATCTAGATATAAAGAGTGATATTGTATGCAAATTAGAGGAATGTAGTATAGTTTACCTCTCAGACCTGTGGAGATGGAATAAATTTATGTCCAAAGAAGAACTGGAACTCTTAATTGAACACCATATAGATAATTTTGATTATATTAAGTTAAAAAGTTTCTGTACAAATAAAACTAATGCAGACAAGATTAGGAGGGAAGCATCAAATTGGGAAATCATCTTTACATTTAATGGTTCTGATAAAAGCCTCATTTCTAAAATATATAGAGAATTATCTCATATTTATAAGAATTCAAGCCACTCTTCAATAGATAAGTGGTCAAGGGATATGAACAGACAATTTTCAGATGATGAAATTAAAACCATCTCTAGTCATATGAAAAGTTGCTCCAAATCACTATTGATCAGAGAAATGCAAATCAAGACAACTCTGAGGTACCACTACACACTTGTCAGATTGGCTAAAATGACAGGAAAAGATAATGATGAATGCTGGAGGGGATGTGGGAAAGCTGGGACACTAATACAATGTTGGTGGAACTGTGAACGGATCCAGCCATTCTGGAGAGCAATTTGGAGCTATGCTCAAAAAGTTATCAAACTGTGCATACCCTTTGACCCAGCACTGTTTCTATTGGGCTTATATCCCAAAGAGATCTTAGAGGAGGGAAAAGGACCCACATGTGCAAGAATGTTTGTGGCAGCCCTTTCTGTAGTGGCTAGAAACTGGAAACAGAATGGATGCCCATCAACTGGAGAGTGGCTGAATAAATTATGGTATATGAATGTTATGGAATATTATTGCTCTGTAAGAAACGACCAGCAGGATGATTTCAGAGAGGCCTGGAGAGACTTGCATGAACTGACGTTGAATGAAACGAGCAGAAGCAGGAGATCATTATACACAGCAACAACAATATTACATGATGATCAATTCTGATGGACATGGCTTTGTGCAACAAAGTCTCAAACCAATTCCAATTGTTCAGTGAAGAAAGCCATATACACCCAGAGAGAGGGATATGAAATATGGACCACAACATAACATTTTCATGCTCTCTATTGAGGTTTACTTGCATTGTGTTTCCTTTCTCTGATTTTCTTTTTTTTTTTCTTGTAGATAGGATTTTTCTTGCGCAACTTGTCAAGTATTTCAACATTATTAACATGTAGTGGACTCTTCCTGCCATCTAGGGGAGGGGAGGAGACTGGGGGTAAAATTTGTAATGGAAAGCTTTGTAAAGATCAATGCTGAGGAACTACATATACATATGTTATACAAATAAAAAGCTTTAATTAAAAATATAAATAAATAAATATAAATAAATAAATAAATAATGCTTGTTGACTAACTAAAGTAGTCTAAAATATTTTCAATTTATTTTGAAAGATGATTTAGAAATATGGATAGGGAATAATATATTCTCCATCAAAAAGAGAAAAATGTCCACTCCTACTGATGACACATTTAAATCCCAGCAAGAATTTTATACAAAAATAAAAGTAAGATTAAAACACACACAGAAAGACAGAGAGAGAGAGAAACAATTTCAATATACTAATTCCTGGGATAAGCTAGGTGGAACATTAGTTAGAGCAGTGGGACTAGAGTCAGGAAGACTCATCTTCCTGAGTTCATATCTGGCTTCAGATACTTATTGTGTGACCCTAGAAAGTGATTTAACCCTGTTTGCCTCAGTTGCTTCATCTATAAAATGATCTGGTAAAGGAAATGACAAATCACTCTTTGCCAAGAAAACCTCAAATGTTATCATGAAGAGTCAGACCCAAGTGTAAAACAACTGAATAAAAACTGGCTCATAGACTCACTGGTCATCAAAGTTGAGTACCTTTCTGAACAGGAGGCATAAAATTGTGAATTCAAGAGGAAAACTGCTGAGCTTAGGCATTGGCAGAGATGATATGAGAATCACTGCCAATAAATTTAGTGTCCTTGGATAAGTTGGAAGTTGATGTCAGATTGCTTCAGGGTTATGATAAGTATGTGTTCCTGTGACAACCAGCAGGAAATGGTTGTTTGAATGGATCAATCTCCCATGTTTCTAGCCTTTTCCAAACCTTTCTAATGCCTTTCAGTTTTATTTTAAATAAGCTGTTCATGTGAAAGAACTTTTTCAATGTTAATACATAAGAACCACACTAAGGGATAATGTCTTAATAATTCCTTGAATCTTAATTTTGTACACACAAAAAAGTATTGATTTATTCATGTAATTATAATCATATAATTGAGGAATTTAAATTTATAACACTTGGAAAGTGATATCAAATTTTTTTAGAAACCTTAATCTTCTTTAGTCATTTTGGGTTAACTCATTATCCAAGTCAAAGACCAAGAAAATTTTATCTTTATGTACCCCTTATCATCACAACAAAAATGTGTATTTTTTGCCTCACCTTTTAGAGGCTTGTATTTTTGAAGTAAAGTTTAATATAATTAAATTTAAAATATATTTAGCTAAGTAATTGGCAAATTAAGTTTTTTTTTTAAATTGATGTTCACCTTTAAAATACCCTAGATGCCCACTCTGATGAAATGAGCTGTGCTGCACATGCCTCAGCTCTGGAAGATATTCTCTCCTCACCTGTACCTTGTAAACTCCCTTAACTGCTACCAAAGCTTGTTTCTACCTTCCACAAATCTTTTTTGATCTCCACCACTTTTTTCCTTCATTTGAAATTTTTGATTTATTTGATCATTTTATTTGATTATATTTGTAACTTATAATATTGTGTCATATTATATTTATCTTTGTACACTTTACATCCTCCTCTTCCCCCCCCCAAAAAAAATAGAATATAAACATTTTGAGAAAGGGAATTATTTCATTTTTGTGTCTCTGTCTTTATTACCTTCATTATTCATCATGGACTTTACAAAAATTGTTGAATTTAACTAAATCTGGATTAAGTGCTTCATTTTATACATGAGGAATGGAGAACTTAATTTGTCTAGGATCCCAAAAATAGAGTTTCTTCTTAGAAAAAAAAAATCATCATTATCATTATCTTCTTTTTTCCCCCATTTACCTGCTCATGGTAACTGATATTCCACACTTTCAAATACATTTCTTTCGATTACTGAAACTTTTCAATTTTCAAGTATCCTATATAAAGCAAATATTCATGGGAGTAGAAATATCAATTGTGCAGGAATGAATGTATGTATCTAAGGAAGATATTAACAACAAGAGAAATGAGTAGAGTCACTTCCTTTAAATCTAAATAAGGGCCAAAGATCTTTTTCTCTTTAGAATGTTGCTGTATAGTTGAAGGAGGTCAAGGAAGAGTTGGTGGACAAATTTCTGCTTGTAGCTCTGGCTCTAATCTCCTAGTGTAGGAGAGCATTTATGGCAATCCTGAGGAATATTTCACTTTTATCACAAGGTGAGCAATGTACTTTCTCCCCCTCCTCTGCTCCCATGCTTGGTCAGGGAGAAGAACATTTATCACAGTGCAGCAATAAAAAAGGCACCTCAGTCAGCAACGTTTCACTAAGCAGGAGGAGATGAAGCATGAGAAAAACCAGAAAGTAGGGAGACCAGTAAGGAGGTTGCTGCAGAAATCTAGGCAAGGGATTGATGAGAGGTTGAACTAAAGTGATAGTTGTATAAGTAGAAAGAAAAGGTAGGTAGGATACAAGAGCTTATTGTGAAACTAGAAATGGCAAAATTTGGCAACTAATTGGATATGGTGAAGGGATAGTAAGAGTTGAGAATGATCTCCCTCAATTGGGGAGACTGGAAGGAAGACCACCAAAATATTGGGAAGTTGAAGGATGGAAGAGAGGTTTTGAAGGAAAGCTAATGAGTAGTTTTGGGCATATCTAATATATATCTCTGGGATATTCAGTTCAAAATATCTTATGCCCAAAGCATGAATTATATTTCTTGCTTTCTTGTCATTTGTCTTTCTCATCAAAAAGGAGTTCAGGATGAGTAAATGACATGCTGGACCCATAATAAAATGGTTGTTGTTTTACAAAATAAATTATTGAATTAAAAGCTAAAGTATCCTTTCCCATGATATTTAATACTTTAAATAATCTGTATGATTTTTTTTAGTAATGTTGGCTTCATATCAGAAATATGTCTCTATTTCAAAATTAGTAGCCACTTCAACCTTTTACTTAGCTCCAATCTAATCTAAATCATATAACATCATAGGGAAATATTACTATAATGTATTCTTGTAATACTCAATATAGGTCTATTTTTGTGCAAAACTGGGAATAAATTAAACTTTACTAAGACTACCAAAGTTATATTTTTCCTAAAATTTCTATTATATTACAGTTTCTTTTTTTGTAATTGGTGGGGAGAGAATAGTACATAAAAACTATGTATGTTGTGTTTTTAATTTGCTTGATGTCATGTAATTTTTTTTTTGTTAAAGAAAAACAAAAACAATTAGTGACTTTATAGAGTTTATCTTAATTTATTGGCTTGAAATGAATTTTAAACTACTATTTTTTAGGTTTGGTCCCCTTAGTTGTCACAGAAATCTCTCTTCATATTGTCACTGTTATTGTTTAGTTGATAGTTGGTAAATATTTATTAAGTATTATGTATCAGGCATTATGTAAATGTTAGAGGTGCAAACATGAGGGAAAATAGTTTCTACCCGTTAAGAGCTTTCAATCTAATGGGAGAGAAGGAGAAAGGAGAGGACACACAAAAGAAAGCTTAAAAAAGTTTTCAAAAATCCCAAATAAGTGTTGCCATGGAATTCATACCTCGATTTAAACACCATTGTGAATACTGTGATACCTCGTTAGATTTAAATACAAATGTGAGAACTCACTAAAATAAAAATACAAATAAAGGCCAATGTGAGAGATCATTGGAAGGAGAATCGGTACCATCAGGCCACTGGAGCATTTTGTTTCTTTTGTGAGCTCACACCTGCCTGTCAGTGTAAGGGGAAGGGCCAGAGAAGGGAAGTCCTGTAAAAGGCCCCAGCAACCTAGTCCTGTAGTCTTCTGCTTCCAGAGCTTAGAGAAGAATTTCACTTAGAGAAGACTCAGTTCCTGAGTCAAATTTCCTTGGGGGAAAAAAAAGGAATAAAAGGCCTAGGAACATGGCTGCCAAGGAGTTGTCTGAAAACTTCAGTGAGGATCTCACTTGCTCCATCTGCTTAAACTATTTTACTGACCCAGTGATAGTCAATTGTGGCCACAGCTTCTGCAGAGAGTTTCTTTTCAGGTGGTTTGGGGAATCCAATACACCAGAAGTCTGCCCAGAATGCAGGACAGTCATCTCAGTTGGAGACATTTTGTCCAATAAGAATCTACAGAATCTGGCTATCACTGGCAAGCTGCTTAGATTTCATTTACCACAGAACATCAGGAATCTGACCATCTGTGATACACATGGAAAACATGAGACCCTGTTCTGTGAGGATAGCCATAGGTTCTTGTGTTGGACTTGTTTTTTAAGTACAAATCACAAGGAGCGCAAAGTCCTTTCTATGGAAGAGGCTGCTGGCCAGTGTGTGAAAAAACTCCAATCTATGTAGAATATTTTAAGGGAAAGGAAGGAAAAATTTCAAAGTGATTTGGAATATGAGAAATGGAAAGAGCTTCAATACAAGGCCAAGGGCCAGACTTTGGAAAAATATGTTATAAGTGAATATAAGAAAATGCATCAGTTGTCATTAGAGGAAAAACAGCTACATCTGCAAAGACCGGACAAGGAAGCAAGAGACAATTTGACAAAGTTTCAGGAGAGTAAGGCTAGACTTTCCCAGCAGATCCACAATTGTCAAATGATAATATTAGAAATGGAGGAGAATTTTGCGAAGCTGCCTATACTCAAGCAGAAACCCCAGAGGACATTGAATACTTTAAGGCGAAAAGAGGAACAATTTCAAATTGAATTGGAATGTGAGAAAGAGAAAGAAGCACAATGTATTTTGGAATATGAAACCGTGAAACAGTTGATTATGTCTGAATATGAGAACAAGCACCAGGTCTTCTTGGAGGAAGAACAGCTACATCTACAAAGACTTGCCCAGGAAGTAAGAGAAAACTTGGCAAAGTTTGAGGAGAGCCAGTCCAGATTGTCCCCAAAGATCCAGAATCTACAAGTGCTGATGTCAGAAGTGGAGGACAATTTTGAGACGCCTCTCACTGAATTTCTTCAAGATGTGGAGAATATACTGCAAAGGAATGAGGAGTTACTCCTTCAAGATCCATGCTTGGAATGACAGGATGGTGATGACTTTCTAGAGGGAGGTAATTATGGATTCCAATGTTCATCTTGTCACTGGTATTAATTTGGAGGCGGAGGCAGAGTATGACTAACGGCAAATGGGTTTGTTGAGAGTCAAACACAAATGAACCAACTCAACAACAACCTAGAATATTAATTTCTGTAGTAACTTCATTGCCACATTATTGGATTATTATAAAAATCCATTGAGATAATGTATTGAGTCCTTTGTAAATAATACTTAGCATTTGAATAGGCTTTAAGATTTGAAAGTATTTATGATTTCTCATTGGATCTTTACTGCATCCTGTGAAGTAGGTGTTCAGAATCTCAAATTGACAATTTCCAAACCTTTCTGCAAATTCTATATGTCCTGCTAAAGTTAACTGCCAGTTACATTGCTGCTGAGATCCCCATGTTTATAAGGAAGAAGGGCTGTCTTTAGCCCCAATTGTGAAGGTAAAGTTTGCCTTTGGATTCATTCTCTCTCCTGTATCTTCCCCATTTTTCTGAGTAGCACTATCTCAGTGTAGCATCTGTCCCCTCTATAAGTAAACTTGGCCTAATGGCCTTTGCTATTTCTCTTGGCAAGATGACAGATTCATAAAATTGCATAACAAAAAACATATGTGTCTTGTTTTTTTTTGTTTTTTGTTTTTTTTCTGAGGCAATTGGGGTTAAGAGACTTGCCTAGGGTCACACATGTTAAGTTCTACATTAATAAAATAAAAAACATTTCTACATTAATAAAAGCATAGTATTCAAAAAAAGGAAGTGCTCATTTTTTCCTATACTTTGAACTTTTAAAATTATATCTGTCTACTATTTTTAATTTGGAGTACTAAATTTTAAGAAGGACATTGTCAATTTGGAACACATATAAAACAAATCAACCAGGGTAATGAGAGAACTGAAGAGCATACTGTATGATTTTGATTAAAGAAACTTTGAGTTTAACTGGGAAGAAAATAGATATGAGGATAATGTGATAATTCTCATCAAGTCTGTAACTAGTTGTTATGTGGAAGAGGGATTGCACTTGTTCTTCTTAACCCCAGAAGCAGCACTAGATGCAATGGGGGAAAACTTCAGGGAGGTAGATTTTAGTTCAATATAAAAAAAGTCTTTTTAGTAATTAGCTAGGATGTGTTAAGTGTCTGAGACCAAATTTGAACTCAGGTCCTCCTGACTTCAAGGCTAGTGCTCTATTCACTGCCCCACCTAGCTTTTTTTATTTTTTTCCCCTCATGGAATCTCTGAGGGAACCAATGTATTCCCTCAGACCATGAAGACACAGACCAGAATCAAGCCAGAGGCCACAGACCAGTGCTAGGTCATAAAGAGGAGTATGTATATTATAGCTTATTTTCATTTAACGCAAAAAGGAACTGATAAATTGTAATTTCCAAAAAATATTCTGTTCTTAAGAAGGAATCCAAAGGGAACTTTTATCTCTTTGCCTAGAGAATGTCACCCAGTCACATAAGTATATAAATAGGACCATTTCATCTGATTTTTGCAGAAAGTTGTTCTTTGGCCAGTAAATCAATACTGGCTGGATCTTCTGCCTGAATAGGACATGGATAATCTAGCATTGCAAGAAGTTTTCATGATTTCTCCTAGCTCTCTACTTTTTTTTTATACAAGAAAAGATTTTCTTTTGTCTAACCCAGACTCCACATTAACATACAACCACAGAATTTCCCTTTTTGTAATTCTGTGACATGTTTAACTCATATGCCTCTGACAGTAGTTTAAGACCATTATCTTTTGTTTTAGCCCAAATGGAGAACAGAAATCTATCAAAAATGTTTAATTAGCAACTAACAAATGTCAAATACTAGGACTGGGAGTTACAAGATCAGACAGGCAAAGAGACTGAGAAATCTAAGATTATCTGCTTTCAAGAAAATGACAATCTAGTTTGAGAAGCAGTACAATCCCTTGAACACTTGAGTTCTAGTGTTACATCCAACATTTGTCAATAATAAACTAAAAAACCAGGAGCAGCTAGGTGTCGCAGTGGTTAGAGCACCAGCCCTGAAGTCAGGAGGACCTGAGTTCAAATCTGGTAAAAAAAAAAAACCTTGTACAAGTTATTTCACCTCCTCCATCTGTACCTCCATTTTCTCATCAGACCAAGACTGAGTAAAGAACTGGAGGATAGAGCAAAGAAATCCTAAAGCCTCCATTTAAAGATGGCTCTCCAACCAATGATCTCTTAATTTCCCATCACTTTACATTCCTTGGAAGAGACTTCATCATGACTTCATGCTGGGTCCTTTCTCTTCCTCCTTCATCCCCACCTCTTTTCAACTTGCTTTTATTTATTGTCTTATGCCATTAGAATATAAACTCCTTGAGACCAGGGATTGTCTTTTTAAAATATTTGTATTCACAGCACTTAGTGCAGTGCCTGGCATCATAATATTTATTAAACATCCACTGATGCTTATAATCAAGGTAAGAGTCACAGATCACAGGTTGTTAGAATTTGAAAGAACTTCAAAGGTCCAATCTGTGGTTAAAGAAGAATATTCTTTTCAAGATCCTCAGTAAGTGGTTATATAACCCCTGTCTAATTCTCCAGGGTTAACTCTTTGATAAGATAGCCCATCACATTCTTCTACAATTCTATTTTTTAAGAGGTTTTCTTTACACTGAATGAAGTCTGCCTCTAAATTTTCTCCCTATTTGTTTTGAGATCAAGCATGACAATTTCAAAACTTCTTCCACATGACAGACCTTCAGATATTTTCCAACAGCTATCATATTCCTACCATAGCTTCTCTTCCCTAGTCTATATAATGCCATTCCCTTCACCCAACCAACCCAACTACTCTATGTCATTGTTTTCAGTATTCTTATCACCATAGATATTTATTATATGCAAGCGATTGAATTTGACTCCAGATCATTCTGACTTTCAAAATAGCTTTTTTTTTTCTATCCACTATGCCATGTAACCTAAATTCACATATAATAAACTAAGATATTTATTGGGAGACAATGTAAAATTGGGTTCAAAATATCAACTGTGCAACTAACTATAAGATAGGTGAAATATGCCTACATAACAATTCATGTGAAAAGATCTGGGGATTTTAGTTAACAATAAGCCTACTATGAATCAACTGTCTTAACATGTTAACCAAAAGCCTGTTAACAACTCATCTCCTTTCTCACCTTTCTCCATGACTTTGTGACTTCGGACTGGCTGTATTTGGAAAGCATTTCACTCTTACATGTGTCTTTGAAAAATCTCTAGTTTCCTATGAAGCTCAGCTCAAGTACTTTCTTCTCCATAAACCCTTCAGGTCTCTTCTCCCATTGCTAGTGTTTTCCTTCTCAGATTACATTCTATCTTCTTTCTGTATAGCTGGGGTTTTTTGTTTGTTTGTTTGTTTTGGGGTTTTTATTTATTTATTTATTTATTGTATATAGTTGTTGCCACATTGTTATCCTCCATGAAAATGAGAGTGTCTCAAGAACATGGTCCATTTTAGCATTTCTTTTTATCCCTAGACCTTAGCACAATGCTTGGTGAAAAGTAAGCACTTAATAAATGTTTATTGACTAGTTAACAAACTGTTTCTTTTCTTTTTATTGGTATAATGGAAAGGATTCAGAAGCCCTGGGTTTAAATTCTTGGTCTCGTACTTATGAACTTAGGAAAGCTTCATTACTTGTTTAAGGTCTCACTGTCTCTCAGTGTCTTTCTATAAAATGAGCTGGTTGAACTAGATGATCCATAAATTTTCTTTTAGCTCTGACATACTATGAGAACATGATAGGGGAACAGAGCACCATGTGTGAAATGTTGGAAGAGAATTTATGTCTTATTTCTTCATTTTATAGAAGAGGAAATTGAGTCCCAGAATCAGTAAATCAATTGTCCAAGGTTATGTAAGTATAAGAAGAAAAGTCATAGTTTCAAATCTAAATCTTCTGAAGACAAATTCAGTGTTCTTCCCCTAGGCCATGCTGCCTCCTATTGGAGGAAGACAGAAAAACTGGTATTCATATCTGGATGGGTTCCAAGTCAAGTGTTCAGCCCTTAGATTTTGATGACTTACAGATTTCAGGGGGTTATTGCATTTTAGAGCTGGAGTAAGCTTTAGTTTTTAACATACTATCAGTATGAGGTTGCTTTGGGTCTCCACTCTAGGTGCTAACCACAGAGGTTCTTAGGTGAATGTGAGAGAATTGTATTCATTCTTCCAGCCAGACCAGATGGGTTTGTTGGCATTCATCAAGGGTCACTACATTTGGAAAATACTGGGAGTGGAGGGTGCTTGCTGGAGGCGTAATCATACCAAGTAGAACAGATTGCTCATGTTTCTCTCTCATCTTGATGTGAATGATTTGGACTCTGAAAAGCAAACATGCTGCAGTAGAATTTGTGGGGTTTTGGTTCTCATTTTTAAAACAACTCCCTCTCCCTCCCAACCCCCACCCCCGGCAACTAAAGCAAAGATTCTGCCTATGTAGAAATTCTCAACAATATCTCACAGTTGGCACTGAGCATTTCAACTTCATGGCTTTGATTGGGATGGATGACAAGAAATTCTTATAATGATTTCCTAAATGCCAAAGATGAAATTGGTTTTGTAAAATGCTAGAGCAGATGGAGAAACCATTAAATAAATTTCCAAAAGAGCCTCTTTTTCAAAGCAGTTTCATTTCATGCCCTAGGAACATGAAATCAGCCAGCCTTTATAAGGACCACCCTATGGCTCAGATTCCACTGGCAAGAAGAAATTGAGAATTAAAATCAAGAAATAGAGATTTGAGATCATCTGAGGATAATCTGATCAATCTGGAAAGGCAATCTGGACAATGCAATTACAAACCCTTTCAAAAGCAGTCTATACATCATCAAGGGCATCCTTGATGAAAATATGAAAAGGGAATAGGCAATCAGGCTTTTGGAGATGATTGTTTCTGGCAGAACATTTCTATAAAGTAACACAATTAACTGAAAAGTGCAGAGAATATAACACCATATTTTGTCTAATATCTACTAAAAGCATTTGATTCAGTAAGAACAAAAAACTACCTCAAAATGTCTCCCACACATATATTAAAACAACATAATACTTCATGACAAATGTGACTGGGGGATAACTGTTCAATGATCTAGTAAGTACTAATATCAAATGAGACAATACAGGAAATATATTTATCCATGAGATTTACTAGTCTCGTGAAAGATATTCTGGCAAAAAATGACCTAAGATTAAGCAAGACAAATTTCACCTCAGTGAAATCTGAAGGAATGTAGAAAAGATCATTCCCATCAAACTTATCAGAAACCTAAGTGGACTATATGCATGCATACACACACACACACATACACATACACAAAACTAAGTGGATTACGTATATGTATAAATAACTAAATGGAATATATATGTGTGTATATGCGTGTATGTACACATGTATGTACTTATATACATATATATTATCCAGACTTTGACTTACAGTTGTGTGTACAATCTATAAATTTATCCATTGATTCTAGTACTTCGCTTAGGCATTCTAGGTGAATAATGAGCTGGGATCAAAAGTGAATAAAGTGTATCACATTTTGGAAGCTATAATGCATTTAATGATTCCAAATACAAAAGTTCACCTTTTTATCATGAATATTCTTCTAGAAAAGCAACACATCTATGAAACAACAGACTCCATGATTTTGGAATAATCAAAATGACATATAACATGGAATCATGACCTCCCAAAAGACACTTACAAGTGGGATCTATATCTACTTCCATGACTCCAAGAACTCTATATTCTCACTGGGAAGTTACAAGAGGACTCAAAGCTGTGCTAGGCATATCTACAGCTGCATAGCTTTATTGTCACATTTACCCACCCTAAAGCTCAGCCCCCAAGGGAAGATGATAGCTTATCTTATCTCAGTCTTCTTTGATTGTAACAAACTCTTACCTAATTATACATTCTTCATCCCAGTTATTCTGAACCCCTGGATGTCATTATTTAAAATCTGTTTTCTGTTCCTCACTGCATGCTTCCTTATTCCCGTCCACCTCAACCTAACTCTTCATCCCACTATCACATTCCAAAGCTACCTATTTTTTCTCACTGCACTGTTTGGAATGCCTGCTTTTCAGGTAATCAATCTGCTTCCATCTTAAACCTTTTCCTTTTTCACTCTTTCCATCTTCTTTTACTCAATGAGACCTTATTCCAGGAATATGCTGATAAATGTTTAACTACCAACTCTTGTAGTTGGGAGGAATAGATGTGGGACACATTTTTAAGTTTAATCTGTATCATTAACATTTTTTTCCATTGCTTTCTCAAGTCTAGACAATCATTAAAACAATAAATCAAGTCCTGGTTTGTAGTATTTCCTTGTTTCAAAAAAAAAAAAAAAAAAGACTTTCACTGAAAATTGAAAAAATCAGCTCTAAAGACTAGTCTGAGCTCTTTCCAACACATTATTGCCTGGCTTCCTTCTGATAACACATTTTCCTTGGTCACCCTTTCCAGCAATGGTTTCATTTTCACAAATATTCCTTATTCATTGGTTGAGGTAGAGAAGTAGGAATGTTCCTTGTTCCTTATAGCCATTTCAAGCTCTCCTTTACCACCACTATTCAGCAACCTCTCCACTTTTGAGGATAACTCAATCCATATTTATCACTTAATGAAGTTTCTAGTAGCTGTTATCTACAGGACACTATTCTTTCCTCAAGGAATTCAGTTTCCAGCTCACCACCTTTCTTTCCTCTACTAAAAACTCCTATCCTTTAGTTCCCCAAATTACTTATTTCCCATTTCCCATGACTGACTCCTCTATCCTCATTTGATCCATGTATCTTCACTAGCCATCATCCTATATCTCTTCTTTCTTTCCATCTAAACTTGAGAAGATCATCTATAACTAGTTCCTCCATTTCCTTTCCTCTCACTATCTTCTTAACTCTATGTACTCTGATTTTCAACTATATCATTTAACCAAAACTGTTTTTTCCAAAGTTAGAGTTATCTCACAATTTCCAAATATAATGAATTTTTCTTAATCCTCATCTAAGACTCACAATCTCAAGATTAATTTTGACTCCTCACTCTCTTACGGGCTACGTCCTGTAGCTTATACATTCATAACACCCCTTACAAATGTCCCCTTCTCTCCTTTCACACTGCTACCACCTTAGTGTAGGCCCTTATTTACTCTTAAATTATTGTATTAACTCTCTTGTTGCCTTCCCTTCCACAAATCTCTCTCCACTCTAATCCATCTTCTCTATTCAATGGCCAAATTGCTCTTCCTAAAGTTTCCTAACTTCCTATTCATATCACCCCTATTTGATAAACTATACTATCTCCTGATCACCTCTACAATCAAATATATAATCCTTTATTTGACTTTTAAAGTTCTTCATAACCTGGTCTCTTCCTATATTTTCAGTCTATTTATACCTTAAATTCGCTCTATGTATTCTAGGATACAGTGATACTGGTCTTTTTGCTGTTCTTCAGACACAATACTCCATCTCTTGAAAGTGTGTATTTTCATCAACCATCCCCAAAGTCTGGAACTTTCTCATCTGTCTCCTGGCTTCCTTCAAATCCTACTTGAATTTTATCTTCAACAAGAAGTTTTCCCAAATCTTCTTAATGCCCTCAACACTAATTATCTTATAGTTATAAAAGTTGTCCCTGAGCAAAGGCCCCCTGAACAATGTAGGATTCAAGCTGAGTCATGAAATCATGAACAAGACCAAAGAAACTAAGAGTCAGAAGTGAGGTAATAAAACATTCCAGGCATGGGGATCAGTCTGAACAAAGAAACAACATCAAGTGAGGGAGTGGCAACAATCCAGGTGAGAAGTGATAAGGACCTGGTCTCTGGTGACAGCAGAATCTGAGCAGGGGAGACTGTATACAGTGGTTTCCAGAAAGCTTAGTATAGTTTTGAGCTATTGAAGTTTAATAGTATTTCAAAAGTAGAAAATATAGAACTAGCAAGAGATATGTGTAGGGTAATAGCAAAGTAAACAGTCAAAGATAAAACCTAGATTGTGAGACTGGGTTACTAGAAGGACAATGGTCCTCTTGACAATCATAGGAAAGTTTGGAAGACAGAAGTTTTGGGGAAAAAATAATAATGATTCAATATTGAACATGTTTGATTTGAGATATTTATGGGATATCCAATATGATATCTCTAGTGGGCAGTTGGAGATGTGAGGTTGGATTTCAAGACAGTGCTTAGAATTAGATAAATCAATCTAGAAGCCATCAGCATAGTAATGATAATTGAGTCCAAAAGAATTCATAAAGTTACTAAGTGATATGGTAGAGAAGGAAAAGAAAAGGTATAGTAATATAAATTTGAGAATATCCATAATTAGTAGATATGGATGAAGAACTAGCAAAGAAGATTGAGAGGAAGAACAATTTGATAAATAGGAGATCTAAGATTGCACCCTCAAAAAAGAAAATGTTAAAAAGTAGAGGGTGTCAAAGGCTGCTAAGAGGTGAGGAAGGATGAGAATTGATAAAAGGTCATAGGATTTGACAATCAAGAGAACACTGGTAACTTCAGAATGGTGTTGGCGGAATGTTGAGATCAAAAGCCAGACTAAAGAGAGCTAAGAAGAGAATGAGAGGAGAACAAGATGGAGGACATGGCTAAGCAAATTTCTCTGAAAAAGATCATGTAGTTTTAGTATATGGTACAAATCCAGTATAATAGCAGTCAGAAGAAAAAAAAACTACTATCTTAAACTAAATTTGAACTGAAATAGTATCTAGGACTAGGGGTATGATATATTTCACTATACTTTATTCTGGTCAGATGTATTTGGAGTACGGTGTTCAAATTTAGGTACTATAGATTAGGAAGAAGATTGAGAATGGAACAGAGAACAGTAAGCCAGGAGAGTTAAAAGAAGTTAAGACCACATTAGACAAAAATTGACTGAAGGAACTAGGAATACTTACCTTGAAGAAGAGAAGGCTTAGGGAAGACATTAAATCCAAGTATTTTAAAGACTGCTGCATCCAAGTATTAGAATTGTGTTGCTTGAATTCCAATAGACTTGTAATGGAAAAGCCATCTACATCTAAAGAGAAAACTATAGAGACTGAATGTAGATCAAAGCATAGTATTTTCACCTTATTTGTTTGATTGGCTTTTTCTTTCTTATGTCTTTTTTTTTCCCTTTTAATCTGATTTTTCCGGATGACGAATATGGAAATACATTTAGAATATTGGATTGCTTGAGGTCTATGGAGGAGGGAAAAAAGGAGAAAAATTTGGGACACAAGGTTTTGCAAAGATGAAAACCATCTTTGCATTTGGAAAAACAAAAGGCTATTTTAAAAAAAATAATTGTTTTGCTTGGCCGAGAGATAATCAACAATATCAGAAGCAATAGTGAGGTCAAAAAAAAAAACATTTAGACTGAGAAAAGGCTACTACACTTGGCCCCAGAGGGCAGCAATAGAGCAATGAGCAGTTGTTAAAGAGAGTCATATTTTAACATACTGTACGGGAAAACTTCCTAATTATTAGAAATGTTCAAAAATTGAATGGGTTGCTTAGGGAGTTAATGTTTCCTTTTCCCTTTTTCAAGGAAAAACTGGATAACCACTTGCTATGGATATTGTCAAGAGGATTCTTTCTCAAGTCTAGGCTGGATCAGAGTTTTCTTCTAATGCCAAGATTAATGACTCCATCTATTACCAACAGCAAGTATATAAATAGGATATTATTGTTCATCAAAAAGATATTTAGGTAGCAAAAATGAAAGTCAGATAGTTCTAATGTTACATTGTGCCTCAAAAATCTCAAAAAATTCAAAGGAAAGTTCTATTATAATTTTGGATAGATACTCTATTGAAAGTTTATGGGATGAAAAAAAAATGACAGGAAATCACATTGGCACAACAGGATTACTGTTAGCATCAATAGGAGAAATCACCCCACTAGTGACATCAGGAACCCATTCATGTAAGAATGAAAAATCTAAGAATAACAGTCTCATTTGAAAGCTTCATCATCACATAAAACATTGGCTCACATTTTTTAAATACATCATATTCTCCCTCATCTCATCATTCTCATCCTCTCCCAGTGTTCTTCCTTTGTCTTTACAATGGAGACTTAATTTCTTCCCTCTCCTCATTTTTGCATGCTGGTGCATAAATTCTATTTAGACTGATTATTCTATTCTTCCCTTATTAACAAGGCCAAATAAATGAAGATAAGTAAAAATGTAATATTCAGTTGTTGTTCTGTTCCTTTTGCCACAGCTGGGTTTTGTTTTTAGGAGGTATATATGTGATTTGTGAACAATGATAATCAATGGAAAACCAACTAGACCTGGAAGGTAAGGATTCAAGGCCAAAGACAGAAAAAAAAAAAAAAGTCAGAGTCAATATGGTGTAAGGCAAAAAGCCCTGGGCTAGAAATCAGAAGGCCATAGGGTCATTGTCACAGCTCTGCCACTCAATAGTTAGTGACCTTGGGTTCTTCCTTTTGAGAATTCAATTTCCTCCCTCAAAAAAAAAAAAAAAAAGTGAGTGAGACTGGCTGATTTCCAAATGCTTTATAACTCAAGGATCTATGCCACAGAATCAGAGTTTGAATTGACTTTAGAGGTCTTCTAGACAATCAAATGTGCACCTGAACATGAACTCTCTCAGTGAAATTTTCTGAAAGTGTTTTTTGAACATCCATTTGAAGACTTCTAGTCACGGAAAACGCACTACCCTTTATGGTTGCCACTTCTAAATAGCTCTAATTGTTAGGAAATTTTTCTTATAATAAACCAAAATCTGTCTCTGCAGCTTCCACCCATCTTTTTTGTTTTGTTTTGTTTTGTTTTGTTTTAAATTTTGTCCTTTGGAGCCAAGCAGAATAAATTTACTGCTTCTTCCATGTGACAGCCTTTTAGATTTTTTTTCAAATCCAATAAATTAACAATTAACTAGTTACTGTGTGATTGATATATTAGAAAATTATGCAAAGAGATATCTGAAGTCCAAAGAAACAAAATATTTCCCATTAGAGACCAGGGAAGACTTCTTAGAAGAGGTAGCATTTGAATTGGGCTTTAAATAATGGGTAACTATTCAAAAAGCAAAGAAGATAGAAGGAAATTTAATATCTATGGTAAATCATGGCCATGGACAGAGCAAGGCAATCAAACTAGCACTGGATTGTGAAGGATGTCATGAGAAGGAATTGAAACTTGACTGAAGATGCAATGGGGACTCATTGCAAACTTTTGAGCTCTCTTGAAAATTTGAAGATTGTGGCTGTTTACCACATAGTGCCAAATCTTTTTCTAGGTTAAATATTAGGTTAATATTTAATAAATATTAAATGTTTTCTAGGTTAAATATTCCATCATGTTCTATGATCTTCATGTTCAACTTTTATTTCCCAAGTAAAATATCTGATCTACAAGGCACACAGGTGGTATAGTATATAGAATGTTGGGTACAGAGTCAGGAAGTCTTAACATATACTAACTAGATTATATTAGTATATAACTTAATCTCTTCCAACCTCAGTTTCCTTATTTTAAAATGGAAATAATAATAGCATCAACCTCACAGACCACCATAAGGGGGTAATGTGTTTTCTAGGCTAGATTTCAAATGGAAATTCAATAGACACTTTCAGAGGATTTCACTGAGAAATCAAATGAGATAATATACAAAATGCTTTGCCAAACTCAAAGCACTATATAAATGCTTTGATTATTATCACTATCAATAACTGTAAATCCTTATGGTATTTTTCTCTTTTCTTTCAGGCTAATTGGGTGATAGTATTTTCCTTCACATTACTCATCTTGGGGCAGCTAGGTAGTGCAGTGGATAGTCAGGAAGACCTGGGTTCGAATCTGACCTCAGACATTTAACATTCCCTAGCTGTGTGACCCTGGGCAAGTCACTTAAGCCCAATTGCCTCAGGAAAAAAAAAGTCAGGACTACACATTACTCATCTTTATCTTTAGTCTCTAAACCTGGTGCTGGCCTGCTGGCAACTGAATTTATTTGAATTTTTAATGTTCTCTTTCCTCATGCACTCTGATCACTGGAAAACCAAAAGTTAAAACAATATAAGCAACTTTGGTCCCTCTTTAACCTCAAATTCATCTTGCATAGTTGAACTAGAATTCTGGTTTTTGTAGCTCTAAGATTGGGTCTGTAATGCCTCCATCAAAATTAAACAATTCCTATGTCCTACTAAACTACACTTAAGTCTAAAAGAGATTGTAGAAACCAAACCCTCTCATTTTGTAAAAGAGGAATTTGGGATCCAAAAGAAGATATTATTTGCACCAGGTTATTCAGGAAATCTGTAATAAAACCAGGATGAGTACTTAGATCTAAGATACCCATGTGAGATCTTTGTCTTGCAACCATGAATAGTACTAATGCAATGTTCTGAAATTCTGGAGGTGGGTGGTGGAGGAGGGAAGGAAGAGTAGAAGGGAGGAGGGGAAGAGGAGAAGAGGGAAGAAGGAGGAGAGAAAAGGAGTGAGAAAAGGAGGGAGGGAGGAGAGGAGAAGGAGAGGGAAAGAAAGTAAGAAAGGGGGAGGACAGGAGAGAAGGGCAAAGGGAAGGAAAAGGGAGGGATGGAAAAGGGGAAAGAGGGTGGAGAATTATTAGTCAGCATTTTAGAATTTAGCTCAATGAATTTAGAGTTTGGGTAAATGTTCTCAATATCAGGAAATTTCTTTTGCTTCTAAATATGATAGGTTTCTATTCCCCAAAGGCCATAAGTCAATCCCTGGTAGTGAGTCAGATATTAACTCTTTTAGGTCCCTATAGTGGCATTAAGTGAATTACCACTCCATTGCCCCAGGATACTGTTGGAGTTAATGAAAAGGAAAACCCCAGTGGAATCTTCAGAGTATTTCCATCATTTGATCTAAATTATAAAGGAAAGAAAGCCTCTCATTAAACTTCCATAAGTTTCAATATCATCATGGAGAATCTACTGTAAAATAAGGAGGCAAGACATGGTGCGGAAAGGATGATTCTATCATCTTCAACTTAGGAATCATTGGCTTCTATTGAAGCCTTTCTTGCTTCCCCTACTCTTTAGCGCTATCTCCTTCCTCAATTTCCCAAATTATCGTGTAGATATTCATCTCTTAGTATGGCATATTTCTCCTTCCTCCATTCACATAATATGTACCTTCTTTAAGGGCAGCAATTGTTTTTGTTTATTTTGTGCTCAGTGCTGACACTTAGTAGGAACTTAAATACTTATCAAATGAATGAAAGCATGCATTTTTCTCTGGTGGTATTATTCACATTCTTCTGAACTAGGTTGATTTAGAAAGACAAGAGTTCCTATTTTACATACATACACACATATACATATATATATATATATATATATATATATATATATATATATATATCTGACTAAAAGAAATTTGATACATTGTGGAGGCCAAAAGAACTCAGAAACTGCCTTCTATTTAGGGCAAGAGTTTTCAGGTTTTTGTTTGTTTTGTATTACACATACCCTACCCCTTTGGCAGTTTTGTGAAGTCTATGCATCTTTTCTTAGAATATTATTTAAATGCATAAATATGATATTAAAATTACAAAGGAAACCAATACAAAGGACAGATCCTTTGAAATACATTATCCTCCTAACATGCTGCCTTTTTCTTCAAGGCTCAGGTAAAGTATCAGCTTCTCCATGAAACTTTCCCCAATAATCAGCATCTCCCTTTCCCCAACTCTCCCTCTGTAGCTTTAAGCACCTCCCTTTCCCCAACTCTCCCTTTGTACTTTTCCCTTCCCCCATCTTGTATATTCTGAGACACAGAGAGAAAGAGATAAATCTAAATATTCAACAGGACTGACAGACATTTTTGAACTTCTGATAACCATTAATGGATTCTATCACTTTGTTAATAAACAATCATTTCTGTTCATTAATTTGCATAAATTTAAACTTGTAGTGTTTATATATATGGGTGGATGGGGAGGAAAAAAAGAGAGCAACAGATAAAGATTCAGAGAGGGAACCAGAAAGAGTCAGAGAGAGGAGAGATGGAGCAATTGAGAGACAGAGACACAAGATAGGAAGAGAGGCAAAGAAGAGAAAGATTCAGAGAGAAATAGTAAGAGAGAGAGAGGACATAGAAAGATATTGAGAGAAACAGAGGAGAGAAAGAAAAAGATTGAAAGAGAAGTGAGAGACAGAGACAGAGAGCATGAGATAAAGAAAAAAAGATTGAGAGACAGAGACAGAGACACAGAAATAGCAAGAGAGAGAAGAGAACAAGAATCAATCATACATGTTTCTTATTAGAGTCTGTTATGGGAGTCACTTGCTAATGACTACTGGGGATCTAATTCTGACCAGCAGAATAGATCCCTTCATGTGAGAGGATGATAACAATACAAGAAGACTAAGAGACAGTTGCATTTTCTGACCTCTCTCCTCTTTACTCTTGCCTCCTATTTATTTTATTCCCCATTCACAAGCAACATCTGCCAGTAAAGGCTGATTTGCAATTTCTTCAAGTGTGTTATGATTCACAGCTGTGGGGGCTTTCAGAGAACCAACCTGCCTCTTAATGGTACAGTCCCTTTTAACCCTTTACAGGCTTTCTGGGTTTCACACTTAGGATGAGATCCTTAACAAGAGACAATGTCACATTATGGGAAAGATTACAGGAGACAAGAAGACAATTCAAATTCTACCTTAGATACTTACTAATATGTAGCCACAGCAAGTCATTAATCTCCCTGCATCTCAGTTTCCTCAGTTGCAAAATACAGATAATAATACCTATAGTGTGCTTGCTTTGCAAAAATTTTGTTGTAGTTGCTATTGTTTTGAGATGATAAATGTAGGGGCAGCTAATTGGTGCAGTGGATAGAGCATCAGCCCTGAAGTCAAGAGGACCTGAGTTCAAATCTGGCCTCAGACACTTAGCACTTCCTAGCTATGTGACCCTGGGCAAGTCACTTAACCCCAATTGCCTCAGCAAAAAAAAAAAAAAAAGAGAGAGAGAAAGATGATAAATGTAAAGTTCTTTAAATACTTTAAAGAACAAAAGCCAAGTATAATTAGTCTTTCACTGAGCCACTATTTATGAAGCTGCTAATATCTAAAAGAACGTTCTTCTATGTTTTGGAGTAGATACAAAGGTAAATTAGCCATGATTTTACCTCTTACAGCTTTTTATAATATAGCAGCCTACTGGTATGTATACAAACCTTCTAATATTTTATAATTACACAATAAGATAGAACAGAATAAAAAGGAATTGGGATGATTAGTATAGTGCCTGCCATATAGAAGATGCTTAATACCTGCTTATTGACTGACTGATATAAGATGTATAAAGTATACAAGCTAAGTATTATATAAGGGAAGGATTCTCAGGGACTACCCTCATATTTCTTCAGAATCCTAAGAAAACAAGTGTTCTGCTAGCATGAAGTAAAATGTACAGTAGAGATTTAACATCTACTTTTCAACTTGATGATCCAATGCCTGAAGAGCCCTATAGGCTCTTTGTAAATATAGGCAATCCTCTTTTATATAAATAAGAATGAAGCCTTCTATTTCATTGGTAATGTGAATTCCTAGAAGAGAAAATTGTCTTTACATATAGAGGTCAACATCTTTACCTCTTGTTTCCCTGACTTTCTTCAAAACTCAGATTGAATCTTATTTTCTGTAAGAGGTATTTCCTGATTCCTGACTGCCTTTCTCTCCCACCAGAGATTACTTACATTAATAATAATAATTATTACTATTATTATTTAAATAGGATTATTTTGTAATATACAGTATAAATAGGAAGTAATCTAAGGTAATATACACATATATATATCTATATATCATTTTTTATATGTTGTCTTCTCTATTAGAATGCAAGCTCTTTCAGGGCAAAGAATGCTTTTTGCCTTTTTTTCTGTATCCTCAGCAATTAGCACAGGGCTCAACATATAGTAGTAAGGCCTTAATAAATGCACAATTGACTGACTGAAGGCCTTAGGAAGTTGCTTGACTCACTGAGAAGTTAAATAGTTAAGCGAATTGTTCAGAATAAAATAGCCAGTGTGTATCAAGTAAGATTGGAACATAGATATTGGCTCCAAGTCTAGTTGTATGTATTTCATGTTTTCTCCTGGATAGAGCACTAGGTCTGATATCAGAAAGACCTCAGTTCAAATTTGACCTTTGATACTATTTGTGTGACTTTGAGCAAGTCACTTGATTCTGTTTGCCTCAGTTTTCTCATCTATAAAATGAAGTAGAAAAGGATGACAAATCACTGTAGTATCTTTGCCAAGAAAACCCCAAGTAGGGTCATGAAAAGTTGGAATATGACTGAAATTGAACAACATCAAAAACATAAATTTTATTTTTTTTAGTTAATTAAAGCTTTCTTTATTTTTAAAACATATGCATGGGTGATTTTTCAACATTAACCCTTGCAAAATCTTGTGTTACAATTTTCCCCTCCCTTCCCCCCACCCCTTTCTCTAGAGTAATGCAATATGTTAAACATGATAAAAATATATGTTAAATCTAATATATGCATACATATTTATACAATTATCTAGTTGCACAAGTAAAATCAAATCAAAAAGGAAAAAAATGAGAAAGAAAATAAAATGCAAACAACAACAAAAAGAGTGAAAATGCTATGTTGCGTTTCATACTCAGTTCCCACAGTCCTCTCTCTGGGTGTAGATGGCTCTCTTCATCACAAGATCATTGGAACTAGCTTGAATCATCTCATTGTTGAAAAGAGCCACGTCCATCAGAATTGATCATTATATAATCTTGTTGCCATATACAATGATCTCCTAGATTCTACTCATTTCACTTAGCATCAGTTCATCTAAGTCTCTCCTTGCCTCTCTGAAGTCATCCTGCTGATCATTTCTTATAGAACAATAACATTTCATAACATTCATATACCATAACTTATTCAGCCATTCCCCAACTGATGGGTATCCACTCAGTTTTCAGTCTCTTGACACTACCAAAAAGGGTTGCCACAAATATAAAAACGTAAATTTTAAATATGAAAGTAGTGACAACTCAATCTTTCCCATTTTCAATTGTTTTGGAGGGTGACTCAGGCTAGATTCTGCCCCTTCTATTTTGGTCTTTACCTATTCCTCAAGATCCATTTCACATCTCACCTCCTCCATGAAGCTTTGCCTGATTCTCTCAGCCAGAAATGATCTTTCCCTCTCTGTTTATTCTTGAATTATGTACTGACAAATACCGTCTGTATGGGTTTGTTTGTCTTTTTACCATTTGCAGTTTTGCTGTTTTCCACATGGTGAGAACAGATGAAGTCCTCACTGCTAATCAGAAAAAAAGAGCTTTGTTGTATCTTCAACCTCGAATTATGGTGACAATCAAAATGGAGCAGAATTGTGTCTCAGGGAACAGCCAAGTCTGAATTTTCACTAAAGGAGACTGTATGTGGGATATTCATTTAAGGCTGTGATTTCAGTCTAATTGGTCTCAATAATAATGCTCATAGCAATTAATGATTATGGGTTTGGCTCTCAATAGCATGTTGATCAAAGTAAATGGAACAGATTGGCTTCCTCTACTGTGCTCTACATTTATCCCCACTTCCATTCCTCCCACTCCCCATCCCACCCCCAGTTCTCCCTCCAAACTCCAATCCTCCTTGTTAGGGAATACTGTCTACAAAGAAATTATTTTGCTTCAGAAATGTATTTTCAGAAAAAAAAATTTTTTTGAACTGAAAAAAAAAACCCTTTCTAATTGAAAATTTTAATTTCTAAAGGCAAAATAGTATTTTTTTAAAAGTATAAACATGTAAAAGTATAGATTTTAAGTAGTGATTTCAATGTAGACAGGTTCTGTTTTTTGCTTTGTTTGAATTTGGTTTTGATCTTTCCATCCCTGTATGGCTCAACACTTCACACTTATCAATTGATTCTCAAACATTTATTGAGTGCCCAGGTACTAGACACTGGAAGACACAAAGGTAGACAAGAAACAATCTCTGCCTACTGGGACTTTTTTTCATCCAAAAGAGAACTATACCTCTTTAAAGGAACAACTAAGACTAATTTTCCTAGGTTCAAATCTGGCCTGAGACTCTTAATTAGTTGTGTGATCCTGAGCAGATCACTTAATACTATTTACCTCAGTTTCCTCATGTTTAAAGTGAAGAGAGAAATGGCAAGCCATTCCAATATCTTTGCAAAGAAAACTCCAAAAGGATTCACAAAGAGTTGAATACAAATGAAAAACAACTAAAAAGCAAAAACTATACCTCTAGGACTCTGTACAACAAACCCTACATTTAGATAAAGCCTATTATGTGCTAGATCTTGTACTAAGTAAGCTCTTTACAAAGCCAATCTTATTTGATCTTCAAAATCATTGGGGATAGGTGTTATTTTCCCCATTTTACAGATAAAGAAACTGAGACTAGAGGTAGAAGTAAAGTGTTTTATCAGAATCACACAGTTAAGGAGGAGGAAAAGTGATATGGTAGATAGAGTGTTAGGCCTGAAATCAGAAAGAATCATGTCATTGAGTTCAATTCTGGTTTCACTGAATTTATTGAGACAGCAAGATGGCATAGTAGGTAGAGTGCTTGATCCAGAATCAGAAAGACTTAAATTTGACCCCAGATGCTTACTAGCTGGGCAAGTCACTTAATCCTGTTTGCCTCAGTTCATCATTCATAAAATGAGCTGGAGAAGGAAATGACAAACGACCTCAGTATCTTTGTCAGGAATGCCCAAAAGAAGTTATGAAGAGTTGGACATGTCTGGAAAACAGTAGTAGTGGTAATAATAATAATAATAACAAAAGTAAAAACAATACATATAGAGCTTATTATATGCCAAGTATTTAAATTATAATCTCTTTTGATTCTCATGATAATCCTATAATACAGATATTATTTTTTTCTTTTTAGAAATGAGAAATTGAGGCAAGAAGAGGTTAAGTGACTTTGCCCAGGATCACATAACTAATAAGCATCTGAAGCCAAATTCAAGTCTTCTGATTCCAGATCAAGTATTCTATCTAGTATGCCACCTAGCTGCCTCATGATAAATTCAATAAACTTAAGATGATTTGGCTAGAATAGAGAATAATCTTCTTGCCCACAGCCACCGAAACTGTCTTTAAGATGGGTAGAGCTTTTCCCAACTGAAGAACTACCTCCAAATGCTAGTGCCTTTCTTTCAATGGTTATTTTTCATCTCTTTTGGATTTTTGATATAATTATATGAAGTACATATGATCTGCCTCCTATCACATAGCCATGTTGGCTAAATATTCCTCTCAGGATTCTAGGGGTACTCTGAAGGGTTTGAGATATGTCTTTTCTACTGCCATTGGCTCAAACCCTCACCATTTGTGTCATTTTCAGTCATACTGTTTGCTGCCTGTGATTAATATATCCTAATCCCATTTAAATTCTTTTACATCAATTAGCTCTTACAAAGGGATAGTTAATTTAAAGATACAGCAAGAAAAAAAGATAAAAATACTTCTTCCTGTACAATACACGCTCCCTATCAAGGGCCAACAATTCCCTCTTCCTTCCCAGACTCAGCAGAAGTGAGCTGAGACTTAGCACAATTTCTAAATAATACTGATGCCACCAAATTCACATCTAGAAGTAGCATGACTATCAGATAAGTCTTTGGCTCAGCTATGGTTGGGCAGATTCCTGTAGGTTATTCCTTGTTCTTTAAGGTAACAACTCTGAACCAGATGCTGAAGTGTCCAGATATCCAGAGATTCAAACTCTTGACCTTTCAAAACTCATAGATCAGTCTCTAATCCCTTTACCTAAAATAGAAAAAATAAGAAAACAAAACAAAACAAACAAACCTGAAGCAGTTTCCCAAGGACACATGTCCACCTCAAAGAGAAAGAGATCCAAGATGTTTCTCTTTAAATGACTTTGTCTCACCAAATATCATCAGAAAAGGAGTCAGTCTAAAACCCAGTATTAAAAGAGACCTTCTAAGAGCATTTGAACGTGCCTTTAGTTCCAATTCCACAACTGAAAGCAAACAAACAAGCTTCCAAAAAGCACTTGGTAAGCAGACTAGAGAGTTACAAACTGCCTGTACAAGTACCAATGTCTCTTCGAAGCTTACTTTACATGGTACTATAATTTTCAGCCTTTTTCAAATGGAGAATTTGAATTAGAAGAGTATGTCAATGCATTTTAACCATATTTAAGTCTCCTTTATTCATATATGTATTTGTCATTTATTCTTCCTACTCAGAGAGATTCAATGACATCAGAAGGGTGATGTCTTGACTTGCAAATGAATTGAATTTAAGGGAGGCAAGGATGTGCCACCAGTCTCACTCACTCCTCCAGAGTCATCTGAGTCCAGTGGCAAGATATAGATTAGGACTATTGGAGATAGTCCTGGATGCAGTAGGAGACTTTGGCCTTTTATAATTTAAGAGCCTTCCTAGGTCTCAGTTTGTCTGAAACAACATGCATTCAGTGATTAAGGCTGGTGAGAAATGAATCCAAAAGTTGCTTCTTTTACCTAGTCAAAAGAAAAAAATCTGGGAGAAGAAAACCCCTCAGGCTTTCTGGCCAAAATAGAAACAATTGCTCTTTACACTCACAGTGAGCAGCTATTGTTAGCCAATAAGCTAGAGCCAGACTGATTTGGGTCTAAGGTGTGGTCATCTTGCTCCATTTGAATCCCAATGGGCTTTATCAAAGCCTGGTTTTCCCATGCTGTTTTTCAAGAAATCATAATTGAAACTACTTGGGTAGGCGAAGCTAGGTGGTACAGTGGATAGAGCACTACCCCTGAAGTCAGGAGAACCTGAGTTCAAAAATGACCTCAGACACTTAACACTTCCTAGTTGTGTGTCCCTGGGCAAGTCACTTAACCCCAATTGCCTCAGGAAAAACAACAACAACAACAAAAACCTACATGGGCATTGTTCTTCCTGATCTATGTATGTACTTATGATTAATATTTTTATTCTAATATTTTATCATAGGCAATTAGGTGGTGCAATAAATAAAGCTTTGGGCTTAGAGTCAGGAAATCCTCAGTTCAAATTCAGTCTCACACACTTTCTAGCTGTGTGACCCTGGGCAACTTACTCAATTTCTTCATTTGTAAAATTAGGAGAATAAAAATACCTACTTCCTAAGATAATTGTTAGGATAAAATGAAATAACAATGATAAAACCCTTTACACATGTTGAAGCACTATATAAATAAATGCTAGCCATCCTCATTATTATTATTGTTTCCCTGTGAGAATGTGAACTCTGAGAGTAAGGCTTTTTTCATTCTTAGTCTTTGTATACCCCCAAAGCTAGCCCAGTATATGTCAGAGTGTAGGCACTTAATAAATGCTTATTGCTTGCTTAATAGCCTGGTATTCTCAGAGCTGAGCAGGATAATTATTTCAATCATGTTACCTGCCCTGCTTATGACATGCCCCTGCTCACATGTCCATGCTTAATCAGAAAGATGTGTGCCACCAGAATTCTTGTAATTGAACATTATTTCCTCATTCACAATCTGGAAAATTCGGATCTCAGGGTACATTGTGTAAGAAACAAAATATCTTACCAAGAACTCCATGGACTCATTGATGAATGCAGGAAAATTTTATTTTATATTCCTGCAAGAATGGGTGCCTAGATGAGTAGACACAACTTTGGGACTCCAAGGGCAGCACTTTATTTCCTATCTTGAAGCACAAATCCCTCCCCTGATTAATTGGATGTTACAGAAGTTAACTCTACATGAATCTCCAACCCTTATTACATCCATTTCTCATATTTTTCCTCCCCCCTTTTTTTTAATAATTTGGTTTCTTCATCCTTTTCTAACCCTCATGTTTGGCTAATTTTTCATATCCCATTTCATAAAAATCTAGTAACCCCTGCACAGATCTCCTTATACAAGATAGATAATTAATTCCTGAATTTTTATTAATTCTTCTGATAGAGCTGTACTAGGAGTGAAACTTCCAATTGCAATACATGTTCCTCCTCTTCCTGCCAATAACCTTTCTAGAATCATTCTGTTTTCCCATGCCATTCTGCCAGTAATATCTAATTGTTCTGCTATGCCCTTCACTACTTCTCTGGTGTAATTTATCCAATAATACTTACTCACCAGAGTAGGAATGATCCAAATCCAGAACTGCATTTCTAGCCTTGAATTCATCACTTACTATCCTTGACTTAATTCTTCCTGATTCAATCTTTCTTACTTCATTAAATGCCAAGGTAAAAGAAAAGCCAATTGGTTCAGTGCCCAAGTACCCACTCACTTCCTGAGCAAAGCAAGTTTGAGAATGTTGTCTCCATGATACTGTCCAAGGTTTGCTTGGGGTATACTCATTCCATGAGGAATTGCCAGAGCTATCCTCAGTACATGTCACTACAATCCAGATTTTGGAATCTTTCATCTTGCCATAAGAGGAAAGCTGATTGATCTCCAGAGCTAAAGGGATAGTGTAGCCTGGTTTATTCCCTCACAAATGGGAAAGGTAGAACAAAGCACTGCAATTCTCACCAGGAATGTTATTTTGGGAACAGGAGAAATTCACTCATGTTTTTCCATGCCCAAAGGAAATGGTATTATCTGAGCATGGGGCAACTTGTAGCACAGACATAGAAATTGCTTTTTGTTCATCCTCTTTGCAGAGTACTTTGCCAATTCCACCCAGGTATTGGTGTCTATTACTTGCCTTAAGTCCTTAACTTGATTCCAAATCTTCCTAAGAGTTCCAAAGCTATTACATGTAAAACCAATTTACTCTTTGATCTGAATTTTCTAAATGTCTAGCCATTGCAGCAAACCAAACATTATTCCAAAATGAACAGGAAATTCCATAAAATCATTTTTCCTCTATTAGGATACAAATGCTTGTCATACCCACTTATCTATGGCTAGCCAAGCCTCTATAATTCTATAATTTGGCAAGCATCAAACTGAATTGTTTGTGGGATATCTTTCCCAGTAATATTAACCCCAATCTTAACCTGATGTTTCCATCCTAAATCCCAAATACTTTTATAGCAGGGGTGTAGCATTAATAAACTCCCTCCTTCACAGGATTGATGGACTCCCTACAAGGAATCCACTCAGATGCTGGGTAATTTGGGGTCCACTCATCAATCAGTTCCATTTCCTTCCCTCAAAAATGGGGCCCAAAATCCTTTGGGATGTGGGGCAATGATCTCATCTTCTGAAACTACCTGCTAAGAATGAGTTGGGTCTTCCTACAGGATCTCATTTGGAGAAGTTTGAGCTGATTGAAGATACAGTGGGTTGAGTCAGACCCCTGAAGCTGGTCAATGTACCTATCTAGTGCTGGTCATTTGAAGATGAATTGGTCAAAGTCTAGAGGAAAACAAACCCAAGACAACTAGAGAGAGAGAAAGTACAAAGAGTAGAACCCTCATTCTTGGGAGATGTGCTTATATTTTCCCCTGAAGATTCTGCATATAATTAGTTAAGCATCATCTCTTTTAATAGGGATGACATTATAACCCAAAAGCAATTTTGAGAAAAGAGGGACTCCCATCAGAACAACAAAAGTATTCACAAAATTCTTCATTATTAGGTCTCATTTACTGGACAAAAGCAGAATACTGAGATAGAGAGATTAAACCAAATTTCTACATGAAGCATATGTGTAAAGACTCTACAAATTTTTTTTTTAAAAAAAGATATTCCCCACTTTTGCCAAGGTCTGTTGTAGGATGGACTGGGAAAAGCCAATATAGATTGGCCAGCAACTTTTCAATATAAATTGTTCAAAAGAAAGCACTATACAACACTATACAAACAAATGCTATTCCTACATTAGTACCATACTTAAATAAAAGTGACTTTCCCATTAATGTAGCAAAATATTCCATGTTACATCCCTCTAAGAAAACTTTAGTACACTAAAATCCTCTTCTCTAAACTATATGAAAGATATTTTAGCTTCATTTTCAACAATCAATAAAATAACAGATTCCACAGACAGTTGTACCAATTGTTTTTACATTTATATAGGGTCTTTTAAAGACTTTCTTTCATACAGACATATACATCCAGCCACAGATAGATGACTAAGTTCTTTACCTAATTATAAGATATAATAACTACATATTTTCAGATCAAAACCAGCAAGATATTACATACTTAAATTGTGCTTATGGCTTCTATTGACCACTTACTCTGATTATAGAAATTTTCTATAAAAGAAAAAAGTAGGGGCCTGATGATAATAGCTAACAATATCACCTTATAGCCAACTCAGGAATCTGTTTGAGTAACTTAATGGTATTTCTCTCAAATGGTGGGTTACTAACTTAATTCAGATAATCATTCCCAAATTCAAAACTCAAAACAATATCAGTTATAACCCAAGAGATTTCATCTTGCTAGAAAATTTCACTAATCAGAGCTTTTAGATCCTAATCCCATGTGCCTGCAGAGCAGCATGGCCAAAACTAGATATTTGGACAGTCGGGTTGAAATCCTGCTCTAAGTACTTAAGAAAGCATATTTGCTATCATATTCATTAAACAATGAGACCATAATGCACTTAATAATATTATTACATACTTTGCTGAATGGGTTTTGAAATAGCCATTTTCAGAAAATTTGCAGTTAACCAGAAATCTAACAAACTTGTCTTAGAAGTTCTTTGCATTGCTAAGTGGTAGAACCTTTGATATAGCATCACAAAATAATTTTGCCTTAAAACAACCACAGTCTCAGACACTTAACACTTCCTAGCTGTGTGGCTCTGGGCAAGTCACTTAACCCCAATTGCCTCAGCAAAATAAATAAATAAATAAATAAATAAAAATAGAAATCACAGACTTGAAAAATAAAAACAAACATTCAGTTATTAATACTGTGTAAATGTAAGCTATTCTTTTAAACAACAGAAGCAGTGTTAAAGTGGGGGGAGGCAAAAGTTGGGGGAAGGGGAAAGCTACAGTGAGTGGGTTTGTTTTCTTACTTCTAGGGAGTGGCTACACCCAGTGAGGGAAGGGTGGACTAAATCTTCACCTTTCCAAGTCAACAGATCATGCAAATAGCTAGTAAACTGTTTTCAGTCCTAAATTTCAGATTAACTACCAAAAATCCCAATCAAAAACCTTTAGCCTAAAGGGGAAGAGACTGGAATTCTATATCCAGAGCCAAGATTTTTCCAAACCTGGCAAGTTCACAAACCAGGGGAATAGACCAGAGAGTATGAGCTCAGTCTACCCTCCTGGTCCCAAACTTTGGGGAAGTGGTCCAGTCTGAAATTCAAGCTATGTCAAACTCCTGAGACCCTTTGTAGAGGTCTTCAACAATTTCACCATGTTATGCCCTGTCAGGAATGGCCTTGAGGTTAAACTCTCCCACTAAATCTACTTATGGGCCATCTCATGGCTGCTGCCTTCTTTTGGGTCTATCAATATTTTAGCTTGCCAACTTCTGGCTGCTCCATTCAAACTATCAATTGCTTTTGCAAATCAATCTTTCCTGTCCCTTATTTTTAAAACTACCTTTTTTTAAACTTTAAGATTTACAATATAGGTAATGTCTAAATAACTTTGGATCAAATTTCATAAAACTTGTATATATGTCCAGCAGACCTGACTTAATTTTAAAACAGCTCATAATTTTTACAAATTACCCAATATACAATTTAGAACGTAACTATTTCATCTAATTAGGAGATACAAACATGTGACCTCTTCAGATAAGTTACCAGAGAATTTTGTTTTAATAACCATTTTTTTAACTTAAAATCAAATACAGATTTAAACTTTCAGTAGCAATACTACATTAATGCACGTGTATTTCTAAAATCTTATTCCCAAATGCATCAATTGAAAGTAATTCTATCATATACTATTTAAATTTAAACACACAATAATTTAGGTCACAATTTTGGGAGAAAATTATTCTTCCACCTCAAAAACTCCATTCTACTAGACTGTCCAAAATCTTTGAAATGGCAGCAAACTAGTTGAGCCCTGAGAAGGGGACACAGGCCCCTGGAAGCAAAATTGGCAATGACTTCTATCTCCCTCCTAAATTTTGTACTTTCCCTTATGTGGACCACTGTATTGGGAAGGGAGAGAGATTTTGAAATATAAAATGGATTCCCCAAGCCACACCCTTTTACAGAATCTAGAGTCCCCCGAGAAGAGTTTGGGGACTCTGGGAAGTTGGGGGACATAGTGACCTAACTAGAAAGAAACTGAAGCTAACTCCAGAGAATGGGGTTTTGGGGAACCTATTGTGCTTTGGAGAGGCTGGACTGGACATAAGTCCATATTCAGTGGCCCTGGTCATTCCCAGTCCCCTCTAGGAAGAGAAGCTTGAAAGCTTAAGAAAAATTCAGATTAGTTTGCATCGAAATACACAAAACAAGCACTTTTAAATCCCAAACTGGCCATTTCTTTTACTTTATGATTCAGCTGACTGAGAAAAACATGGAAGACAAAACACAGACTCACAATCACAAACATAAACTGCTTTTAAATCACTTTTCTTTCTGTCTAGTAGAGTTGTTCCTCCCCTGTTTCCTGGAGGAGAACCCCGCTTCTTTCTTTTCTAGAGGTGATTATAAATTTCTCTTGTTCAGAAACTTCCTATACCCCAGCATGAAGATTTCCATATTCCAGTGATCTCAGATCATTAATATTTACTCAACTCTAGATTTCCTAACATCCCCTCACTTATGGATTAGATGAGAGAGGTATGTCCCAGGAGTTCCGACCTGGCACCATTAAATTCCCCAAATTACTAAACTATTTGACACCTCAGACCCCATAAGATGGCCCCAGCTACCAAAGGCAATACTAGGTAGTCCACGATCTTACCTTTGGTCTTTGCACAAAGTTTTCCTGGCTGCTGCAGAACCTACTCTAGTTTCCATCCTGATTCCTGGATTCATCAGTGACCTTACTTACCAACAAGGTCTTGGGATCTTTCAGTCTATGAAAGGGGAAAGCCTGAGCTTAGCCATGAGGCCATTGAAATCAACAAGACACATCTCCTTGTGCTTTGCCAGGAGCTCATAATGTCTGGAGCCAGGAGAGATGCCCAGTTTGTAAGAAACAAAATATCTTACTAAGAACTTCACTGCCTCACTGAAGAATGCAAGAAAGATTTGTTTTACATTCTTGCAAGAATGAGTGTCTAAGTGAGTAGACACATCTTTGAAACTCCAAAGGCAACATTTTATTTCTTATCTTGAAGCGCAAGTTTCTCCCCTGATTCCCCATTGATTCAATGTTACAGAAGTTACTCAATATGAATCTCCAGCTCTCATTACATAGGCAGTCCCTGCTCCCATGGAGCTTACATTCCAAAAGGGCAAAGTAACAGGAGGGCTAAGGGCAAAGAACAAAAGATTCTTTTCAAATCTCAGGGCACCATCCCTGACTACAAAAGTCAGTCTCTGTCCCCAAGGAGCTTATGTTCTTACATTCTTCTGGAGAAGATAAACTTCACTCTAGATTATTTCGTGATGTCCTTGTGAGTTTCAGTTTTCTAATTTGTTTCATTTCTCCAATTTAATTTTCATAACTTGTGGAAACCCAAAATGCCTATCCATGTCTTCATACATTGTGCCTGACAGAAAAATTTGTTTGGGATCATATTTGGATAATCACTTCAATTCTTTTTTTAATTAGTACCTGGAGTCCCACAAACAAGAGAGTGGTTTTGTGGATATGCAGATTTCTGAATTATTAGAAACTGGGATTGGTGAAGGTCAGCCAGAATTCTGTATAACAAATAAGGCATTGGCTTGGGAGGAACAAATGTTAACAGGGAAAAGGACCATAGACATCAGGGAGATGTTATAGCAGTAGCAATATTAGTTTGTTTTTATATAATTCTTCAAAGTTTTCAAAATACACTCTCTACATTATTTAATCTTCCCAACAGCACCTGGGATATAGAGATTATTATTATCCTCACTTTACAAATGGGGAAAAGTTAAATTACTTACCAGCACCAAATAGCAAGGAAGTATCTGGGGTGGAATTTGAATTCAAGTTTTTCTCATTTAAAGTGTGCATATTTTCCATTAAAGCCATTTCATCTCATAATGAATAAGGGCAAGGCAAACCATGGTCCTTAAGTGCAGAAGCAAATGCCCTACATACCCCAGTAGCTTGAGTGAACAAAAGCCTGAGTATCCTCCAGTGAAGTGGGCTGGGCTTATGAAGGTACCCCTGAAGACTCTATGACTCCTAAAGAGTGGCTTCTCACTGATCAATAAATATTTATTAAGTGTCTAATATATGCCAGGCACTGTTCTAAATACTAAGGTTGCAAAAAGAGACAAAAGACAGTCCCTGAGCTTTGAAGGAGCTTACAATCCAATGGGAAAGATAACATGCAAACAAATATAAAGCAATCTATATACAGGATAAAAAGAAAATAATTAACATAGGAAAGGTACTAGAATTAAAAGAGATTGGGGAAGATTTCTTGTAGGAGGTGGGATTTTATTTGGGATTTAAAAGAAATAGGGGAAATAGGAGAAGCAGAGGAGGGAGAGTATTCTAGACATGGAAGACCTCCAGAGATAATATTGGAGGCAAGAGATGGAAAGGTTTAATTGTGAAATGAGCAGGAAACCAGTGCATTTATCTTACTGTGTGCCTAGAACTGTACTTAATGTTGGGATATGCCCAACATTAGATTAGAAAACCTAAATGCCTGAGCTCTGTGATAAGATATTTTTTGGAGACCTTTTTTCCCCTTTATCTCTAATCTTCAAACTTGGTTCTAGATCCCCCAGTTCACTAGAAATTTATCCATTCAACAAAAGTTGCTGTATTTCTTTTTAATACCAAGTATTTAGCTATCCAAAGCAGACTGTTTATGTATGGATACATAAAATTGAGACAGTTATCTAGAAAATTCAAACCCTAATTTGATTTTTTACATGGTCATTAGAAAAAACTGTATTTGAGGACCTGAATTACCTAGATAATTAATATTAGTGGTAGATATGATTTATTGAAAATTTTAAAGGTTGATATGTCCACCAAGTGTTGTTCTTGTCCAAATAAGAATCATGACTACTGATGGTATCTTTCATGGATACTACTTCTCTTCAGATGACTCCCAAAATCTAGAACTCTATTCTTGACCTCTCTGCAATCTAATAGCAAATATTTATTAAACAGTTACTATGTGGAAGAATTTATGATGAGTGCTGGAGATTAAAAAAGAAAAAAGGAAAAAAAAAGTACCAGTCTTACAAGAACTTATTGGGAAGAGAAAGGGGTTAAGGGTTATGGGGTGGAGTGGAGTAGGAAGGGAATAATAGAGAATATAGTGAATATTCAGTAAAATTCATTGATTAAGGAGTAACAGAGGCAAAGGAAAGATCCATGCAAAGTTCTTCAGGAATATTTGAGGTAGAAGAATATGATGACAATTGATCAGTGTGAAATGACGGAGGGGGAGCAATCTTAAAATGCTAAACAGAGGGGTTAGAAGTAGCTGAAGATGATAAAAAATCTGGATGACAGAGATAAAAAGAAGAGATAAAGAGCATATTACAGACTAAGTGGATGCCCCTCAGTTGGAGAATGCTTGAATAAGTTATGGTATAAGAATATAATGGAATTTTATTGTTCTATAAGAAAGCAGGATGATTTCAGAAAGGCCTGGAGAGACTTTTATGAAATGATGCTAAGAAAGACTTACATGAACTTATACTAAGTGAAGTAAGTAGAACTAAGAGAACATTTTACAAAGCAACAAGATGATCAATTCTGATGGATGTGGCTCTTTTCAAAAATGAGGTGATTCAGGCCAGTTACAATAGACTTGTAATGCAAAGAGCCATCTGCATTCAGAAAATAGACTATGAGGACTGAATAGGGATAACAAAATAATATTTTCACTATTTTTGTTATTTGCTTGCTTTTTGTTTTTTTTCTCATTTTTTTCTTTTTGATATGATTTTTCTTGTGTAGCATGATAATTGTGGAAATATGTATAGAAGAATTTCATGTTTAACATATATTGGATTACTTGCCATCTAGGGGAGGGGGCAGGGAGAAAGAGAGGGAGAAAATAATTTGGAACACAAGATTTTGCAAGAGTAAATGTTGGAAACTATCTATACATATATTTTGAAAATAAAAAGCTAAAAAAAGGCCTGTATTTCAGGCTTGTAAAACTGTTGCCTATGAGAGTTCTTAGGGCCAGGAGATGGCCAGTAGTTGGAGATTGGATAATAATTAAGTTCAAATGGAATGTAAAAAGAACAAATAATAAGCAAAAATAAACTGGGAAGTTAAGTTGGAGCCAAAATGTGGAGATCTTTTAGTGACATAATTTGTTTTTGTTTTTGTTTTTTAATCATAAAAGCAATGGAGAATCAGTGAAAAATTTTTGAGCAGACAAGTATCAAGTTTAGTTCAATATCTGTATTACTTTGGCAGCTGTGTAAAGGATGTATTGGAAAGAAGGAAAAGTTTAAAATTAGGAAAGCCAATTAGGAGAATTTTTTCTGATCATCAGATCTTCAAATGCATATTGGTCATCTCTACCTAGATTCCCCCATTGAAATTACAAACTTAATATGTCTAAGACCAAATTTATTGTCCTTTCACCTAAAGTAACTGCTCCTTCAGACTTTCTTATATCTATTTGTGGAATGGCTGTATTTATGGACTCTACCATGGGCAAAATCTCATTTTTGACAATTTCCTCTTCCTTACTTTTTTTTTTTTTTTTTACTGAGGTAATTGGAGTTAAGTGACTTGCCCAGGGTCACATAGCTAGGAAGTCTTAAGTGTCTGAGATCATATTTGAACTCAGGTCCTTCTGACTTCAGGGCTGGTGCTCTATCCACTGAGCCACCTAGCTGCCCTCTTTTCCTTATTTTTCAAATCCAGTCAGCCAGCAAGTCTTCTTCATTCCACATCTGAAGTATGTTTTGGGACTGTCTCTTTCCACTGATATCACCTTAAGTCAGATTATCATTACTATTTGTCAGGACTATTAAATTAGTTTTTTATTACCACTGGTCTATACTATTGTAATAATTTTCCTATTTCCTCTCTCTCCATTCCAATCTGTGCTTCATTCATATAGGAGATTAATCTTTTTGACACATAGATCTATCCATGTCACTCCTTTGCTCAAAAATCTATAGTAGCTCCCTATTGCTTCCCAAATGAAGTTTTAACTTCTTCACTTGTTTATAATTCATGGTATTCTACTACCTCACCCTACTCTGTCTTTCTAGTCTTAATTCACCCTATTTTCTTCCATTCAAATAATTTTGTTGCCCCCAGGTATACCACGAAGTTTAATCCCTACGGCTTAGAATGTCCTCTCTTTCCTGAACTGTTGAATTTCTACATAGTCTTTAAAACTCAACTCAAATGCAATCTCTTCTTGGAAGCAATTAAGACAGTTTGGGAATACAATGGAGGGCTGGACTACAAATTGAGAAGACTTGAGTTCAAATTTAGCCTTAAAAACTTATGAAGAAGGGGCAGCTAGGTGGTGCAGTGGATAGAGCATCTGCCCTGAAGTCAGAAGGATCTGAGTTCAAATCTGGTCTTAGATACTTAACATTCCCTAGCTATGTGACCCTGGGCAAGTCACTTAACCTCAATTGCCTCAGCACACCCCCCCCCAAAAAAAAAATCTAATCAGCATAATTACCAACTACAGTTCCAGAAGATTCATGATGAAAACTTATGAAAAGTTATGACCCTGGGCAAATGATTTAACCTTTCTATATCTGTTTTCTCATCTTTAAAATTGAAGAATTAATAACACCAATCTCCCAGAGTTATGATGAGAATAAAGGGAGAAAATATTTGTAAAGAAAGTGCTTTGCAAACCTTAAAGAGCCACATAAATGCTAGCTATCATTATTACTAACTATCCTTCACATCTCACATAATGTTTTGTTTATTCCTCACTAATGCACTGAAGTTTTATTATGCTTTATGGTTATTTATGTTTGTCATCTTTGACATATGCCCTGAAGTCCAATAGTATATGTAAGTTATCATTATTACAAGTTCAGAGGAGGTGGAAATTGAATCTAATCTAGAGGCAACAGAGTATAGTGAATAGCAAGATGCTTTTGGAACCGAGAAAACTGAGTTGAAGCCCCACTTTTGCCACATAGTGACTGTGTGACCACAGACAAGTCATTTAACCTTTGAGAACTTAAACCTTGGTTCATGATCCCATATGGGGTCTCATAACTGAAGATGAAGGTTGTGAAACTGTAGTTCATTATCAGTAAATGTTTAATATCTATTTTGCATATCTATGTACCCAGGGTCACATAAAAATTTCTGAGGCAAAAAGGGGTCACAATTGAAAATAATTTAAGAAGCTCTGTAAGTTGCAGAAAAAGTAACAATCTTCAGTGATAAAGGGAGTTGTTGCTTTATCTAGCAATTTTCTTTACCAGTAAAATCACGGTGCCCATGTCTTCTCTAACTTTGTATCCCATCCAGTACCTTGGATAGAGCTCTGCATATGGGAAGCACTAGTAAATATTGATTGAATGAATGTTATTTTTTAAAAATCAGAGTTGTTATTTTATTTAGTCATTCAACAAAGCATTAAGATCTGCCTTTGTGTCAGGCACTAAACTATTTTTGAAAAAGGTAAAACCATAATCTCCCCAAATTTAATATTCTATGGAGGAGCAATTCATTCAAATTACTCATATACAAGATTTATATAATTCAAATGGAAAATTATTTCCAAAAGAAGATATTAATGCTTGATATAGGTAAAGGGGTAAATTTCTTTCAGTAATGTTTTTCCTCAGTCTTTGTGTAAATGCAAAAGGCTTCTTGGACAATTAGGATATTAGTTGAGAATTGATAGAGAACATCCCAGGCCCAAATGGGAACAGCCAATATAAAAACACAGAGTAAAGAGTTGGAGTGTCTTGTACAAGAAGAAATTTTAATAATATTAGAATTTTTTTTCTTAAAGAATATGAAATGGCTTACTCTCAGGTCTGGATTAGTCCTACCATCTGCTGCCTTCACTCTTACTCATATACTACTGAACAAATCAGCTTAAAACCATGCTAACTGGGTCTGCTATGAATTTGTTTTTCATAATTTCAACTGGACCTTCATATCAACAAAACAATTCTTTTATATATTCCTAATTAACTCATTATTTCACTCATCACAGATGCTTTGCAAAATCTTTTTACCCTCTTAAACCTCTCAAAGCTCCTTCTCCATCTCCATTTTCAGCTGAGAACATTGCCTAGTATTTCATTGGAAAAAAATTTTGAGGCTATTTCCCTCTCCTTCCCAAATCATATTTTCTGTCACTAATCTCTACCTTCACTCACCTCATATAAAGAAGTGTTTCTTTTCCTTACCAAAAAACAAACAAACAAACAAAACCCTTTTGTGAATAATATAATCCTATTCCATTCTGTTTTGTCCAGTAGACTACCCATCTATCTTCCTCATGCTATCATTTATCTTTACTCTGTCTGGTATACTGGCTACTTCCCACTAATTAAACATACCCATATCTCTCCCATACTTAAAAAGCCCTCAATTGATCTATTCATCACCATATCTCTCCCCTTTTAAGTAGCTAAACTTTTTGAGAAGGCCATCTGAAATAGGTATCTTCACTCCTTTTTTTGTTCTTTTTTTAAACCTTTACTTCTTTCCTTTTACTCTCTCCTTAATTCTCCACAGTCTACCTTCTGACTCTATTCAACTGGAACTATTCTCTCCAAAATTACATATGATATTCTAATTAATAAATCCAATAACTTTTTCTCAGTTCTCATTCTCCTTTACTTCTCTGCAGCTTTTGACTTTATCAAATTATTCTCTTCACCTTGACATTCAATTCCTTCTAGGTATTTGGAATACTCCCCTCTCCTGGTTCTTCTATCCTACTATCCACATTATCAATCTGTTTTGTTAGATCTTCATCCAGGTCATACCTGCTAATTGTGGGTATCCAAAAGAGTTCTGCTGGATTCTTTTTTTTCCTCCCTCGATACTGTTAATACTTGGAAAACTCATCAGCACCCAAGGACTTAATTATAATTTCTATACTGATTATTGTCAAATATTTTTTATCCAGTCCTCTTTGCTGACATTCAATTTTGCATCTCCACTGAACATCTTAAACTAGAAGTTTTATAGGCATCTTAAACTCACCATGTCCAAAACTGAACTCATTATCTTCCTTCCACAAATTCTTGCTCTTCCTAACTTCTCTATTATTACCCAGAATACCACCATCCTAACAATCACCCAGACTCACAAACTAGGTATTCTCAACTTCTTATTTTCTTTCACCCACTCTATATGCAATTTGTTTTCAAAGTCTTTCAACTTTATATTTATAACATCTTTCACATATCCCCCACTTCTCTCTTCTGACATTGCTATCACTCCAATGCAAACCCTCATACTCAAACTATTGAAATAACCTGCTTAGTAATATGGTGGTAGAATCCTAATTAATCCTGGAGAGCCAACTAAAAACTATTGGAAATAATTAACAACTTTAGCAAAGTTGCAGGATATAAAATAAGGCTGTATAAATAATCAACATTTCCATATATTGCCAACAAAGTCTAACAGCAAGTGATAGAAAGAGAAATTATATTTAAAATAACTATAGAAAACAAAAAATATTTGGGAGTCTATATGAAAAGATAAACCCCAAAACTATATGAAAACAATTAAAATGTACTTTTCACACAAATAAAATCAGAACTAGACAATTGGAAAAAATATTAATTGCTCATGGATAAGGTGAGCAAATTAATAAAAATGACAGTTCTACCTAAATTGATTTATTTATTCAGCATCATACCTACCAAAAATTATTTTATAGAGCTAGCAAAAATAATTACAAAATTAATCTAAGAGAACAAAAAGTCAAAAAGATTAAGAAAAACAAGGAAAAATGTGAAGGTGATATAACCATACTAGATCTCAAACAATATTATAAAGCAGTGGTTATCAAAATAATGATACTGGCTAAGTAGATTAGTGGATTTGTGGACTAGATTAGGCATACAATAAATACATTATACTAAATGACTATAGTAATCTAATTTGTAATAAACTCAAAGTTCCAAGTTTTGGGAATAAAGATTATTTGACAAAAACTGGGGAAAACAGTATAGTAAAAACTAGGTATAGACCAATATAAGGTCAAAATGAATATATGATTTATACCTAAAGGGTGATAAGATAAGCAGATTAAGAGAACATGAAATAGTTTATCTCTCACATCTGTGGATAAGAGAAGAATTTAGGACCAGACAAGATGTAGAGAATGTTATGAAATGTAAAACAGACAATTTTGATTATGTAAAGCTAAAAAGATTTTGCATAAACAAAACCAAAGCAGCCAAAATTATAAGAAAAGCAGAAAATTGAATGAAAATTTTTCAAACAAATATCTCTGATAAAGGCCTCATTTTTCAAATATATAGAGAACTGAGTCAACTTCATAAAAATACAAGTCATTTCAAAGGATATGAATAGACAACTTTTGGTCAAAGAAATCAAAGCTATTTATGTCATATAAAAAATGTTTTAAATCGCTATTGATTAAAGAACTGAACATTAAAACAACTCTGAGGTATCACCACATACCTATAAAATAGTTAATATGTTGGGGCAGCTAGTTGGTATAGTGGATAGAGCACCAGCCCTGAAGTCAGGAGGACCTGAGTTCAAATCTGGCCTCAAACACTTAACACTGCCTGACTGAGTGACCCTGGGCAAAGTCATTTAACCCCAATTGCCTCAGCAAAAAAAAAAAAAAAAAGAAAGAAAGAAAGAAAGAAAGAAAGAAAGAAAGAAAGAAAGAAAGAAAGAAAAAGAAAAGAAAGAGAAAAATGTTGGAGGAGATGTAGAAAAACTAAGACACTAAAACACTGTTGGGAGAATTGAAAGTTGATCCAATCAATCTGGAGAGGAATTTGAAACTACACCCAAAGGATTACAAAACTGTGCATACCCTGCTAGATCTGTATTCCAAAGAAATATATCAAAATGGGAAAGATCTTATTTGTACAAAAACATTTATAGCAACTCTTTTTGTGGTGGCTAAGAATTAGAAATTGAAGGGATGCTCATCAATTGGGGAAAGACTGAATAAACTATAATGTGTGGTTCTGATGGAATATTATTGTGCTATAAGAAATAACAAACAAGATAGTTTTGGAAAAACCTGGAAAGACTTATATAAACTGGTGCAAAGTGAAGCAAGCAGAATCAAGAGAACATTGTACACAATAACAGCAATATTGTACATTGAAGAATTGTGAATGACTTCGTTACTCTCAGCAATGCAATGATCCAAGACAATCCAAAAGACTCATGTAGAAACATGCTCTCTGGCTCCAGAGAAAGAATTGTTTGAAAACAGACTGAAGCATAATATTTTCACCTTTCCTTCCTTCTTTTCTTTCTTCCTTTCTCTTTTTCTTTTTTTCATTCTTTCTTCCTCTTTCCTTTTTTTCTTCTTTCTTCAAGTATTCTGATACAAAATGACTAATATGGAAATGTTTTATATGGTTATACATGTTTTACTGATGTCAGATTACTTACCATCTTGGGAAATAAGGAGCTGAAGGGGGAAGAAAGGATAAAATTTGGAACTCAAAATTAAAAGAAAAATTGGAAAAAAAATAAAATATTATTTTAAAAAAGAAAAAGAAATAACCTGCTTGTTGGTCTTCCTGACAGAAATCTCTCCCCATTTCTCTCCCCAATTCTTTCTCCACTCATTTGTCAAAGTGATCTTCCTAAAGTACAGATCTGACCCTGTCACACAGAATTCACCTCCACACCTCTGAAAGAAAGAAAGAAGAAAAGAAAAAAAGAAAGAAAGAAGGAAGATGGATAAATACATAGATAGACAAATAGATAGGAAAGAAAGATTAAGAAAGAAAGTTGGCATTACCTTACAAGTTTACCTTACCTAGAAGGTGCTTTGCAGATTTTAAAATGCCATAGAAGTATGATTACTTGTTATTACTATCTGGATGAGTAAGAAACAAAACAAAACCAGCCTCAAGACCAATCAGGCATTACCTCAAAGGAATCTCTTTGTTTAAAACCACATTTGTAGTTTGGCCTAATAAGAAAACTTTTTTTTAAAAAAATCCAACAAATACTGACCCTCAGGATGTCCATTTTTTTTTTGGGGGGGGGGGGAGGGAATGTTCTCTCCTCTACCCTGGAAGATTTCCCAGTCCCATTCAGGGCAGAAAAAGCCTCCATTGTCTACTGCAGAGTTCATCACTAGATTAAGGAAGTCCTTGGACTAGTTCAGCTGCTCACTGCCTGCCGCAAAAGCTTTCTTCAGTAAGATTCTTGCCAAGACAGAAATTCCAGGATGTATCCAACACTCTGTACAATATTTGGAAATGGGACAGTGTTTCTTTGGCAAATTTATTTGTTTTACACTAGAGGCCATTTTCTTCTCAGATCTTGTTTTCTCTTTTTGCTACTGAAAAGCCATGGTCCATTTGGATCTGTATCTGTGCTTTGTGTTCCAATAGAATTGTTCCACCTGAACCTATCAAGTCAAATCAACAAACATTTAAGCATTTATGCTCCAGGCACTGTGCTAAGGTTTAGACATGATCAAATTTCTATCTCCCAAGACTGAATATCCTCCTGAGGAAAAAAAAAATTGCCAGGTCCTTCTCAATTCTTCAACCTTTCTACTTAGACTAACCTGATTTGGTATCTCTCCTTGAGTTTGTTCCCGATCCTCTCTTTTTCCTTCCTCCCTTTCTCTTTCTCTCTCTCCCTTTATATCTCCCTCTCTTTCTCTTTCTCTCCTGTTCTTCTCCTTTCCTTTCTTTCTTTTTTTTTTTGACTTGCTCTTCCCTTCTTCAATCATAATTACCCTTGGTAAAAAAAACATATATATACACACACATATATATATATATATATATGTTTATATAGTGGAAAACATTCCATAATTCATAAAGAGGCCCAGAGAGATTGTGACTGAAAAAATTCTGGTTCAAAGCAGCATAAAGAAGATCCTAAGTATTTATTTTGTCTAGCCTCCTACTGCTTCACAAATACTTTCCATAATGTAATAATAGTTCAAATTTTCATAACATTTTGAAATTTTCAAAACATTTTCCTCATATAAAACTTATGAAGTAAAGTGTTCAATTATCATCCTTATTGATAGATGGAGGCTCAGAGACATTAATGACTTATTTAAGGTAACTCAGTTTATGATTGCTGGACTTAACTTTGACTAGTCAGGTAGGGAGCTCCAAATTGGAATATTGTCAGTTTTATTGTATCTTAATGTTCAATTTTTGTTTGAACTCAAGTTTAAGCTCTTCAACATGAGCTATGACCCTGAAAGGATTCAGGTACCACTGCCCCAACTCTTACATATACCTAACTATTACAATGATAGTCTAAAGGACAAAGACCAAGAACTAAATATTAGATGCCACAGCTACAATATGCCTCCCATTCTCAATTTTCTTCTTCCTTATTCTTGCTCTGATCGCTCTCACACATTCTTCCTCAATAGTGAGTGGCTCAATTCAAAATACACCAGCTCCTTTCCTACTATCTGATTCCCTTAAAGACTCATAGAAGTCCCAGTGACATTAGTCCCAAATCATTTCAGCTATGGGATAGCATAAATTTTCTTATACAATATGCATGAGTACTCCATTTTCTATCCTAAGGTGACATTAGGTTGTCAGAAAGTTAGTCTCTTATTTTTGCAAAATGTCCCTCCCTATACTGTCTGCCCATTTGTGGTTCTCTGGAGTCACAAAAAACAAATCTAATCATTCTTATGCATGACAGTTCTTCTACTGTTTTAGGTCAATAAGCCAATCAACCAATTAATCAATATTAAGAATCTACCTACTATAGCATGCACAGTAACCACACAACAATAAACTGTCTCAGCAGACAGGCTAAGCTACACTGAGAGCAACTGAATGGCCTTAAAACCATTGGTTAGTAGAGTTATCTACCCTAAGTGTATATAATCTTCCCCTAGAAGAAGGGGCAGATGAGAACAATTTGTTTTAATGGTCATAAAGGTGACTGAATCAGATATTGTAGAGTACTTAGAGCCTGGTAAGACAAATGAAACACCGAGGTCATCCTCTGCATCCTAGGTCATTATCAGTTGTCCTGACTCTTGTCTTGCTACTGGACTTTAATGACTGTGGAAGAGAGAGTGAGGCTGATGACTTAGTGCAACTCTGTCTCACTCAAATCCAATTCACACACAAGTCAAGAAATCATCTTGTGATACCATTGGCGCTCTTCAAAAATGACAGACAACAATGACAACTTATGCTCAGCATGATAGTAGGTGCTGGATATGCTAAAACAAAAGTAAACAGCCCTTGCCCACAATGAATTAGCATTTGTTATGGGGAGAGAACATGTACATTAATAGGTTTATATAGACAATATACAAGAAAAATGCATTTTCAGTGTTAGGTGGTACATTGAATTGAGTGATTTGGAGTCAGGAAGAATTTTTCTTTCGTCATTCTTTGGTGAAATTACCCTTTTTTCTGGCAATAAAAACATGGTTTCAAGAGTTACCTGAGCTAAATTGAGAATAGTTTGTATTTTCAGTTTTGATTTTGTCTTTTTTTTGTTTTTTTTTTCTTTCTAAATATATTTGACAATTCTTTTAAGATAACCTATGACCTTTCAGTGTTAGGTGGTGCAGTGGATAGAATGACTTGGAGTCAGGAAGACCTATCTTCCTGAGTTCAAATTTGACCTCAGATACTTACTGGTTAGGTAACTTTTGACAAGTCATTTAAACCTGTTTGCCTCAGTTTCCTCACTTATAAAATGAGCTGAAAAGGGAATAGCAAACCACTCCAATATCTCTGTCAACAAAACACCAAATGTGAACTCAAAAAATTACACACAACTTAAAAATTACTAAAAAATAACAAGGAATGGTCTTTTCATGTCATCTAGGGCAGCTCCTATCAAATCATTTTATCTTTGCCTGTAATTAACCAAGGCAGAATCAGTTAGCCTAGAATATCATGGACTGAGATGGTATAATTCCTCATATCACTTAACACTTTTACACAAGTTATCATAAAAGTGGTCGAAGTTTCATTTTCCTCTAGAAAATTTTCTTGAAATTTGCTCCAGTGTTGAGGACAGACAGAACATGCCTCCCTCCATCTACTTCATTAAAGACTCCCTATCTTGCAATAGTCTAATATAATTGACTGGGATATTAGGGTTCCAATGTAGGTTTTATAAAGGTTAATTAAAGAGATCCACTGGTCCAGCAAAAACAAAGATGGCTGGAGCATGTCTACTTGCAATCTCTATGATAGAAGTTCTTTCATCCTGGGAGACTGAGGTTTTAATTAAATCAATTATGTCTTCCCCAGGCATGAATATAACCTCTAAATATGACCTAAAAATGAGTTATAACAGCTACAAGTATTCCTCAAATTTAGGAATATTTCTACTTCATATGAAGAGATGAGGGACCGAAAATTAATGAACTATATTTCCAGGGTGGATAGCATCATGTATAGATATTTCTTAGAGAGAAAAAATATGCTCAGATAGTCTCTCATGCTCAAAAGAAATTTAATCTTTTATCATGGTAGAAGCAGAGTAAGATAGAAAACTAGAAAGTGTAGGAGAAGAAATTAAAGAGGTACAAAGCTGAATAGGATAAACAGGCAAGTCCTTTCAGGAATGGTAAATATGATCTTTTAGACAAAATAGCCCAACAAAACCACTAATTTATTAGATAGGAGTTTGGTTGTTCAATGGCTAATCTTACTTTTCTGAGTATTTAATGATCAATTAACTAATTGACCAATAATTTTTAAATTACTGGAAAGGAGCTTATATTCTGATAGTGGAGACAATAAATAGACTTTTGCATGTGTGTGGGTGGGTGTACTGTATCATATATGCATTTATGATATTTATTTATATTTATGATAAATATAAAGACTCCAAAAATGCAAAACAGCTCAATACATGATCAGTAAAAATTTGATGTCAAAAATGGTAGCAGAATTGTATTTTTAAGGAAGAGAAGGATTCTCTGAGTCAAAGGTGATTAAAAAGTGTTTTCGAGGTATAAGATGACATGATATTTGATATATTTAATTTCTTTGGATAAAAATATAAGTAAATATGGTTGGTTATAATGATATAAATGTGGTTGATTATGAGGTGTTAACATTGTTTTTATAAAGCATTTTTTCATAAAGTAATAAGACTTTGCAGGGGGTTATTGTAAATAAAGAAATTAATGACTGATTCAATTTTAAAACTGTTAAGCTTGAGATAAAGATAAGGCATCCAGGTGGGAAATCATTGAATCATTAAATTTGAAATGACATCATCTAGTTCTCCATGAAACATGAATCCCTTTCCTAAAAATAACCATCCACCTTTTCCTTAAAGACTTCCATTTCTCCTAAGGAAATCCATTGCATTTTTTTTAAGAGATCTTAGTTTTGAGGGAACTTGTCTTAATATTAAATAAATCTCTTTAGCATAGTGTTTAATATATATCAGACATTTAATAAATAATTATTTAGTGCTTGATTGATTTATGTTCTTGTAGCTTTCAAATGTTGGTACCAGTTCTACTCTCGAATCAGATAGAACAAGTCTATCCTCTCTTCCATAGTACAACCCTTTAAATATTTGAAAAGTTATCATATTCCTTCCTAAGACAATGCTTCTATAGGCTAAGCATTTCTATTTCCTTCATATGAGCCTATATTGCATAATTCAATTACAATTCACTTCTAAAATGAATTGTAAAAGTTAGTTTTGATAAATATTAATAATTTTAAAAGATCGAACTCTCTATTCTACTATGTCAGGGAGATGCTTGTTTTATTCAATTCAGAATAAAATGGGTGGGGGGGATAGTCAACTATGTATTTATGTTTTCTGATAAAATGGCAGAGAAGTCCAGTTTATCCAAATAAAAGATATGTGCCTTCAGACATACACAAAGCATCCCTGACTTTCATATCCAGTTTTGATATACTGGTCATTTGAATCTTTTGGACTCAAATTGTAGTGGAAAAAAATTATAGGTTTATAGCTAGACTGTACCTTGGAATCTATTGAGTCCAAGCTCCTCATTTTAAAGATAAAGAAACAAAATCTGAAGGAAATCAATTGATTTGCCAAGGTCACACAGATATTAAGTATATGAGCCAGGTTTTTCGACTCAAATCTGCCTGATTACAAGTTAAACACTCTGCTCACTATAACATGAAGCAGCCTCACAAACAGTAATTCAGTTTTGATCAATTTTATTCTGCCCAATTGCTTATTACCAGAGTATTGTTTGTAGTTGGGGGTTTAATTGTGTGTTTGAGTGTGTGTGTGTGTGTATGTGTATGTGAATGCTCACATATTTAAGAGGGTGAAGAACATTACAACTGAAATCCAAAGTAATACAATGTCCACCTCATCAAGGGAAAAAAAAAATTATCCATTGTGCTTTTGAGTATGCTTCAGAGAACAATTATTTATTTTATTAAGGCCATCTGCCTTGATCCATGGTAATACCAAATGAAAGTACATTGGAACAGCTTTGACAATGCTGGCATTTAGGGACAACTCCAACATCCACCTTACCAGCACTGTTCTATCAGTCAGTAAGAATTAATCAAGGCCACCATGCACCCAGCCCCCTTGGGGAAAGGGGAGGGGCAGTGCTCAGTCTTTATTATTACCAACCTCACCTGATGATTGCAAGGAGAGCATTTTGCAGATTTTGAAATGTGATAGAAATACAGCATTTTTCTTGTTATTATGCAGTTATCGTTAGGTAGAATTTGGAGAATGGAAAGCCTAGAAAAACCAACATATTTTCAAAATGAAAGCAGTTTTCATTCACCAATGGCCTAACCTCAAGATTCTACTATTTCTTTCATTATAGTTACCTTTACAAAGTTAAAATGAAGCACAGAGGCTAACATTAGAGATAATGCTTTCTTTTTTATGGAAAAAAATGACATTGGTATTTGTTTTAAAATTTCTTTTATTTTTATAGCAACTATCATTTTTTTAAGCTTTATATTCATCAATTTAAATCTTAAAAAAAAAAAAACTTTTAACCAAATATGTACGGTCAAAAAATAAAATTACCAAATTGTCAGTATCCAAAATTTTATGGCTCATTCTGCACCTTGATTTCATCAACTCTCTTTTAGGTATCAGTCTCTTTTTCAGCACAGTATCTGGTACATATTAATATTAGCAATTTTTGTTATTCTAGTAATAATCGGAGTGGTGATAGTCTCATGGTGATAGAAGTAGTAAGTCCAGTAATGAGATTTTGGGCACTAAATCTAGATTATTCTGGAATCTGCATCACTAAAGAAAAAAAGAGAGTTTGCAAACTGATTATAATGAATTGGATTTTGCAGAGAATGGAAGATTTTTCTTTACAGATTATCCGCAGTTCCTTGGCATAGTGGTTGATCAGTGCATTGATCAGAGTTCTTAAGTCTTCCAAAGTCGGTTTTCTTTACAATGATGTTACTGTAAAAATTATTCTCTTGGTTCTGCTCATTTCCCTCTGTTTTAATTTGTACAAACCTTTCCAAGTTTTTCAAAAACCATGCCTTTCATCATTATTTTGTGACACAAAAGTATTCCACAGCTTTCATTTAGTTTAAATTGTTCAGCCATTTCCCAATAGATAGGTACTTACAGTTTCCAGGTCCTTGTTGTCATAAAGTTTTGCTACTGATCTTTTAGCCAGGAACACAATCCCCCTTTAGCAAAGAATTCAATAGGATTTTCTTTGACTTCAGTAAGCCAAAGGGCAAAGAAAAACTGAACAAACACCCCCTAAACAAATCCTAAGCAGTTATTTTCCTTCCTGAACTGACAGTGCAAAGCTTAAACTCCCATAAGTCGCTCACCTATTCATACCTTTGGACACAGACATGCTACTCTCCAGTCTATCCCTTAAAGATATCAAAGAAAGATGAAAAAGCAAAAGACTTATATGATCCTAATAATATTTTGAAAAAACTTTTTCTTATTTTGAAAACTGTATTTCAATAATATCTGTTTCTTTTGTATTTCTAAGTTTTTTAGTCTGTTCAAGTGAAAACATGTAAAGACTTCACTAGACTGCTAAAAGATTCCTTGACCCCCAAAATCTTAAGATCCTCTGCCCATAATTATTGGGTTAAACGTTTCTTCAAGTCTGTCTGATCTTCTTTGAGATGTTCCAATTATTTTGGAAGAGATTAGGTATATTTACATTCTTTTCATGCATATATGTATTTACACACACCGCACATACACATTTATAACAGAATTGAGTTGCTTGCCATGGTTAAGTGACCAAAAAATGCCAGGGAGACAAGAAACAGCTCTCCTCATAAATTCCAAGTCTTTCTGTTCAATGATTCCTACCTCTCTTATCAGTTAAAATGCAGCTCACAATAGTTAGCCTTTTTAAGGAAATAGATTTTCATCTAGGAGGGGGAACTTTACATGTAACAAAAACCAGGATCCTCTGACCCATGACAGCAGCCCTCACTCTTTATCAGGGCTACCCTTTGAGCAGGAGTTGGAATCTCACACATTCGTGTCTGCTTTCTTTGGGTTTTCTTTCTGTTTTTATCGAATTTAAAATATCGCCATCTTCCTCTGAACCCCAAAGAGAAGAGACTATTGAAAAAAATTCAGTTCTCTACAAAACACAATTCATTATAATCAGTTTACAAACTCTCTTTTTTCCTTTAAGGATGCAAATTCCAAAGCAGTCTAGATTTAGTCCCAAGTATCTCATTACTGGACTTACTACTTCTACCACCACGAGACCACTATCACCATTCTGATTATTCGTAGAATAACAAAAATTGGTACTTTGTACCAGAGAGAGTGCTAAGAACTTTACAAATATTATGCCATTTGATTCTCACAAAAATCCTGGGAGGTAGGTACTATTATTAATCTCATTTTATAGATGAGGAAACTGAAGCAAAAAGCTAAGAGTCACAAAGCCAGGAAGTAACTGAGGTTGGATTTTAATTCAGGTCTTCCTGACTCTAAGCTTGACACTCTATGCACTGAGCCATCTAGCTGCCTGAAATAATCATAATCATAACAACTTGCATTTTTATATCCTTAGTGCCTGAGTGGTATTCTCTCTGTATGAAGAAAAAGGGAGAAAGATCTCCAGAACATTAAGTAGAACTCCTGATACAAATGTATCAGAAAAGCAAAGTGAGAAGGCAGGCACAGATAGTTGGTGGTAACCACTGGAGGGAATATCCAAATGGAAGAGATCACAGATTTGAGTGTTTTAAGTTGTTTAATTAGCATTCTGAGTCTCTAAAAGTACTTTACACACACCTAAAAACAATATTAAAGATAACTGACATTTAAATGGCATTTTAAAATCTGTAAAGTATTTATATACATTATGTCTTATGAACCTCATAACAACTCTGTGTGAGAAGGTTTTATAGATATTGCAACCCCTATTTTACAGAAAAATCATATTCAGAAAAGTTCAAATGATTCTAGGAAAACAGAAATAGAACTGAAAAGGACTTTACTGTTCCTCTAATCCAATGGTTTTCAATTTGGGGGGTCTCCAATCCCCTGTACACCCTTAAAATTATTTAGGAGCCCCCAAAGAACTTTCATTTATGTGGATTATATCTATTGGCATTTACTGTGTTAGAAATTAAGACATCCTGGCATATTATGAAATTTGTTTTGACCTCTAGGACCACCTAGAAGGATCTCAGAAACTTCCTGGAGTCCCCAGATCCCACTTTAAGAACTGCTGCTTTCCTCTTACTGAGGAAGAACTAAGATGCACATAGGTTAAGTGATTGCTCAAGGTCACACAAACATCCAATGACAAAGTCAAGTTTAGAATAGAAGTCTTCCAAATCCAAATCCATTCTTCTTTCCAATGAATCCAGTTAAGTGATTTTTTCTTAGACTCATACACTTAATTAATTTCTGAGGTATGATTTGAATCCACATCTTCCTTGACTATAAATTTGTGCTAGATACTGAGAATTCTAAATTCTAAATGGTATATAATACTACTCTTATTCATAACCTTACAAATACAGTAAGACAGAATATATACACTAAAAAGTTAACTCCAAATACAAAATTAAAGTGGCTATATATCAGATGAATAGCTCAAACAGAAACTATTCAAGGAGTACAGAAGAGGAAGAGTACTTAGGGAACTGGGGAATTGTGAGGGACCCCAGAAGTCATTAGGTTCAAATCCTAATCATCCAGAAGAAGGAGAAAACACCTTTGGGGTATTCCTGGAAGTAGAGTATTAGTGTAGGAAAATAGTAGGAAACAGAATTTGACAAATAAAGGTCAAATTGTGCAGCATTTGAAACAACATATGGACTTCAATCTGTAGACAGTGGTGTGGAGCACTGATGGCTTTCTAGGTAAGAGAATGACATACAAAACAGGGATTTTAAAAGATTTATCTAGTAATGGAATCAGAGTCAAATGGAGGGAATAAGAGACAAAAGAGAATAAACTGATAAATAGTGTAAGAGAGTCTAGGAGTGGCTAGTCTAGGTATTTTAATAGACAGAACACTAGCCCTGGAGTCCAGTGCCTGAGTTCAAATACAGCTTCAGGCACTTGATATTTATTAACTGTATGACCCTGGGCAAGTCACTTACCCCTGATTGCTTAGCAGAGAGAGAGAGAGAGATTATTCACAAATGATTATTTATGTATTCCTTATCTCCTTATTTGCAAGGATGTGTTCACAAACCAACATTCCAAAAATCAGTTTAGATAATTATATAACCCAACTTTTAGACTTGACTTCTCATAAGTCCAGTGCCAGTGAATTTCATCAGTATTTGGCTGGAAGGAACCTTTGTTTAACTGATGCATGCCAAACATCCATTCCTACTAAAACCCTTTCCAGTTAAAATTCTTCAGGTGTGACTAGGATGGTTTAAAGATTAGTAATTAGCCATCAACCCTACTCTGAAAAAAAAGTTTACAGATAATATATAAAATTTAACAACTAAATGACTATTCTGATCACTTCAAAACTGGAAGGATCCCTAGTGATTATTTTGTCCCCCCAAAAAATTATCTCATCCTACAGATGAAAAAATCAAGATACAGGTAGGGAATATAACTTGTCTCACATTACAAGACCAACATAAAGTCAGGATCAGAATAGCAGCTACTTATATCCAGTCCAATATTTTTTTCCATTAATAATTATTCATCTAGCAAGCACTTTAAGGTTTTCAGCATGCTTTTATTACAATTACAAAAGGGATACAATACAGTTATCATCCTCATTTTACAGTTGATAGGAAAATTAAAGCTCTTGAAAGTGATATCTGAAATTAGATTTGAAGCTTCTCCTATACTACCTACTGAAATCATGTTTTGAGAAATACTCTAACACTCCTGAGAAGGTTAAGAAAAAAAAATCCATCAACTAGAATCATGGTACCTTTTCAGCTAAAACTTCAAGCTAATTTTTATTCTTATTTTCTTTTTTAATAATTCATAAGAGACTAGAAAAAGATAGATGGTACAGTGGATAGAGTACCAGCCCTGAAGTCAAAAGAATCTGAATTCAAATCTGACCTCATACTTAACTAGTTGTGTGACCCTGAACAAAGCACCTAACCCCAATTGCCCAGCCAAAAAAAAGGAAAAAGAAAAAAACACACAAAGACTTTAATGAGGTACTACTTTCCTACTTTCTGTGCTAATGTAGCTCAGTTAATATCCAAGTAAACCTAACCTTTTTTAAAGGTTGATAGTGCTGGAAGAGAACTCTCTGGGATCTTACAAAGGAAGGAAGACTGGGGGACTAGATGGGAGTAGAGGCCAAGGGTTCCAAGGTTTGCCATTGGCATCTCAATGCATTTTAACTAATCCTTGCCATGCAATACCCCTTTCCTAATAGCACCCTTCCTATTCCAATCCCCAAACACCACAG